>CM076575.1:277226348-277547042 GCA_034641835.2 Pinus albicaulis | reverse complement strand
TTGCCGCTGGAGTGAAGCGATTCTCGGAATAAGTTTGTGTTATATTGTGTATGTGCTCGTAGGTTGATTAGATTTCGGAATATGGTTGTATTATATGTGTAACGCGAGAAATTTGGAGTACGCGATTCTAGGAATAAGGTCGTGTTGTATAACGGGGTTGGAGTGTACACGATTCCGGAAATATGGATTGTATTATATGCATTGTATTTCCGTTGGAATTAAGCGATTCCCTTAAGCGATTCCGGAATAAGTTTGTATTCTCTTCTATGTATAACGTCGGTTGGAGTGTGTGCGATTCCTGCAATTATGCATATGAATGTATGTCTGTGACTTGGGCGATTCTCGGAATTTTATAACGGCTACTTGCCTCTGCTCATTGCTCGTCACTCTTGCCTCTGCCTGCAGCTGGCACACAACGCCGCCTGTTCTTCGTTGTGCCTCTGCTGTTTCTGCTTCTTTCTTGCCTCCTTTCTTAATGCTTTGGCTTTGTTACTTCTTTGTCTCTTCCTTTCTGCTATATCTTTTGTCTTAGTTTCTTTGTGCTTCTTTCTCTGTTGCATATATAGAATCCACTCCACCTATTATACTTGTAGAAAATCCCATGAGGCTCCGATCTTCTACGCCTTCAATTCAACAATTCTTTTCCTCAACTTCAAACTCCGCTACGTTACCAGAGTTCTGTTCCTCATCTTGATTTAATTCTGCAGAATGAATTGATGTATTCTCCCCAATAGTGCTTCACAGTCTTCCCACTAGAATAATTGTTCCTCATCACTCTGTCTCATTCCTCAGCTACTTGTCTTATGCTCTCTTTATTTCACCTTCTCCTTGACTGATGCTACTCCTTAATTCTCCTTTTGCTGCCTCAGGTGTTCTTCCTTTGCCATCTCCTTTGCCTTGTTGCTGCCTCAGGTGTTCTTCCTTTTCCATCTCCTTTTCCATCCCTAACAACATTTCCAACATATCCAATAGATTGCAGTCATACTCACAAGTTTTTCATGATCCAATAGCAGATATGTTTGATATTGAATGCATTCAAAGCCTTCCTCCATTAACTAACTATGAGTTTCAGAATCAATATGATAAAGGTTTCAATAGTCAAACATTACAATTAGTACGAATATCATCACAAATCTTATCTGAAAGTTTGCAGGGAGATAAAGATGAAAATAACATTTCAGTTTCATGGCATAGAGGCCATCCAGAATAGATGTATAGTTGTTTAGATCAGTTAAACATCAGTGTATATATTTTGGAAGATCCTTTTGAAAATTTTCTAGAGTCAACAAAGGAAATCAAGTATTTCTTTATCCTCTCATTTGTTGACAAGTTTATAATAGGTTGTAGAATTAAAGTTTTGATAATTAACAAGCAAATGCAGCAAAATATATCAAAGTACATAATGCTTGAATGGTTGCATTGGTTGTTTCATTTTACCTAACCAGCAGTTGGACAACTGATTAGAGTAAGTAGGTAGGATTTCATCTTATTGCATTTTTCGGTTTTCAGCTAGTTTGAAATAATTCATTAAGATTTGAAGCCAAGGAAAAAGCCCTAAGGTCTTGTTGATTTAGTAGTTTGGTTTGAAGTTTGCAGCACCATTTAGTCTCATATCAGATTTCAGTTTGCAGAAAAAGGTGTAAATTCATTTCAAGAGTTTCAGTCACAGAGATTTTATAACAAGGCAAGTGAATGTTTAGGATTGGCTCAAAGGATCTAGCTACTAGTCGAAGGTGTTCTTGACATCTCAAAAGGAGATGCCATCCCCATGCGAAGCCATTGTTAGGGTCCTATAAATATAGGATTCATAATTTTGATTTCACTCTGTTAAAGTCTTGTAAATATGTACATATCTTGTTTTCTACAAGTTGCTTTTCCGTATTTGAAAATAATAAAAAATGAAAAGAGGGTAAAAAGTCCTAAAAGAAAGATCAAAGGACTTAGAAAAAATATAGACCCCAAAATAAAAAAGAGATAAAATAAGACATGAAAGTGAGCAAGTCCAAATGCCACTACTTTACTCTTACTGCAAGAATAATGATTATGTGTAGAGTGTCAATAAAGGCCATAATCCATGATAAGTTAAACTTTTAAATCTTAACTTTTCATGTTTTCAATTTCATGTTTTAAATAGTGAATAAAGATTTGTCAAATAGTTTAAACTTGACAAATTAGTAGATAGGTAGAGAATAATGTGTAGCTCAACAGTTTAATCTGAGCCCTCGGATGAAATAAGGTAGATTTAGATAGTTTTATGCTTTGAAAGAAAAATGTTTTAAGGTTGCAAGCCTAAATGCACCTACAAAACGAAGAAAAAATGTTAGAAATAAAGTTGGTTAGGTAGAAAGCAGTGAAGCAATCATGTAAATAAGACATCATCAGGAAAAACCACTAATTTTCCCTCCCCTATAGGTATTCAATATTCTAAAATTTTAGTCAAAGAGGCTTAGAGCATTTCTCTAACTTTTGTTGGGACCGAACCCAAGGCTCAATGATTGGTTAGTTAAAAAATATTGAATTCCTACCTTAAACCCTCATTCATCAACATTTACCCTTCATGAATACATCAAAACCCATTTTCGTAAGTAAATACACATTCTTACTTAGTAAAATTGTAACCCTAAAATAATTAACTTCATCCCTTCAAAAACAATTCATAAAAACCCTCAAAATTACATTTATCCTAAGTATTAGTGAAAGAGATACAACGATAAGAAATGCTTGATTTTATTAGAGATAATATGTATTTTGTTTTTATTACACTACCCTTTCATATTAACTTTTAACATACTTTTATTAAATCCCTAAGAAATACCCTCCCATAGATATTAATTCCCTTATATCTAAATAACCCCCCAAAACCCATTATTTTACATTTCGACCAAATTTTATAATCCCCACGTGCATGAAATAAAAACCCTGCTTTATAAATCCCTTGGTCTAAACATATCTCTATTGAAATACCCCATCCCTATAGTTTGAAAATTGTCAAAAGGTTGAAAAACTATATGATATAAAGCCCTCACCCATATGCATTGATTAAAGCATTGTATAAATGCTTTAAACCTCAATCCCCCGCCACATATTATATAACGCTGAACGTGTAAAATTTTTGTTTAAATGCCTTTTCATAAAGTCTTAACCCATTTTTGCCGCATATAAAATAACCTGGTCCCACTCCCATTTCGGTGCATCTCCCAAAAAAATCTGGACCCTTCGCATTGATCTCCCAAATCCGACAACTGACATTTGATATCACGTGAAAAAGTAGTGCAATCATCCAAACTTCAATCCTGTGCGAAATGGGTGGTTTCTCTTGTTAGCCCCCCTATGAAATTTTTGACAAGTCGGCTGGGGGCTAGATTGTTTTGAGCCTTCAAGGAATGCCTTTCCCCTGAAAACCCATCCTCCTTGAAGTCTCTCAATTGTTGTGCCTAATACAAATCCACCTCTGCTAGTAAACTGCTAAAAGAGCCTATCACTCCTCCCTTTACCCCTGCAACATACATCAGTTCCCCTTCTTTCCCTTTGCCCGAATTCCCTTTATTTTACCCTCATTTAGCCTCTTTTCATCCCCCTTGTCTTCCCCTTCTATTTCCCCTTTTACCCCTCAAATCCCCCTAAAAGCCCCTTTAAATTCCCCCTCTTACCCTTTGTTTAGCCTTTTTCCTCTTTTTCCCCTTATCGTTTCCCTTTAAATCCCTTAAAACCCATTAAAAGGGGCTAAGAACCCACTTTCCGACCTTAGTCTAAGGCCTAGCCCCTTCCCCTTAACCACTTCCCACACATGCCCCGGCGCTGGGACCAAGCGCTTAAGTCCCAAGCTCTAATCGCAATCGGAAGTCGGGCGGGTGCACAATTCCTTTGTAAAGCTCTAAAGTGCCGATGCGATTGGTTTAATAAACAAAGTCCCGCGACTCGTTCTTTACCGTAGATCTATCACAAGATCTGACGGCGGAGCGCTAATCGTAGCCCCCCGCCCGATCGCAATCACAACATTCACATCGTGCCCTCCGATCAATCGCAACCTTGTCTTCCGATCTCCCGATTGAAACCCTCCCGATCGCATCGCAGCTGTCCGTTCTCCCGCGATCCAACGGTCAGCGCTTAATCGCAACAGCCTCCGATCGCTGATCGCAAGTCTTCCTGTCTCTGCCCCGATTAAATCTCGGCCGTCGATCTGCCCCGCGATCCGACGGTCCTCTGCTAATCGCAAGCCTTCTGTCCCTTCCTGCGATTGCAATCCCCCAATTACATCCTGACCGTTGATCTGTCCCGCTGATCTAACAGCTAGCGCTTAATCGCAACCCCCGCTCAATCGCAATCACAAACCTTGCGCTCCGTCCTCCGATTGCGATCCGCCGATTTAATCCCATCCGTTCATCCGTTTCACGATCTGACGGCTCAGCGTTAATTGCACCCGCCCCTCCGATTATTGTCCCCACCGTTGATCTGTCGGTTGATCGGACGGTCAGCGCTCAATCGCTCCCTGACCTCCGATCGCAATCGCAACCCCTTCCCTCCGTCCTCCGATTTGATCTCGTCCGTCCGTTTGCTTTATGATCCAATGGCTATCGCTCTCCCCTGTCGATCGCAATCGGAAGATTGTGAGTGTCTCCCTTTTGCGATTGCGATCCTCCGATTGCATCTCCGCCGTCCGTCTCCTCCCGGATCTGAGGGCTCAGATTTAATCGCCCTCCACCTCCGCTAGGTCCCACTTCATACATCCATTTCATTGCATTTCATTGTGTTTCCATACGTATCCACCAAAGTCTAAAGTTTCATATGTTTCATTAAAATTTCATGTTTCATATGTGTTCCGCCATGCCCATAAGTCATCCCATGGATCAATCTCCACCGTTGATCTTCGTCTCCAGGCCAGGATCTAACGGTATGTGCTGCATATTCACACCAAACCCTATTATCCGCGCATTCCACCACTCCACTGCATTTTCATCATTCTTTTGCATAATAGCTTTGTTTCCGCCACCGCCGCACCACCGTTTCGTTCACCCTGCATTCATCGCTCCGTCCACTGTTTTCTTCATAAGTTCGCTGTGTTGCAAAGTTTCTAGAGGATGGGACCGCCGTTGTTCAATGTACTACCTCAATGGCGAGCGACGTAGTCAGGATCAACTCTAATGAGCCAGTACCATCAGGAAAGTCAAGGAATGGGGCCGTCAGGACTCACATTAATGGAGAGCAGAGTTCAAACGCCGAAAATCCTTCCGGCACCATTAAAAGATTGAGCTAACTTGACAGAGGCAGTACTGAAGCAGCAAGGATTTTCAGTACAGAGCAGAGGGATTAATGCGCATCAACGAAGATCTTGAGCCCTGAAACAGAGGTTTAAAGAGGCAAAAGCATCATTTTGAAGACCCCGAGGATCGATTCTGGAGATCCTGAACATCAATAAGAGGTAATATCAAGGTTTTCTTATCAGCAGAATGTTTTTCCATAAAGGACAGGTCTCCCATACAGTCTTTATTATGCATCGTGTCCTTGAAGGAATTTCTCGTCCCAGCTATAGTTCAAAACAATATGACATCCATGAGGCAGACCCCTCAGCAAGTTCTTTCATTTTGTTCAAATCACCTGGAGTACTGCAGCCAAAAGGTCAAATCATATCCGGAGCAGATCTTTCTTTCACGAGGAAGGTGAAAAAGATTAGATATACAGTGCATCAAGCAGAATGGGTCTCGGCCCTGCATTCATTATTGTGTTTAAATGTAACATTTAAAATTCACCTACCTCCTCAGTCAGTCCTCTGTGTCTCTTCTGCTATAAAGCACAAAAGGATATCATTGTAATGGTTGTTGTTGCATTATCAGTGAATTGCAAGAATTTTTGTCCCGAGCCAAGTTTCCTGTGTAATAGTTGTATGACAGGCTGAGAAATATGATGTATTCAGGCTGAATGTAAAAGCTTTGGGCAGTGATGTACCTTATTGGTGTTGTTTTTAACATGATAAGCAGTTTTCATTGGATCCTGATCTACAGCAGTTGGTGATGTTTTTCTTATCTCTGTGTTTATTTCCATTTCATTTCATGTTCTTCTGACTGACATCTGAACGCATGAAATAAGATTTACCCTTGTTAGGTACCTTATGTCCCAGCTCTCTCAGTCTTTAATGTTTTCTGCTCATATGTGTATCTGAATATTGTTTTTAATTGACTAAACCAGTGTAGTGGATGATTATTGCCTGCTCTCTGATGTGCAAGTTGATAGAATCGGTGTTCAGATGTATTTGTTAAGATTTAATTGAAAGAGGTTAGGAACATTGGGAGGTGTAAAGCCTGTCGCTGCCTCTTCATAACCTGCCCTTCCATACAAACCTTTTCAAGACCCCTTGTGTTGCCTATGGTTTTGTCCAAGCAGGCCTGGAGTCAAATGACCTCTGGCTTGATCTATAGATGGAATCAGATGGTTTTCCATCCTTCATTCTCATTCCTTAGTGTCCCATCCCACCAATCAGTCTTTGAGATCCAAATGCTCTAGATGACTAGCCCAACTGAAGCTTACACATTGAACATAAGTAAATCCTTTCTTGACTCCATTGCCCAATGGTCTTGATGTTCCCTGAGTTATCTATCCTTGCCTAGCTTCCTTCTTTACCCATCCTTGTCTCATGGTGAAACCTTCCTTCCTGGTTCTCAACAACCAAACTCATACAATCAAAAAAACAACCTTGAGCCTATAACTAGCCTAAAATCACAATTGAGAACTTCAAAGACATATATCCTTTGATAATCATAGAGAGATCCCTCTCTGGACCTAGGAGGGCTAGATCCTAAGGTCCGAAAGTGGTTCTATGTTGTCTCATCTTTTGGTCTCTATCAACCTGGCCAAAACATGGGAACCCCAACATAATGCCGACTCCACTGGGGACTTCTGAGTACATCTCGTCTTAAACATTCTTAAAATCTCAGTAACTTAGAACTCTGGTTAGGTTGACAGTAAGCCACACCTTTTTTGAATCAGCCTCCATTATTGAATATCCACCATACTCTTAGACAGAGCCTGGAAAGGGCCAGGTAGCCTCCAGATCTCATCCTCTTTTCAGGGGTGATATATCTGGTAAATGCCCTCCCAGTCAATCTCTGGTTGGAGCTTGTTGCTTTAGAGGAGATTCCTGAAAGGTGATAGTGCTTGAGCACTGTTGTGGACAGTGTACCCTAGAAACATCCTAAACCCTCCACCTGGCGACTCCATTGTTCCTAAACGTTAAAGACTCTACTGGTGATCAGTAGGCCTGCTGATTATCTTGGCTTCAAATCAGAATCCACTGGGAGACCAGTCCCCAAGCATAATCAAGACCCCACAGAGAGGCCAGTTCCCAAGACAAAATTAGCCACAAAGTAGAAGTAATAAGTAGGGTTAAGCTTCTTGCCTTACAAACAGCATTCTGGCTCACAGAACCATTCATACAAGAGCTTTCCCTGATCCAAACCCACCTGAAACAGTTGATAATCCTGAGAAAATCCTTAAAAGAACCCCTGTGAGTAGGAGATCAACTATTTCCAGCAACATCCATAGAGCCAATTCCGCACCAGAAGATCTTGCAGCTCTATTAGTCCCTTTCTTCGACCTAGACCTTTCAAACAGGTTACCTAGAACTAGGTCATTCAGTGTTTCAGACCAGCCAGACACTAGGGACAGTGAAACCCCTCCTTCCACACCTCCTGACCTACATTTCCTTCAAAACTTGGGGCTTTCTCACCCTAGATCTGCTCAACAGACTTCTGCTGGTCCTACCATCCTTGTCATCCAACTACTAGCTGCTCAAGCCAACCCTATACCCCACCAGAACATCATCATGTCACCCTGGTATGCACCTCTAGTTTTACCTCAGCCTTTACTACCCTTACCAGATGATTATCAATCAAAAATCCCACACTTCCCTGCTAAAGAGCCTACAACGGCACAACAACATGTAGATAAAATGGAGGACTCTTTTGACTATATGGAAATTGATGATGAAACAATCAAAATGAGAATTTTTGCGCAGAGCCTGGGGGGAGAGGTTAAGAAGTGGTTTAAAAACCTACCTGCTGGTAGTATCCAAGATCTCCCTGCTTTATACCAGACTTTCATCAACAAATGGGAAACTAGAGCAAACCCTCGCCAGCTCCTAGCAGAATACATGTCCCTTAAGAGGAACGTAGGGGAGAGTGTGCATGATTACACCACTAGATTCAACAGCATTTATAATGCTCTCCCTCTGCAAATGAAACCTCCACAAGGCATGGCCTTGGCCAAATATCCTGATGGATTTGATGCTGACATGGCCTATGAGCTTAGAGATAAAGAGTACACCACTTTGGAAGACATGCAGAAAGGGGCAGTAAACATAGAGGCAAATTTGATTGAAAAAAGGGCCAAACTGAGAGCTGAGAAGAGAGTAACGTACAAGGATGACACTGTAGCCTCCACTTCAGATCCTAATATCGACAGATTGTCTAAGAATCTGGATAAGCTATGCCAAGTGGTCGAAAAGATGGCTATCACTCAGAACAGGAACCAAAATCAAAACCAAAACCAAAACTTTAGAAGAAACAACAACACTCCCAACAGGCAGAAAGAGTCAGATCAACAAGTCATTCCCCCTTTCCAAAAATTTCTTGATGAGGATGAGGGAATCATAGAAGAGTCTGAAGGGAATGTGATAAACATGTTCGAAACAGAGGACTCAATTCTGAACTGTGACTCAGAGGATGATCAACCCTCATCTTCATATTGGGATGAGGAAAGATTAGAAACTAAAGAGTACAGACTTGGGTACCAAGATGCCATGTTACAGGTCAGAGAACAATATGGGCTCTGGAGCAAAAAGAACCAAGACACTTCCAAAACCAAAACTCCTGAGGTGACCATCAAAAAGAGGCCTGAAAAGCCTTCAAAAGTAACTGTTGTAAACGATAAATCAACAGCTGAGAGTTCTGAGAAAAACCAACAGAAAGGCAACCAAAACAATGAAAAACAAAGTCAACCAACCAGTAGCACTAGCACCTCAGTTAGCGCTCCTGATAAAAATGTGTCTGCACGTGTACATAATGAGAAAACACAAACCGATTCAGCTACTAAGGTAGTTGCAAATAAAACAGATTTGAACATTCCCAAAAGCCATTCCACTTTCAATTTAGAGAGTGAAATTGCAAAAATCAAAATCCCTGTACCACTATCTGAGCTGGCCTCTCAGGATGTATATAAAGGCCAAATTTTGAAAGCATTGAATTTAGGGGAATACACTGATTCTGTAAATTTGAATGATGATCAGCCTGCCCTCTTATTCGGTCCTAAGATTGAAGGTAAGTTTCAGGATGGGGTAATACCACCTTTCTATATTAGTCTCAACATTCATGACAAAATACTCCACAACGCAATGCATGATTCTGGAGCCTCACACAACCTGATGCCTAAAGTAGTCATGGAGAATTTAGGCCTCGAAATCACCAGACCCTATAAAGACTTGTATTCTTTTGACTCGAGTAGAGTAAAATGTCTTGGCCTGATCAAAGACTTGTGTGTGAGTTTGACTCAAATCCCTGCGAAATGTATGGTCATGGATGTAGTGGTGGCAGACGTGCCACCCAAGTATGGCATGTTATTATCTAGATCATGGGGAGCCAAGCTGCAAGGCACCATGCAGATGGATGGCTCATATGCCACTATCCCTATATTTGGCCAATCAAGAAGACTATATAGAGAATCCCAAATGAAATTCTTAGTCAGCAGCCCCAAGAAACCTGAAAATTCACCATTATATTCTGTGCATACCAATCTTGACTCCTTCATCTTTTGTAATGACGAATCCTTAGAAGAGCCAAAGTCCCAGAATAGGCATACGAATGAGAACACTGAGCCTATAGACCTCCACATAATGGCCACTCTGGAAGAATATGATCAGGAAGACCATGGGAAACACACTGAAAACGAAGAGAAAACCAGCAATGAAGCCTGTAGGATTTGTGGTGGACCTCTCACTCCAAGTGAAACAGAAATAGAACAAGAACAGCCAGCCAACCACCTCCCTAACATCCATGGCCTCTATGAACAATGAGATAGTTTACAACGTAGTACAGACCTCTCAACTCAACCTAATGACGAACCCAGCTGTAAGGGAGAAAGCGAAGTGGAAGTAAACAAAGAACCCCTGTGGGAAATGAACTTTGATGGGTCCTGTACTAGACAAAGCGCTGGGGCGGGAGTGTGCCTGCGTAACACCCAAAATGATCACGCGGAGAGCCTCGCTGTCAATCTGCATTTCAAATGCACGAATAACATTGCAGAATATGAGGCTCTAATCTTGGGCCTAAATCTGTTGAAAAAATTAGGAGCCTGTAGGATAGTTGTGAGAGGAGACTCTAAGTTGGTAATCAAACAGATGAATGGTGAGTATTCGGAAAAACACCCCAGGCTTAGGGCATATAGGAATGATACTCTAGATTTTCTGAAAACGTTCATTGAATATGATTTAGTATCCATTCCTAGGGGTCAAAACGCTATTGCAAATGGACTAGCCTGCCTAGCTAGCTCTTATCCTAAGGCCCCAGTTGACCAAAAAATCATCATTCAGACTAAATTCAGGCCTGCAGTGCCAGACAATGAAAAATACTGGCAGGTCTTTGAAGGAGACAAACAGATTGAAGATTTCCTGATAGGCAGAAATGAGTTTGAATTTTCTGATTCAGACTCGAAATCTGATGACAGCTGCCCAAGTGAGGATTCCCCAAATGAACTAGAAACACCTTGTAGTATAGAAATAAATTCTTTTTCTGAAGAAACTCGAGATTCAGCCATAAAACGTGAAAACGCAGATAGAGAAGAAATGGAGGTGCTGCAAGCCAAAGACAAGAACATACCAAGAGGCTTAGCACCCTTAGAGGACCTCTTTGATTTCGATGATGTTGCAAAGAAGCCCACAATAGAACATGCAGAATCAGATGTAGAAGAGTGTAACATAGGCACTGAAGACAAACCCAAAATGATAAAACTGGCTAGGTCTATACCTGCAGACATGAAGAAAAGATACATTGACTTGTTTAAGGAATTCATTGATGTGTTTGCATGGAGCTACGAAGACCTAAAGGCCTATGACACCAACATTATACAACATAAGATACCACTGAAGGAAAATCAGAAACCTTTCAGACAAAAACTCCGTAGAATTAATCCTAAACAATTTCCTGCAGTAGAAAAGGAAATTAAGAAGATGTATGATGCAGGCATTATTGTCCCTGTGAGGTTTTCTGATTGGGTGTCAAACTTAGTGGCTGTAAGGAAGAAAACAGGGGAGATTAGACTGTGCATAGACTTCAGAAACCTCAATAGAGCCTCCCTGAGAGATAACTACCCTTTGCCTAGAATGGAGCATATCCTACAGAAGGTAGTGGGCTCTAAAATAATCTCCCTACTCGATGGTTTTTCCGGATACAACCAAGTCCTGGTACTCCCAGAAGATCAACTCAAAACAGCTTTTACCACTCCATGGGGCACCTTCATGTATGTGAAAATGCCCTTTGGATTGATGAATGCTGGAGCTACCTTCCAGAGAGCAATGGATATTGCTTTCTCAGATGAGATTGGACACTTTATATTTATCTACTTGGATGACTTAACTGTCTTTTCTTAAACAGAAGAGGAACACTTAAAACATCTGAGGAAAGTTTTTGGAAAATGTAGAAGGTACGATCTGTCCCTGAATCCTAAGAAGACTGTTTTTGGGCCGCAAGAAGGTAAGCTTCTCGGCCACATCATATCCGAGAAAGGGATTAGGATAGACCCCCAGAGAGTTGAGGGAATACTTCAAATTACACATCCAAGAAACATCAAGGAGCTACAGTCCTTCATTGGGAAGATCAATTTCCTTAGAAGATTTATCCCCAATCTTGCTGAGCATCTTAGGAAAATGACTGAAATGCTAAAGAAAGATGCAGGAATCAAGTGGACTGTTGAAGCCAAAAAATATTTTGAGTCAGTAAAGCTTGCGCTCACCCAAGCCCCTGTCCTTATCAGCCCTGACTTTTCGAAAGATTTTCTGATCTTTTCATTTGCTTCCCCACACACAATAGCTGCAGTTTTGCTGCAGAAAAATTCGGAAGGTAAAGAACAGCCTATAGCCTTCTTCAGTAAAGCCTTGAGAGATGCACCCTTAAAGTACAACATCATGGAAAAGCAGGCCTATGCCATGATTAAGGCCTTAAAAGACTTTAGGGTGTGCATTCTGCATTCTCACACCATTGCCTATGTGCCAAATATAGTGGTCAAAGATATCTTGTCCCAAGACCCAGATGGGAAAAGGGGCAAATGGATTGCTACAATTTTAGAATATGACATTGAAATCAAACCCACAAAGCTGATCAAAGGTCAAGGCCTGGCCCAACTGATGGCTGAAACTAATCTTCAGGCTCTTGATATTAACATGATGAATGCCCTGGATGAGCAGGAAGAATCGCCCCCATCCAACTGTCGAGGAGCAGTTTCAGAACTCTCCTTGGTATGCTGATATCCTATTCGTGCTCACACACCTCAATGCCCCTCCAGAACTGCCCAAAACAAAGGCCAGATTCATAAAACTCAAAGCTAGGAATTACTGCATTATGAATGAGAGTCTATATTGGAAAAATCCAAATGGCCTTTTACTAAAATGTTTGCCTGAAACTGAAGCTGCAAAAATCAAACAAGAATTCCATGCTAGGGAGTGTGGAGGCCACCTGAGTTGGAAGGCCACTGTAAATAACGTACTCAGGGCTGGGTACTATTGGCCTACACTCTTTAGTGATGTTCATAAAATGGTCCTTACATGCCACAAATGCCAAATTTTTGAAGGCAAAAGAAAGCTCCTTCCCCTCCCTCTGCAACCTATCACCATAGAAGGTCCCTTCATGCAATGGGGCTTAGACTTCATTGGAGAGATCCACCCCTCTTCTTCTGGGCAACACAAATGGATCTTGACTGCTACTGATTACTTCAATAAGTGGATTGAAGCCATACCCACTAGGAATGCCACTGATTCTGTCATCATTAGGTTCCTCGAAGACTTCATCTTATCTCGGTTTGGCTGCCCAAGGAAAATAATCAATGACAATGCTGCCTCTTTCGGATCCAAAAGAATGATTGATTTCTGCCACAGGTACGGAATTGCACTTGGACATTCAACTTCTTATTACCCCCAGGGTAATGGCTTAGCTGAATCATCAAATAAAAGCCTGGTTACAATCATTAAGAAGCTGCTGGAAGAGAACAAAAGGTCTTGGCATAAAAAGTTGACACATGCCTTGTGGGCAGACAGGCTCACTACAAAGAAGTCTATTGGCACGTCACCCTTCCAGCTGGTTTATGGGACAGAAGCAGTTTTTCCTACTAGCCTTGGGATACCAGTGGTAAAGCTTGTCCAAGAAATGCAATCAGAAGAAGACAGCACAATAAGGAGAATTAATGAAACAATCCATCTTCAGCAAACAAGGGAGCAGGTTTATGACAGAGCTGTCAGAGTGCAGGAAAACATGAAGAGACAGTTTGATAAAAGAACCAAAGCAGCAAATTTCAAGGTTGGGGACAAGGTCCTGAAGTGGGATTCAAGGAGAGAGGAAAAAGGCAAACATGGAAAATTTGACAGCTTGTGGCAAGGTCCATTCATCATTCAAGCCACTGTGGGTCCTAATGCATTTTTCTTGCAAGAACTTGATGGTACAGAGCTGTTTGGGGGTCCTGTCAATGGCAGGATGCTTAAACACTATTTCTGCTAACTCTCCATTTCCAGTTTCATTTCCATTGTATATACCGTTGCAAATTTTCATTTTCAGCAAAAAAGAGAAGAAAGTGTCCCAAAAAAACAGAATGAGAAGAGAGGTTCCGACATGCTCAAAACTTGGACCTCTGAAATAGAAAAGATGGGCTCTAATAAACTCAAAATCTGAGCCAAAAGGGAGCTGAATAGCTGATCCAAACAAGCTCAAAATCTGGATCAGCAGTGAAAGAAGATCCAGCTCTAAAAATCAGAGCTGGAGCAAAGGAAAGAAGTGACTCAAATATGCTCAAAACCTGAGTCACAAGAAAGAAAGAAGGATGTTTCATAGTTGCAAAATTTCATGCTTTCACAGTTTTGTTTTCTTCAAGTTTCTGCCCAACAAGTCAGACTGTCTAATCCTGGCTTGGCTGTCTTTAAATTTCCTGTCTTAGAATGTAGGAGAAGAAACCTGTTGGACAGTTTAATCCCAACAGGTAGTAGACTAGGTAGAGAAATATATGAGGCCAACAGTCTAATCTGGCCTCATGGAGCAATAAGGGTAGAATTAGAATAGGTTTATTTTTGTTTTGCAAAATAAAATGTAAAGGGTCTGCTAGTTCAAATGTACCCAAGGGAAAATTGTTAGAGTTCTAGTTTTGGTAGGTAGATTGGTTGGGAAAATGTTTCTGCTGATTTGTGTATCTAATATATTGTGGCAACTAATCTAAAGAAAGAAGAAAGATGGCTTATAGCAGCAGGCATCTGGCCTACACCAAGAGATCATTTTCTGAATTCTTGACTCCTTCAAGAAGAAGCCATCCCCATGTGGAGCCACTGTTAGCCCCCCTATGAAATTTTTGACAAGAAAATAGGGGGCTAAGTCATTGTTGAGTCTTCAAGGAATTCCTTTCCCCTGAAAACCCATCCTCCTTGAAGTCTCTCAATTGCTGTGCCTGATACAAATCCACCTCTGCTAGTAAACTGCTAAAAAGGGCCTATCATTCCTCCCTTTACCCCTGCAACATACATCAGTTCCCCTTCTTTCCCTTTGCCCGAATTCCCTTTATTTTACCCTCATTTAGCCTCTTTTCATCCCCCTTGTTTTCCCCTTCTATTTCCCATTTTACCCCCCAAATCCCCCTAAAATCCCCTTTAAATTCCCCCTCTTACCCTTTGTTTAGCCTTTTCTCCCCTTTCTCCATCTATCGTTCCCCTTCCCCAGCCCTTAAATCCATTAAAATGGGCTAAAAAACCCTCTTTCCGACCTTAATATAGGCCGTAGCCCCTTTCCCGTCAGGTCCCTTAACCACCTCCCACACATGCCCGTGCGCTGGGACCAAGCGCTTAAGTCCCAGGTGCTAATCGCAATCGGAAGCCGGGCGGGTGAGAAAATCCTTTGTAAAAACGTTAAGCCCTCCACTCTGTTCTGTACCGTTGATCCGATCCCCAAATCGACGGCGGAGCGCTAATCGCAAGCCCCCCATCAATCGCAATCGCAACACTCACGCTGTCACCCCTGATTGATCGCATCGCTCCCCGATCGCTTCATCCTTCGATTTAATCCTGTCCGTTCGTTCGATGCACGATCTAACGGCTGGGCACTAATCGCAAGCCTCCTGCTCCGACCTCCGATTGCGATCCTCTGATCCATTCTGAGCCTTTGATCTGGCCTTCAGATCTAACGGCCAGCGCTCAATCGCAAACCCATGTCCGATCGCAAGCCTCTTGCTCCGACCTCCGATTGCGATCCTCCGATTAAATCTCCGCCGTCCATTCAACCCGCGATCCGACGGTCATCGCACTCCCATTTCCTCCGATCACAGTCTTTTCCTCTGTCTCCCAATTTTATCGCAGCCGTCCATTCTCCCGCCGATCGGATGGCCTGGCGCTAATCGCATCCCCCTCTGATCGCAATCGCTAGTCCCTCTATCCGTCTCCCGATTAAATCTTGGCCGTCCGTCTGTTACATGATCCAACGGCCATCGCTCCTCCCTTTTCCTGTAATCGTGAGTCCTTCTCTCTGTCTTCCGATTCAATCTGGACCATCCTTTTCTCCGCAGATCAACGGTCATCACTCAATCGCGACATCGCCCCGATCGCAATCGGAACTTTTTGAATGTGTCACCCTTGCCCCCCCCCCCGATTGCGATCCTCCGATTTGATCCTAACCGTCCATCGGATCTGGGATCTAACGGTTAGGATCTAATCGCCCTCCACCTCCGCTAGGTCCCACTCTTTCATTCATCCCCGTTGCATTTCATGCATTTTGTTTGTTTTTGTTAGTTCAATATATTGTTACGCCGGTCAATCTCCGCCGTCGATCTCCATCTCCAAGCCTGAATCCATGATGCTGCATGCATGATCATACAAGCCTATTATCCGCGCATTCCACCACTCCCCTTACCATTTTTTTCGTTCTTTTACCAAAGCATTGTTTCCTACCATACTACCATTTGGTCTACTGCACCCATTGCTCCATGCTACTATTTTCTTCATGAGTTTTTGCTATCTTTCTTCGGAAGTTTCTATAGGAAAAGAGGACACCTTGTCTTTCAATGTACTACCTCAATGGCGAGCGACGCAGTCAGGATCAAATCTAATGAGCCAGTACCATCAGGAAAGTCAAGGAATGGGGCCGTCAGGACTCACATTAATGGAAAACAGAGTTCAAACACCGAAAATCCTTCCGGCGCCATTTAAAGCTCGAGCTAACTTGAAATGAAGCAGAAAAGAGTTTCAGTACAGAGCAGAGGGATTAGTGCACATCAACGAAGATCTTGAGTCCTGAACCAGAGGTTTAAAGAGGAAAAGCATCATTTTGAAGACCCCGAGGATCGATATGGAGATCCTAAACATCAATAAGAGGTAAAATCAAGGTTTACTTATCAGCAGAATGTTTTTCCATAAAGGACAGGTCTCCCATACAGTCTTTATTATGCGCCGTGTCCCTGAAGGAGTTTTTTGTCCCAGCTATAGCTCAAAACAATCTAACATCTATGAGGCAGACCTCTCAGTAGTTTCTTTTATTTTGTTCAAATCACCTGGAGTACTGCAGCCAAAAGGTCAAATCATGTCCGAAGCATATCTCTATTGCACCGGGGAGAGGACAAAGATTAAATATACAGCATATCAAGCGGCATGGGCCTCGGCCCTGCATTCATTGTTGTGTTTAAATGTAACATTTAAAATTCACCTACCTCCTCAGTCGGTCCTCTGTGTCTCTTCTGCTATAAAGCATAGAAGGATATCATTGTAATGGTTGTTGATGCATTATCAGTGAATTGCAAGCATTTTTGTCCTGAGCCAAGTTTCCTGTGTAATGATTGTATGATAGGCTGAGAAATATGATGTACTCAGGCTGAATGTAAAAGCTTTGGGCAGTGATGTACCTGATTGGTATTGTGTTTAACATGATAAGCAGTTTTCATTGGATCCTGATCTACAACAGTTGGTGATGTTTTTCTCATCTCTACGTTTATTTCCATTTCATTTCATGTTCTTCTGACTGGCATCTGAACGCATGACATAAGATTTACCCTTGTTAGGTACCTTATGTCCCAGCTCTCTCAGTCTTTAATGTTTTCTGCTCATATGTGTATATGAATATTGTTTTTTAATTGACTAAACCCGTGTAGTGGATGATTATTGCCTGCTCTCTAATGTGCAAGTTAATAGAATCAATGTTCAGATGTTTTTGTTAAGATTTAATTGAAAGAGGTTAGGAACATTGGGAGGTGTAAAGCCTGTCGCTGCCTCTTCATAACCTACCCCTTCCATATAAACCTTTTCAAGATCCCTTGTGTTGCCTATGGTTTTTTCCAAGCAGGCCTAGAGTTAAATGACCTCTGGCCTGATCTATAGACAGAATCAGATGGTTCTCCATCCTTCATTCTCATTCCTTAATGTTCCATCCCACCAATCAGTCTTTGAGATCCAAATGCTCTAGATGACTAGCCCAACTGAAGCTTACACATTGAACATAAGTAAATCCTTTCTTGACTCCATTGCCTAATGGCCTTGATGTTCCCTGAGTTATCTATCCTTGCACGGAATCAGATGGTTTTCCATCCTTCATTCTCATTCCTTAGTGTCCCATCCCACCAATCAGTCTTTGAGATCCAAATGCTCTAGATGACTAGCCCAACTGAAGCTTACACATTGAACATAAGTAAATCCTTTCTTGACTCCATTGCCTAATGGCCTTGATGTTCCCTGAGTTATCTATCCTTGCCTAGCTTCCTTCTTTACCCATCCTTGTCTCATGGTTAAGCCTTCCTTCCTGATTCTCAACAACCAAACTCATAAAATCAAACAAACAACCTTGAGCCTATAACTAGCCTAAAATCACAATTGAAAACTTCAAAGACATATATCCTTTGATAATCATAGTGAGATCCCTCTCTGGACCTAGGAGGGCTAGATCTTAAGGTCTGAAAGTGGTTCTATGTTGTCTCATCTTTTGGTCTCTGTCAACCTGGCCAAAACATGGGAACCCCAACAGAATAAATGTTAAATTATTCATCTATATTATCCTGATCACACACTATTTGAGCTTCATGCATAATACATAACCTCTTCTACTATTGATCATTAATTGCGGAAATATAAACAATCACATGTGCACATTAAAACCATAAACAATCACACATATAAACACAGTATTTATGGGAAAGCTTAAAGCTGAAAAACCCCAAATATCTGTATGTTATAATGATAGAGATCATGTAACAATCATTGTACAAACCCCTCACAAGCTCTCAATACAATCTCCAATTGTTACACACTACACAAGCTCAAATCTAGCAAAACACATGCTCCAATCTGCTCCACCTGTTAGCCTGCCTCTACTACACAATCCAAGATGAATAATGGCCCAATCTCCATCAATGTGTGGTGAAAAATCATGCACCAGTATGGTCACAACTGATAGTCACACTTGCTCTTTCACCTACCTCTCCACTGGTCTCCACTGAAGCTGTCCATGCACTAAAGTTAACTAATGTATTCTTTAGTTGATTAATGAGTTTATAATTAGTGAATTAATTGATAATTAATTCACACCACTCTCACTAGTGTATCAATCAGTTAGACTAGATACAACTAGCTCAACTATGTTTAACTGAGTTAAACTGAACACAACTCCATTAACTCCTCAATCAACTCCACAAAACTCTGTCACCTGAGTTCTAACTGAAGTCTCCATGCAATAGCTCCACTAAAACCTCAGGAATAGCGTAATTCCTACTGTCAGTTGCATGTGCCACATCTGTGCACTTAACTGAAGTGCTCCAAGAGGATAAGATAACGTTTAGAGTCCAAATATTATTAAGAGCTAATAATATTCGACATATCTATTTTTAGACTGGAAATCTAAAAATAGATTCCGCCCAGTATGTCTAAAAATAGAAGTCCATCTATTTTTTCCGACTTGACCAACCATCCACAAATAGCATCCTCCAACTCATAGAACATGATCCATATGTCTAAAAATAGACATAGTCTAAAAATAGACTTTGCGCCAAAAATAGCCTGCGGGCCCACTTAGTGAAGGCGACTCTTTTCACTAAGCTCATCATCTTGTTGCATTCTCAACAAAGTGGGAGGTTGTAAGATAATTTTCTGTCTTTCTAAGCAAACGTACAGTGTCTCGAGCAAACATGCAGTGACCACTGCAAGCACACAACGACCCCTCTCAAACACATAGCGTCCATGAAAAATGGTCTCAGAAGTTCGAGCAAACGCATAGCGACCCTTCTCAAATGCACAACGTCTCCCTCAAATGCGTAGCGACTGTCTCAATTCGCAACGACCCTGGAAATTTTCTTGTTTGCTCTCTGAAAATGAAAAATTTCTCCTTTGTTGAGGATTTCTGAAGGATGAATGAAAAAAATAGGCTTTTCTTGTAGATTTTGCATGGCTTTATAATCCAGTGGATTATATTTATAATTTTAATTACCCACTTTCCTTATGTTCACTTTTCTTCTCAAACTTTGGCACTGATACTCTTTGACTTTTCTAACTTTTTTTCTTTGCAGGTTGATTTAGCTAATGGAGCTTGACTTTCTTTGCTTCAGTTTGGTAAGAATGATTGAATTGGCATATAGAGAAAAAATTATTACATATAGAAACATAAAATTACATTTGAAATAAATAAACAAATTACATATTTTATTTTATATAAAAATATCATTTTGATATAAAAATCATTGAAATATTTAAAAAAATAAAATGGTTACAAAGTGATGATCTTCTGTAGAGGAAGATAAAATGTCTTTGAGTCACTCTCGTATGCTTTGTTGGATTTATTTGGATGGATTAATTCATTTTGGACCTTGAAAAATAAAACCCTAATGACCTAATGAGACTTTTAAGAGTTGATCACCAGGACTCATTTTAATTGAGACAAGGCATGGTGAAATGATCATTTTCATAGGTATTATTATGCTCAAGGGGACATGGGAGTGAGTCAGAAAAATATATTTCTCTGAAGGAGAGTGAAGTTTTATTTTGGAAAGCTACCATCAGTGAAAGAATTTTTAGCATGACCTAATGGAATGATATAAAAATTTCAAAATGAGACACCTAACATGAGAAATGAAGCAATGAAATCAATCACTGATGACAGAATGCATATTCTAACTCTAACATACTGCAAGGTATATGAGTAAAACTCAACCTTTAGGGAAGTTCATAACATTAGATTGACCATGAAACTGACATAGCATGGAAGCCACTAATTGAAATAAGATCTTCAAAATATTTATAGGATATTATTTGTTTACCTATGTTTTGAAATTATCCTTGCTACTCCACCATGTCTTGAGTAATTATATGGAAAAAATATTAAATTTTTTCAGCCAATATTGGTTTAAGTCCACTTCTTCCCTGGCCCACATTTTGACATAAGAGGCACTAAATTAAGAAATGGGATTCCCATGACTGTCCTTAATCATGGTTTCTATATGGTCTCCTTCTTTCACCAACCATTCTACAACTTTAGTACATGGGAACATAGACAAATAGGAAAACACTTTTTTAAGTGAGGATCTCTTAGTAGCCTTATAGATTTCTAAATTTGTGTCATCTGTGAGAAAGTTCTCTCTTTGAAACAACCTATATATTTCTGACCACGTATATGTGGTAAATTTATGGATGAAATGTGGAATTCCCCAAAACTCAATCGAAGAAAAATATTAGGTTACTCTTCATTTGATGTCTCAACCACTATAGATTTGCAATAATTTCTTGGACACATAGATGGTTCTCCTGTATGTTTTCGTTTTGTAATTTCTAATATTTGGAGACTAAATCGTAGAAAGACAACATCAAAACAACTTTGGAAGCTGGGACCTAGCCCTGCCACCTTCAGAGAGGGATCTATCTTTAAGATTTAACTTTGTTGTGAATTGATATTAGGGTATTTATGATTGTGCTTGGTGATTGTTTGATTTTTATTGATTTGGTTGATTAAGCATTTATCTTCCCATTGGGAAAAGGAGTCAAAACATAAAACTAGATTTTTGCATCAATTTTTAAAAGAGTTGTAATAGGGCAAGCTCAGTTAAATTTACTGGATTCTTTTAAGATTTTAAATGAATAATGGATATGGAATAAGAGTGAATATCAGTTGAGACTAAAAATAATTTAAGTATTTTTCAATTTGACTTCAGGTAGAAAACATCAAATTCTAAAAGAAACCATAATAAAAGTTGGGGATGAAAACACTAAATTATTCCACCAATTTGCAAATGGTCGAAAATACATTAGCACTATATGGACACTCGAGGATGAACATGGAAATAAATCCCAAAATTTTCATCAGTTAGCTCACATGGGTGGAACACTTTCACAACTTCTGCAAGGCCCCAGACAACACCAATATGGCTGAAATTATAAAGGTTCCTGGCTTATTTCCTAGATTTGTGGACCATGAAGATGAAGATCACCTGACTCGTCTTGTTACCATGCAAGAACTTCGGGACACCTTGAAATGGTTCTAGAAAGACAAGAGCCCTGGGCCTGATGGCTGGACTATGAATTCTATTTGGATTTCTTTGAGATTATGGGTCAGGATATCCTCAATGTGTTTGAAGAATGTCGCACAACTGGAAAATTATATGATGCCTTTAACACCACCTTCATTTCTCTCATCCCCAAATCTGATGCACCTAGACTATTATCTGACTAAATACCTATCTCCCTCTGTAACTGCATCTACAAGATCATTTCCAAAATAATTTCCAATCGCATTAAGCCCATCCTCTCTGATCACATTTCATCTGAAAATTTTTCTTTCCTCCACCATCACCAGATTCATGAGGCCGTAGACACAACCTAGGAGGCCCTCCACTCCATCAAATGCAAAAATCTCAAGAGTATCATTTTAAAGCTAGAACTCTCAAAAGCCTTCGATCAATCCAATTGGCTCTACATTCGAATTATTCTCACCCATTTGGTATTCCCCTACAACTTCATCAAATGGATCATGTGTTG
This sequence comes from Pinus albicaulis, assembly GCA_034641835.2. Taxonomy (NCBI): domain Eukaryota; kingdom Viridiplantae; phylum Streptophyta; class Pinopsida; order Pinales; family Pinaceae; genus Pinus; species Pinus albicaulis. The sequence continues at coordinate 277,524,820 of CM076575.1, read as the reverse complement.
TATCACTAATGTATCATTCAGCATCCTCATCAATGGATATTCCCCCTTTTTTCACACGGAAATAGGGCCCAGACAGGGTTTCCCTTTATCCCCACTTCTATTTATTCTCATCATGGAAGCATTAAGTCAATTAATCATGGATGAAAAGAATCAGGGGCGTCTCTAGGGCATAAATAGTGGGGGAATCAACCTCAACCATCTTCTCTTCGTGGATGATTTTCTCATCCTCCTTAATGGATCCATCAGTGAAAAATTATCATTTTGTGCAACCCTTGCATCATTTAGCATAGCCACAGGAATGGTCTGCAATGCACTCAAATCGACCATATCAGTGTTTGGATGCACTCCATAGGAAAGGGGACTTGCAATGAAAATTTTTTTGATTCCCATATTGGACCCTCTTGATGGTCTTCGGTACCTTCGCTTTCGGCTAAAACCCTCTAATTATTGCATTGCTGATTAGACATGGATTATTTCCAAATTAGAAAAGCATATTTTATTTGGCACCACAGATGGTTATCTCGGGTTGGGCGACTCACCTTTATCAAATCTATCCTACAAGCCACCCCTGTGTACTATATTTCACTGGCATGGATCCCTTGCGCTATCATTTCCAGAATATAGCAGTTATGTTGTCGATTTCTTTGGAATGGGAATCGGGAAGGTCATACTTTCGCGTGGATCAAATGGGATCCATTGGAAGAGGGTCCCCTAAAATTGTGAATTTTGTACAATTTTGTATATTTTTTATATTAATTATTCTAACACAGGGGTTTTGGGGTGGGTCAAAGCCCCGAATGCATGGTAATGGGTCAAGGGTAGACGAAGAGTCCGCAAACCATGGTTTGCAGACCATTGGAAGTGTAGGCTAAGTCAATATAAATAGATGAACATTTTTAGTCTTAAGGTAAGCAAGAATCAAGTCTGATGCTAAGTGCAAATTGTTAGATCTGTTGTTGGGTCGTTTGGGTAAGGACTCCTACTCACTATGTGCGCAAAGATCCTCATTCTTTCTATGTGCAGACCCTGCTAGCTATGTGCGTAGGCTGTGTTTAGATTGTACTGGGTTTTGGATGCTAATATATGCAGATATAGTTAAAGTATCCCAGTGTTATTTGATCTGATGTGTTACTGTTGATGTGAACCTTTGGGATCTGTTGGAGCTATGAATACAGTTGTGTTATCTGTTTTTCCCACGAATTTGTTTGTGTTATGGTATGAAGTGTATATGTAATATGTTATTAATGTCTTTATGATATTATGTGATGATACCTGATACACACATGGATGCGAAGGTACTAACCAGATCTGTGCATGGTCATAGCTCTGTTATGATTAGTTACGAATAATACTATTAACCAACCTGTGAATAGACCAGTTTTTGTGCGAACCTGGTAGGTTGCGAACTCATATATACTTGACCTACCTACTCTCTCTCATGGTGCAGAAACTTGGTTCCATCACCCTCCCATACTGCTTCAAGTGAGACTTTGGCCTGCACAAGTAGGTCACTGTCGAAAGGGCCAATAGTATCGGATTTTGTTGGCAAACCTTAACCTCCAAACCTGGGTCAGGACCCTTCAAGCCAAAAAATGGTTCCATTGCCGGGACCAGGAGCATTTTGAGAGGGATATCGGGTAATGCCAAGGGAACATTGGAGACATGAGAGGAAATAAATTGAAGAGTGGTTTGAAAAACAAGTTTAGGAATTTGTGGTAAAAGAGAATCACAACATGAAGTTGATGGTAGAGAAGTGGAAGAATAATTACATCTTCACTGAAGTCTACAAAATTTTCTTTGTAACATTTGCGAATGAGCTTCAGGAGTGGTTAGCAAGGCTCGTAGATTTCCAGACGTGTTGGAAGGACGATCGGGTCATGCAGTGGACTCTAGAATTGATCCGGCAGTTGGAAAGAACTGATAATACCATCACTCATATGGTAGATCACTAGGTGGATAGTGTGCTGGGAGGATTTGTGACAGAGTTCATAGTCGATCAATTCACATCCTATTCTGAGGTAGAGCAGAGGTTCTTCAAAGGTTTCCGAGGTAATTTTCTGAAGACACTGCCATTATTAATCAAGATTTTGTTGTGCGAAAAAGGTATTATGTGTAGACACACTAAGTGAATGAATTCCGATCTAGGTGAAAGCACAACGCGAAGTGGTAAATACTACAGAACTAATCAGGAAGGAGAGATATCTGTCTAAATTCTAGTAAGAGATTCAGCTACGCATAGCCCCCCAGCTACACCAGCATCAAGCCAGCATAGGGGTAAAAACTCACCCATACCTCCACCTCCATTAGAAGATGATATGGCCTCACACATGAAGCTACCTACCTTCAAGGGTGTAGGGGAAGAAGATATGGATCAGTTCTGGTTTGTCGCAGAGTCAATATGGACTGCGCAGAATGTGGCTAGTGATGCTATGAAAGGGGCGCAACTATCCCTTGCCTTTGAAGGAAGATCCCTGGACTAGTATATGGGATACGTAGCTCATCATGTGAATGCGACCATTCAAGAGGTTAAGAATTCCCTAAAATAGTAGTTTCAGAAGCCCAAATCCTACTTTCAGATAGTGAATGACCTAAAATATTTTAAACAAGGGCCCTCTAAGTCTATATGGGAGGCTAACCAGTGGCTAAAGAAGGTAATCAGGGAAGGGGAATTTCTGTATGATGAAAAATAGCACAAGGAATGGTTCATCTCTATGTTACTACCTCACTTGCGCATACCTATGGGTCGGCAAGCAATTGAATTGCAAGAAAAATCTTTGGAGATTGCTATGAAGTTAGAAGCCGTGCCAAGGGATGATACCCAGTTGGGGGTATAAAAAATACAGGGGTAGCTGGAGGTGATGCACATGGAAATACAGAACTTGCGAAAGGACTGAGGGAAAGAAGCTATCCTAGACTTATGGTGCATACGATACAGGGTATCTGGCCATACCAAGGATCAGTGCCCACTGCTGGCAGACTACCTATAGGCAGTGGGACCTAGTCCATTGCACCCAGGACCAAGTGGACCAATGTTGTGGTGTGATGATTATCGCATAGCTGGCCTACATGTTACTAACCACTGCCCCCGTTTGGGTGCATATGTCCTAGAACTGATGCAACAATGGTACTGGTTTTGCCGATCAGTAGCACATGATGAACAAAACTACTGAACTTATGATCTAATGATAGACCATGGAAACCTTTATAGGGTACAATCAGACCATTCTTCACCAAGATCCCCCTCGGGCATAGGTGGCTCCCCATCTAGGGGCAGGGGAGGGGGCAGAGGTGGAATTGCAAGTCGGGGAAGAGGAAAATTGATCTGTTATAACTGTGGGGAAGTAGGGCACTTTGCAATGGACTACCCGAACCCTGCAAGGAAATATTGCAGATACTGTAGACAGTTGGACCATGTGCTTGAAGAATGTCTGATTTTGATATCAAAATTATAGGAAAAGTAGCAGACACCTACGCAGAATGTGCAAAGGGTTAAGGCAGAACCTCGAGACAAAGGACCAAGCATTAATGTCATAACACGCAACAGAATGGCCATTTGGGGACCTGAGGAGAAAGCTGTGGCTGAGCCCCTTATCAAAAAATAAACCATCAAACAAGAAGGTTTGGACCTACAGAAGGAAAAGGAAACCTTTTTCGTAGCTCACCAAGAATTTGCTAAGGCTGAGGCATCTACTTCTCAAGCCCCCGCAAACCTCAAATTGGATGACGAGGTCAAACCATTTTTGAAGGCATGTATGAAGCCGTTGTGCAACCAAAGGGTCGTAGAAAATCTTCAAGCATTAATAGACAGTTGCACATAAAGAACTAATCCACCCCTGGAAGTTAAGGATGTGCACAAACTGTACAAGCATAACAAACGCACTGATAGGGAAATGCAGCTAACAACGCAGATTGGTGATTATAAAATGGATCAAGTTATTTTGGACCTGTGATCAGATGTGAATGTACTGCCCAAGAAAACCTGGCAGTGAATGGGAGAACCTAAGTTGGAATGGTCCACTATCCAGCTACGCATGGCCAACTAGAAGAAGATCATACCGTTGGGGAGACTATCAAATATCGTGGTAGATATCACAGGAGTTAAGGTTCAGGCTGAGTTTGAGGTAATTCATATTGTAGAAGATGCAAACCCCTATCCTGCGCTCTTAGGATTGGACTGGGCCATAGATATGGAAGGTATCATCAAACTAAAGAAAATAAGCATGGTGTTTGAAAATGAACACACGTGAGTGATAGTACCATTAGACCCTGTGGAAGGAGAAGGGTATACAAAACCGGTGCACAAAAAAGAGGATGTGGATCACATCTATAAGTTAACTGTGCGGGAAGAATATTGGATCAATCCCATGGATGATGGTGTGCTTTGCTGGGAAAAATATAGTGAATGTTTCTTTGACTCCGACAGGGAGATAGAAAATTGGCAGAAACAGTTACATGATGTATCTGCACTGCAATTTCTTAGAATCAGAAAGAAATTTTGATGCATCTCCTCAGAGGTAAGAGAACTACCCTAATTTGATGGTTCTGGTATTATTAAGGAGTTTTTGAGAACATTTGAAGATGAGTTTCCAAGAGAGTGAAGGCTATGGTCCCTTAATCTGGCCATGTGTGCAACACCTGTGAGCTGGTGCGACACACATAAGGGGGCATTCCAAGATTGGGAAGTGTGTTGGGATATGATGATCTTGCGATTTGAACCTCTGGTTCACTTGCGCATAAAGACATTCCTTGGCCCAGGAGACCCACACGAGCATTTGTTCGCTTGGATGGAGAAATGATGTGACCATATTACAGAAGAATGGGTTCACCTATTTATTCATGCCTTGGGACCAATTCCCACCGCATGGTACTTAGATGCGGAGCAACATCAATGCACCCGCCATTGGGAAACATTAAAGGATGAATTTGCAGGGACATTTTGGTTATCAGGGGGAATGGAGGTGCTTGACGAAGCTCCGTAGGATATAGATACCTTCATATTTGATGAATCACACCCTTCCATAACACTTGGGGTGTTCGCCACCCTTAAATTTCTGTCATATCAGATGGTGGCTAAATAATGATTGGATAGCCTTCAAGAAACAATTCCATGATTAAAATTGCTGATACTTCAAGAATTTTTGATAATGTCCTATCCTTGGTTGATATTCACTACTGTTTCCATTCAGAACTCAGAAATCCTACTGATTTCTAAAGCCAAAGTACTGCTGTAAAGGACCCCTTTTTCCCCTTTTTCCCCCTTAAGCTAACCTTCTTTTCTTTTCCTCCATCTCCCATGAAAGCCTCTAAATTTCATGATTCTCCATTTTCCCCTCATTAAAACCCATTTCATAAGGTCTAAGACCCCTTCTTGACCTTATAGAAGGCCTTCATTTCCTTGAAAAACCATTGAAAACCCTAGAAAATGCATATTTTCTATCCCTCAGTCCTTAGCCCCCTCGGGCTAAGGATCTAAACCCATTTTCCTCCATGCGCCTGACTGCCAGAACCCGTGGCTAAACCTATCGGGCGCTTTTTCATTTTTCTTCGCCCAAAACATAATAAACCTTTGAAAATCGGGTTTTAATTAAATTCCAAAGTTTTCCGCCCGTGAAATTTATGGAATGATCTTGACCGTCGATCTGCTCCACAGATCGAATGGCGCGGCACACGACTTATCGTGTGGACCCCCCAGCCATACGTCACTTCTCAAATCCGCCTGGTTTTTCCGCACCGCCTTCGTGCGAAAGGTGGTTTTAACCCAACAGCCAGTGATTCCATACGCTGGCTGCCACGCGTCCTCTGGACTTTTCCAAAACCGCCGCATAAAGTCAATCCCCCGCGCATTATCCGTCAGACCATGACTGCCCAGCGGAATCAAAAATAGCCGCCCGATCTAGGCCCCCGCATCCAACGGCTGTCATTCATCGAAATCGCCCTCCCTTTAATCAAGCTGCATACTGTTTAGCCGGGCCCCGGCGCAACTGAGAATCCATCTCCGTCATCGATCTTTGCAGATCGACGGTCCGCATTCAATTTCCTGATTCCATTACGCGGTCAACCTTTTTCTCCGTGGACTTTAAAAATCGCTCCTGACCATTGATCACAGCGTGATCAACGGCTCCGATCGCCCCACTCCCCCGCACACCTTCCGATGCAAATTTCCATATAAATGCATGATTTTATAATTTTTTTTGTATTTTGCAAGTTTTAATTTTCTTTCACCATGTCTGAAGAAGATTCGAAGGACGAGGGTGACGACTCCCGTTCTTTCGATTTAACAAAGGAAATTGACCACGGGGTATAGAACTGTGTTGTCAACAAGGTTTCATGAGCCGTTGACGTAGCATGCCCCTGTCAAACCTGGAAAACATCGAAAAAACCCAGAAAAAGAGTATCAAAAAGAAGAAATGGATCAAAGCGGGAGTTTAATGGACAGATTGGAAGGGATTACGGCTAAGACGGCCATCAGAAGCCTAATCTCAGAGCCTGAAACATAGTTTAAAAGGAAAACCTAAAAGTGTTTATCAGACATAATGCCTCCACCGCCATATCTGAGGCAAATTGATTCCTCAACCACCACAGCACCACATGTGCCTCAAAGGATTCAATCAGGAGCTGAATTTATTGATCAGGATCAGATTTTCGCCTCGACACAGCCAAAGAGGTCACTTCTGCCAGGGCCTTCAATGCAAAGAATATCTACAGAGTTACTTCGGACTACCTGTGCCTCAAAGGTCAACAAATACTCCTACCCAGCTTAAATCATGAGTGAAAATCAATTAATACGGTGAACACCTCTTCTGTTTCTTCATTGAGCATCCCAAGGGCCAATGGGCCATTCAAATCCTGTATTAATTGTAATTGAGATCTTTTTCAAATCTCACCTCCTCATATTTCTATATATACCACAGCAGAGATGAGTGAAGTGTTGGTTGGTTGTTGGTTGTTGTTTGATCACAAGTTGTAACATTGAAACTCTCGGAAATAAATATACAAGTCTGTTGAAGTTGAAAAACAAATTGAAGTCTTGGATGTCTTGATGATGTTGTTGCATGCCCGTTCCTGAGAAGGCTTTATCATTGGATTCATGAGCTTGGTTGTCGGTGAAGTATTCTAACTGTTTAATGTTTTCTCCTATTTTCATTATGTTTCATAATCTCTTACTACAGTAGGCTGAAAGTTTTAGGCTAAGAAATGACTCCTGGAAGCACCTTAGACCTGTTCACCCTTCACTGTTTTATGTTTTCTTCTGCTGAAGTATTTTAGAGGCTTTAAAGCTTCTCTTTAGTCTTCATGTTTGTTTATTTCCTTGATAGCTCAAATAGTTGATTTCAACATGATTTATGGTTCTCCCTGCTTGTCTACCATCACTTGAAAACTATTATTGAAGTCTCCCTTTGAAGTACCATTGTCTTAAGTTAATCAAAGAGGTCGGTTTTGATCTTACCCTTTGCCCCTGCTTGAACAGTTGTTTTGAAGGTCTTTATAGTTGCAAGCATAGATGTTATTTAGGTGTTCCCTCTTCTATGAATGCAGCTATCAGTGAATCTTTTATGTTTTCTAAGTCCTTTAAAATAAAATCTTTGAGGAAATAGGGAGTTCCCCAAATCTTAGATTTCATTTTAAAAGTTGTCCTGAAGTCATTATTTGCTTAAATAATGTTTGTGGAATTTATGGTTAGCCTTGTCTATCAAATATCTCTTTATTGTTAAGTTATGTTTTCAAGTTCCCTTTGTTGAGAATTAAGCTTCTCTTTCCAAAACATTAATGTCCATCTCATTCCAAAACAAAGGATCCTGTGGCCAAGTTAGATTTTCCCTTTGATATCCCATATCCCTTTAAGAGTTTGTCATGACCTTATTTTGACTCCATTGCCCAATGAACTAAATATTTCCTCTTTCTGTCTATCTTTCCTAGACCTTTCATATTCTGCTGTATCAACTCAACCCAACCAAACAAACATCTGCACTGAATAACTAGTCTAAAATCCATAATCAAAGCAAACAAGATAAACCTTTGCAAACAAATATTTGAGAGATCCCTCTCTGAGAACAGGAGGACTAGATCCTGGAAATCTAAAGATTGGTTCTAATGTTGCCTTGTCTTTTGATTTTCCAAACTGTCAAAACACGGGACCCCAACATAATGGTGATCACGGTGGGACCCTACTGAGAATTAGAGGTTTCAAAACCTTTCTTAAAACCTTTAGGTCTAGTATAACATAAGTAACTTTCTTCAAGCACTGACTAACATAATGGCAATCATGATAGGACTTGATTGAATTAGTGACAAACTAAGTAACCCTTAGGATTCCTTTTAATCCTTATCAAACCTTGAAGGAACCAGTTACCAAGCCATAAGAGAAACTCTGTTTGTTTGAACACCTTAGCTAAGTAAAAAATCAGACTTAGAACACTCTCTTAACCTATAAAACCAAAATAAACTCAGAAAAACCCAAAAATATTTCAAGTTTGGCTTCATAATAAACATGGTAGTGGACCATAGAACCTTTTACCTCCTCACGAGCTAAAAACTTCCACTTTATAGTGAAACACTCATTCCCACATATCACTTACCTTTGATGTGTTTTACCTTGTACTCTTAGACAGAGTCTAGAAAGGGCCAGATAGCCTCTGGATTTCATCCTCTTTTAGAGGTGATATATCTGGTGAATGCCCTCCCATTCAATCTCTGGTTAGAGTTTGTTGTGTTTCGGGATATCCTGAAAAGGATGTTTCACAAGCACTGTGGTGGATAGTGTACCTCTTCGAAAACACTCTAAATTTTCCACCTGGTGACTCCACAATCCTGAGCAGACCTTAAGACTCCACTGGGAAGAACCCTTACCATTATAACATTTTCCAAATCCATTTAGAGGACTGTAGGATCAAAATTTGTGTAAATAGATCAGTTAACCTCTCAAAGATTGTCATACTTGGTTGAACTTTTCTTGTTATTTTGGGTCTGAAAACACACCATAGTGGCTTCTAGAAGTATCTACACTAGAGACCATCCTGACCCCAACCCACCTGAGATAGTTGATGACCCAGAAAGTATCCTTTGGAAGTCTCCTAAGATTAAATTATCAACTGTTTTCAGATCACCCCCAAGATCTAAATCAGTTCCTGAAAAACTTTCAGCTCTACAACACTCACAAGCTGACTTAGTTAATCCATTTAGGACTAGGTCATTTAGTGAGTTAGAACAACTAGATTCTGAGTCTTCACTATCATCTCCTGAAACAAGTGAACATCTTGGTAGCAGAGAAACAACGCCTCTTGATTTACATTTTCTTCTTAACTTAGGTGTCTCTCATCCAAGATCAGCTCAGAAATCTACTCATGTTCCATCCGCTTATGTTCATCCTCCATCCATTGTTCAAACCACCACACCTCAGCCCACTTTCCCTTTTGTCAATCCACCTATGAATCCACCTCCACCTCCTGCCATGGCCGCATGGTATGCTCCCTTAGCCCTTACTGTACCACTAGTAAATCTTCCACAGGACTATCAATCCAAAATTCCATTGTATGATGGTAATAATGCTACAATTGCATCACAGCATGTGGATAATATGAATGACTATTTTGACCGAAATGAAATTGATGATGATTCTGTCAAACTTAGATTATTTGCTCAGAGCTTAGGGGGAGAAGTAAGAAAATGGTTTAAAGGTTTAGCCCCCCGTATTATTAACGATCTCCAAGCCTTCCATCAAACATTCCTAAACAAATGGGAAGTAAAGAAGAATCCTCTCCAAGTCATTACTGATTACAACAATCTCCATAGGAATCCTGGGGAGAGTGTGCAAGAATATTGTACTAGATTTAATAGTGTATATAATGCACTTTCCCCAGAACTAAAACTGCCACAAGATTCATCCTTAAACAAGTTTCCTGAAGGATTTGACTCTGACATGACTTATTCACTGAGAGAAAGAGATTTTGCAACTCTTGAAGATATGCAAAGGGGTGCTCTTTCTGTGGAAGTCAACTTAATAGAAAAGAGAGCAAGAATGAAAACTGAAAAGAGAGTATCTTTCAGAGAGGAATCCGCTCCCTCTACTTCAAGCTCAAAAATGGAGAGAATGTTGGAAGAAATGATGAAAGAGATGAACATAATTAAGAAAGCACAAGCAAATAAAAACCAGACTGCACTTCAAAACAATCAAAATAGAAATAGAAATCAGAATTATAGATGAGATAACAATCAAGATAAACAAAAAGAAAGTGACCAACAAATTAGACCTCCCTTTCAATAGAACTATGTAGATCAATATGAGGAAGACAGGGAGTTGGAAAGGTTGGAAGAATCACATGTAAACTTGATTGGATCAGACAGTGGCGATGATGTTTTCCTCACTGAGGAAGAACAAGGTTTCTTCTCTAATAATCAGAATACGAACACCTATGAAGATTCTGATGACTATAGATTGGGTTTTGAAAATGCAATCATGGAGGTACACAAACAGTATAATCTTAGGAGCAAGGGAAGTGTAGAAAATCCAAAAGATAAGAATGCTAGCACTACTGTCAAGAAAAACGCAGAAAACCAGCCCAAGAAGACAGCAGAAAAAACCAACATTTCGGCCAAAAAACCAAATTTAAATAAATACAAGGGAATCCAGCCAAATGTTGAACAAAGCACCCTTAGCACTTCAACTAGTGGTCCTAGTAAAACTATTCCTATCACTAGTTGAAGCAAGGTTCAGCAAATCAAAGCTGCTGAAAAGAATTCAATTGAAAAAACAGATATAAATATTAACAAGTCAATTATTCCTTTCAGCCTTGAGGGAGAGATTTCTAAGATAAAAATTACCATCCCCCTAGCTAAACTAGTAACCCAAGAAGTGTACAAAAACCAAGTTTTGAAAGCTTTAAACTTAGGAAGTGATACTGATACCTTAAACTTGACAGATGACAAGCCTGAGTTTTTGTTTGGCCGAGAGGTTGAAGGAAAATATCAAGAAGGACCAGTCCCTCCCTTCTATGTTAGTTTGAACATACACGATAAAATTCTACACAACGCCATGTTAGATTCTGGAGCTTCACACAATCTAATGCCCAAAGTAGTAATGGAAAGTCTAGGCTTAGAGATTACTAAACCATACAAAGATTTGTATTCTTTTGACTCAAGCAGAGTCAAATGTTTGGGTTTAATCAAAGATTTATGTGTTAACTTAGCTCAGATCCCCGCCAAGAATCTAGTAATGGATGTAGTTGTAGCTGACATTCCCCTAAGTATGGCATGCTCTTATCAAGATCATGGGGAGCCAAACTTCAGGGAAGCCTTCAAATGGATATGTCTTATGCCACCATCCATGTTTTTAACCAAAACAGAAGACTATACAGAGAATCCCACATGAAGTACATGGTGATTAACATGGACAAACCAAACAACACTCCAATCTATTCTATTCAATCAAGTTTAGACTCCTTTATCTTATGTAACGAAGATGAAATTACCCAACAAGGTAAAGAAAACATGGACCCAATCAATTCACCAGAAAAATCCAATCTTACCTCGAATCAACTTCAAAATATTGACAATCAACAGCAACAAGAAAGTGAAAATGAGTCAAACATACTCTGGACAGTAAATTTTGATGGATCCTGCAATAAAACTAGTGCAGGGGCAGGTGTCTGGATTCAGAACACAAATCAGAGTTTTTCATACAAATTAGATTTCCCATGCACTAACAACATCACTGAGTACGAAGCCCTCCTCCTAGGTTTACAATTTCTCAAACAGTTAAAGGCCCAAAGGATATCTGTTTTAGGAGATTACGAACTCATCATCAAACAAATCAAAGGAGAATACTCAGCCAAGAATCCAAGGCTTAGGGAATATCGAAATGCTGCCCTAGACCTACTAAAAACTTTCGAAAAATATGAACTCATTTTCATTCCTAGAGCACTGAATCATCTAGCAAATGAACTTGCCTTCATGGCTAGCAATTGCCAAGTACCTGAGATAAATGAAAAAATCAGTATAAAGGTGAAACACAGACCTGCGGTGCCTGATAACAAAGATCACTGGCAGGTGTTTGAATCTGAAAAACACATAGATGATTTCTTGAAATCAGAAAATGATTTCAGCATACCAACACCAGAAACTAGCCATGAAGACAACTGTTTATATATTGAACAAATCCCAGAAGCTGAAATGACATGTCCTGCTAATATAAATCATTGCGAAAATCCATTTAAAGCATAGGTAGTAAACAATGAAGACCAAGAAGACTTGGAAGTCTTGCAATGCAAAAATGATAAGATCCCAAGAGGTCTCACACCTTTAGAACACCTGTTTGATCTCAACGATGTAGCTAAAAAACCCAGAATGGAGCCTGTGGAAACAAATGTAGAAGAACATAACATAGGCAGTCTAGCAGAACCCAAGATGATCAAGCTATCCAGCACCCTCCCAATCCACATAAAATTGCAGTACATAGAGCTTTTCAAAGAGTTTAAAGATGTGTTTGCTTGGGAATACAAAGACTTGAAATCATATGATACCAGCATCATCCAACATAAAATCCCCTTGAAGGAAAATCAAAAGCCCTTCAAGAAAAAAATAAGGAGAATAAATCCTCTTTTACTACCTTTGGTTAAGGCAGAAATTGAGAAAATATATAATGCTGGGATCATAGTACCCATTAGATTTTCAGAATGGGTATCAAACTAGTTTCTGTTAGAAAGAAAACCGGGGAAATCAGGCTCTATATTGACTTCAGAAATTTAAACAGAGCCTCTTTAAAGGACAACTACCCCTTGCCCAAAATGGACCATATACTTCAAAGGGTATTTGGGTCAAGAAGAATATCCCTATTAGATGGGTTCTCAGGTTACAATCAGGTGTTAGTGTTCCCAAGTGACCAAATCAAAACTGCTTTTACCACACCTTGGGGCACCTTTATGTATGTCAAAATGCCTTTCAGATTAATGAATGCAAGGGCCACTTTCCAAAGGGCCATGGACATAGCCTTCTCTGAAGATATTGGCTATTTTATAATTATTTACCTTGATGACATAACTGTTTTCCCGAAAACTGATGAAGAACATTTGATTCACCTAAGAAAGGTTTTTGAGAAGTGTAGGAAATTTGGCTTATCACTGAATCCCAAGAAGACCCTATTTGGACTCCAAGAAGGGAAACTCCTTGGTCACATAATTTCAGAAGAGGGAATCAGAATAGACCCTACAAGGATAGATGGCATATTGCAACTTAGCCATCCTAGAAGCCTCAAATAATTGCAATCTTTCATTGGAAAGATTAATTTTTTGAGAAGGTTTATTCCCAACCTTGCTGAGCTATTAAAAAACATTACAAATATGCTCAAGAAAGATGTGGGTGTGAAATGGACTTTACCAGCTAAACAATCATTCGAATTGGTCAAACAAGCTCTTACTCAAACACCAGTCCTGATTAGTCCAGATTTCACCAAAGATTTTTACATCTTTTCTTTTGCATCTGAGCATGCAATAGCTGCAGTCTTGCTTCAGAAAAATGATTTAGGACGAGAAAAACCAATATCCTTCTTTAGTAGGGCCTTAAGAGATTCTCCTCTCAATTATAACATCATGGAGAATCAAGCCTTAGCATTAGTGAAAGCTTTAAAAGACTTTAGGGTCTACATCTTCCACTCTCACATAATTGCTTTTGTTCCACATACTGTTGTCAAGGATATTCTAAGTCAGGACCCTGATGGTAAAAGGGGAAAGTGGATTGCAACTATTCTTGAATATGACTTAGAAATTAGGCCCACCAAACTAGTAAAAGGGCAAGGATTAGCAAAACTCATGGCTGAGTCTAACTTCCAAGCATTAGACATGAATCTGGTAGATGTGTTGGAAGAAGTGGAAGAATCTGATGCTCCTTTCATTGAAGAAACATTTCTGAATTCTCCTTGGTATGCTGACATTGTTTATGTGCTTTTATATTTAAATACCCCTCCTTCTTTGACTAAGACTAAAGCTAGATTCTTGAAACAAAATGCTTTGAGTTTTTGCATATTAGATGGAGTATTATATTGGAAAAATGCTGTTGGAATTTTTCTTAAATGTTTTCTTGAAGATGATGCAGGAAAAATCATGCATGAATTGCACGATGGTGAATGTGGAGGACACCTCTACTGGAAGGCCACATCAAAAAAAATTCTCAGATCAGGTTACTATTGGCCTACCCTTTTCCCAGACACTCAGAAGCTGGTCATGTCTTGCCATAAGTGTCAAATCTTTGATGGCAAGAGAAAGCTCCTTCCCTTACCCCTACATCCTATCAGAGTTGAGGCACCTTTTCAACAATGGGGGCTGGACTTCATTGGAGAAATTCATCCATCTTCCGCAGCTCAACATAAGTGGATCCTCACAGCCACTGACTTCTTCACCAAATGGATAGAAGCTATACTACCAGGAATGCTAATGACTCTGTCATTATAAAGTTCCTTGAAACCCATATCCTATCTAGATTTGGTTTTCCCAGAAAAATCATAACAGATAATGCTGCTGCTTTCAAATTTAAAAATATGGTTGATTTCTGTCACAAATACCATATAACCTTGGGCCATTCCACTGCTTACTATCCCCAAGGGAATGGATTAGCAGAATCCTCCAACAAGAGTCTCATTAATATCATTAAAAAGCTGTTGGAAGAAAATAGAAAATCATGGCACAATAAGCTGGTTCATGCCTTATGGGCTGATAGACTAACCACAAAGAAATAAATAAATATGTCCCCCTATCAGTTAGTTTATGGCGTGGATGCATTCTTCCCTACCTCATTAGGATTTCCAATCATGAAGCTCCTTCAAGAAGTACAGGTTGAAGAAAATGATATGCAGAGGAGGATCAACCAAACAATTCATTTGCAGCAGACCCGAGAAGAAGTTTATGAAAGAACACAGTTAGTCCAAGAAAATATGAAGAAGCAATTTGATAAAAGGACTAAGGCAAACAACTTCCAGATTGGAAGTGTTGTTCTTAAATGGGATTCAAGGAAAGAAGAGAAGGGGAAACATGGCAAGTTTCAGAACTTGTGGAAAGGACCATATATTATTCATGCTGAGAGGGCTCATAATACATTTTTCTTAAAAGGAATGAATGGAGAAGACCTATATGGAGGTCCCGTCAATGGCAGGATACTCAAGCATTACTTCTGCCAAGAATCCTAAGTTTTAAAGCATTTTTGTTTTTATCATTGTAAATATCATATTCTAACCATTGCATTCAAAGTTATGAAAAATCAAAAACACAAAAACAAAGAAAAGAAAAGAGGGAAGTTTGTTAAAAACAAGAAAGGCAAAGCCCCATGCCAAAAAAGAGAAACAAATCTGAAAGTGTTCAAGCTTAAATGCCACTCCTGATAACCACACTTCTAGTTAGTCAAACAGCCTAATATTGACTAGTTAGTTTTAAATTTTCTGCTGATAGGGTAGTGAATTTGGTTTTCCAAACTGTTTAATCTTGGCTTATCAGTATATAGATTAGGATATAAATTAAAGGTTCAAACAAATTCAAAATCTGAACCAAAGTCTCCAAAGAGAGATGACTCAAAACTGTTTCATTTTCTGAGTCATGAAAGAGATAAATTGGTTCTAATTTGCCCAAAATCTGAATCAGTTATCAAAGAAGAGACAGCTCAAACAAAAACAAAAACAGAGCTGTGAAGAAAAGAGAAGGCCATGATGAGAAACTTTCAGATCTTAAACCTTCCTTTTTTATTTTAATTTTCTGCAAATAATAATCTATGTGCAGCTTGTTTTTATGCCATAGATCACATCAAGTTAAAAAGCTTAATCTTGACTTGACTGTTTTTGAATTTATGTTATAGAATTTAGAGAATGGAAGTCTGTTGGACAGCTTAATCCCAATAGAAAGTAGATTAGGTAGAGAATCATATGGATCCAACTGTTTAATTTGGATCCATGAAGAAATAAGGAGTAGAGTTAGATTAGTTTTTATGCTTTCAAAAGAATAAAATTTTGTAAGAGAGTTTGCCAATCCAAGTGCACTCTGATGAAGAGAAAATGTTAGATCAGTAGGATTGGGTAGGTAGAAAGTTTGTTGATAAGAGTTCCATTGTTTTCCAAAGATTGACAATTGGTTTCCAGAGCAAAGAAAGATCTTTCAAGCAGGGGAAACAGCCCAATGGATGGGGCGACTGATCAGCCCCCCAGAGAATACAAGTCTGTAGTTCTTGATGCCTTCAAAAAAGATTCCATCCCCAAGTGGAGCCACTGTTAGCCACCCTTAAATTTCTTTCATATCAGATGGTGGCTAAATAATGATTGGATAGCCTTCAAGAAACAATTCCATGATTAAAATTTCTGATACTTGAAGATTTTTTGATAATGTCCTATCCTTGGTTAATATTCACTACTGTTTCCATTCAGAACTCAGAAATCCTGCTGATTTCTAAAGCCAAAGTACTGCTGCAAAGGACCCCTTTTTCCCCTTTTTCCCCCTTAAGCTAACCTTCTTTTCTTTTCCTCCATCTCCCATGAAAGCCTCTAAATTTCATGATTCTCCCTTTTCCCCTCATTAAAACCCATTTCATAAGGTCTAAGACCCCTTCTTGACCTTATCGAAGGCCTTCATTTCCTTGAAAAACCATTGAAAACCCTAGAAAATGCATATTTTCTATCCCTCAGTCCTTAGCCCCCTCGGGCTAAGGATCTAAAGCCATTTTCCTCCATGCGCCCGAGCGCCAGAACCCGTGGCTAAACCTATCGGGTGCTTTTTCATTTTTCTCCGCCCAAAACATAATAAACCTTTGAAAATCGGGTTTTAATTAAATTCCAAAGTTTTCCGCCCGTGAAATTTATGGAATGATCTTGATCATCGATCTGCTCCACAGATCGGACGGTGTGGCACAGGACTTATCATGTGGACCCCCCAGCCATACGTCACTTCTCAAATCCGTCTAGTTTTTCCGCACCGCCTTAGTGCGAAAGGTGGTTTTAACCCGACAGCCAGTGATTCCATACGCTGGCTGCCACGCATCCTCTGTACTTTTCCAAAACCGTCGCATAAATTCAATCCCCCGCGCATTATCCGTCAGACCATGACCGCCCAACGGAATCAACAATAGCCGCCCAATCTGGGCCCCCGCATCCAACGGATGTCATTCATCGAAATCGCCCGCCCTTTAATCAAGCTACATACTATTTAGTCGGGCCCTGGTGCAACTGAGAATCCATCTCCGCCGTCGATCTCTGCAGATCGACGGTCCGCATTGAATTTCCTGATTCCATTATGCGGTCAACCTTTTTCTCCGCGGACTTTCCAAATCGCTCCCGACCGTTGACCACAGCACGATCAACGGCTCCGATCGCCCCACTCCCCCGCACACCTTCCGATGCAGATTTCCATATAAACGTAGGATTTAATAATTTTGTTTGTATTTTTCAGGTTTTAAAATTATTTCGCCATGTCTGAAGAAGATTCGAAGGACGAGGGTGACGACTTCCGTTCTTTTGATTTAACAAAGGAAATTGACCACGGGGTATAGAACTGTGTTGTCAACCAGGTTTCATGAGCTTTTGACGCAGCATGCCCCTGTCAAACCTGGAAAACATCGAACAAACCCAAAAAAAGAGTATCAGAAAGCAAAAATGGATCAGAGCAGGAGTTTAATGGACAGATTGGAAGGGATTACGGCTAAGATGGCCATCAGAAGCCTAATATCCCAGCCTAAAACATAGCTTAAAAGGAAAACCTAAAAGTGTTTATCAGAAATAATGCCTCCACCGCCATATCTAAGGCAAATTGATTCCTCAACCACCATAGCGCCACCTGTGCCTCAAAAGATTCAATCAAGAGCTGGATTTATTGATCAGGATCAGATTTTTGCCTCAACACAGCCAAAGAAGTCACTTCTGCCAGGGCCTTCAATGCAAAGAATATCTGCAGAGTTACTTCGGACTACTTGTGCCTCAAAGGTCAACAAATACTCCTACCCAGCTTAAAATCATGAGTGCAAATCAATTAATATGGTGAACACCTCTTCTGTTTCTTCATTGAGCATCCCAAGGGCCAATGGGCCATTTAAATCCTGTATTAATTGTAATTGAGATGTTTTTCAGATCTCACCTCCTCATCTTTCTATATATACCACATCAGAGATGAGTGAAGTGTTGGTTGGTTGTTGGTTGTTGTTTGATCACAATTTGTAACATTGAAACTCTCGAAAATAAATATACAAGTCTGTTGAAGTTGAAAAACAAATTGAAGTCTTGGATGTCTTGATGATGCTGTTGCATCCCTATTCCTGAGAAGGCTCTATCACTGGATTCATGAGCTTGGTTGTTGGTGAAGTATTCTAACTGTTTAATGTTTTCTCTTGTTTTCATTATGTTTCATAATCTCTTACTACAGTAGGCTGAAAGTTTTAGGCTAAGAAATGACTCCTGGAAACACCTTAGACCTGTTCACCCTTCACTGTTTTATGTTTTCTTCTGCTGAAGTATTTTAGAGGCTTTAAACCTTCTCTTTAGTCTTCATGTTTGTTTATTTCCTTGATAGCTCAAATAGTTGGTTTCAACATGATTTATGGTTCTCCCTGCTTGTCTGCCATCACTTGAAAGCTATTATTGAAGTCTCCCTTTGAAGTACCATTGTCTTAAGTTAATCAAAGAGGTCGGTTTTGATCTTACCCTTTGCCCCTTCTTGAACAGTTGTTTTGAAGGTCTTTATATTTGCAAGCATAGATGTTATTGAGGTGTTCCCTCTTCTATGAATGCAGCTATCAGTGAATATTTTATGTTTTCTAAGTCCTTTAAAATAAAATCTTTGAGGAAATAGGGAGTTCCCCGAATCTTAGATTTCATTTTAAAAGTTGTCTTGAAGTCATTATTTGCTTAAAGAATGTTTGTGGAATTTATGGTTAGCCCAGTCTATCAAATATCTCTTTATTGTTAAGTTATGTTTTCAAGTTCCCTTTGTTGAGAATTAAGCTTCTCTTTCCAAAACATTAATGTCCATCTCATTCCAAAACAAAGGATCCTGTGGCCAAGTTAGATTTTCCCTTTGATATCCCATATCCCTTGAAGAGTTTGTCATGACAATATTTTGACTCCATTGCCCAATGAACCAGATATTTCCTCTTTCTGTCTATCTTTCCTAGACATTTCATATTCTGTTGTATCAACTCAACCCAACCAAACAAACATCTGCACTTAATAACTAGTCTAAAATCCATAATCAAAGCAAACAAGATAAACCTTTGCAAACAAATATTTGAGAGATCCCTCTCTGAGAACAGGAGGACTAGATCCTGGAACTCTAAAGATTGGTTCTGATGTTGCCTTGTCTTTTGATTTGCCAAACTGTCAAAACACGGGACCCCAACATGGGGAACCAACATGGGAAACGTAGATGTAGGATACTGTCAACTGCCACATGATATTAATAGAATAGTGTGAGGAAGATTCATGCAATCTCTCTATCCCGGAGTCAGAGGGTGAATGCGCAGTTTTTGGACCCCCACTACAAGCTGTCGATGTTACTAAGCCTCTAAAGTTGTGAGAAGTCAACATTGGCGCAAAAGAGTAGCCTAAGTTGGCTTAAATTGGGGATTACTGGGATGATGATACAGTAGGCAAAGTTGTAGAACTACTCACAGAATATCAGGACTTATTCCTGACGAAGTTTTTGGAGCTTAAGGGGATTATAGGGGACCTAGGGGTCATGCGTATCACGTTAAAACTAGATGCACGCCCTGTGAAGCAACGACCTTATTGGTCGAACCCTAACTATAAACAAAAGGTCAAGGAAGAAATTGACAAGATGCTCGCTGCAGGTATCATCGAACCAGTTGAATAGTCAGACTGGGTAAGTCCGATGGTGGTTAAAGAGAAAAAGAAAAAGGGAGAGATACGAATCTATGTGGACTTACACAAATTGAATGATGCTTACATACATGATCCCTTTCCCACGCCTTTCTTCGATGAAATCCTTGATAGCGTGGGAGGGCAGGAAGCATACTCATTTACAAATGGGTTCTCAGGCTACCATCAGATCAGAATCGAACCTGAAGATCACAGCAAAAATACCTTTGCTACTGAATGGGGATCCTTTCAGTATATTTTCATGCTGTTTGGACTCAAGAATTCCCCTACCATATTTTCACGAGTAGTAGTCGCAATATTCAAAGAATTCATCCACAAGTTTTTGGAGGTATATTTTGATGACTGGATTATCTTCGAATTAGTGAAGAAGCACGTCTCGAACCAGTGCATGTTGTTGGATGCCTATAGAAAGCACCATATTTCCCTGAATATCAATAAGTGCATATTTTGCGTACCCTTCGGAATCTTGCTCGGACATATAGTTTGCTGACAAGGGTTGATGGTTGATCGTGCAAAAGTTGCAGTTATCATAAACCTGACAGTTTCTACAACTGAGAAACATCTATGTTCGATCCTCAGACACAAAGGCTACTACAGGAATTTCATTCAAGGGTACGTGCTGATTACAACGCTTATGGAAAAATTACTTAAGGAGGATGTTTCATTTTTTTGGGATGATGAGTCTCAGAAGAGCTTCGAGCTACTCAAGGAGAAGATGGTCTCTG
Source organism: Pinus albicaulis (assembly GCA_034641835.2). NCBI lineage: Eukaryota > Viridiplantae > Streptophyta > Pinopsida > Pinales > Pinaceae > Pinus > Pinus albicaulis. The sequence goes on along the minus strand of CM076575.1, from coordinate 277,504,249 downwards.
CGCCTATTCTCATCTTTCCTACCTAGGTGAAGGTATTCCATGTTCATGTAGATGCATCAGGAATCGCCCTAGGAGTTGTCCTCATGCAGCCTAGAGACGGAGACATTGATCACCCTATTGCATTTTCTAGTAGGAAACTCTCCGGTGCAAGCACAAATACTCCACTATAGAGTGGGAGGGATTGGCCATGGTCTATGAATTATAGAAATATCGACACTATTTGTTAAGAGGGCACTTAAAAATGTCTACATATCATTCATCTTTGAAGTACCTGGTGAATAAGCCTGTTTTTGGGGGGGGGTAATCTACCGATGGCTAGTGTTATTCTAGGAATATGACTTTGAGATCATTGTCAAGATGGGGAAGTTGAATGTTGGGTTGGATCACTTGTCCCAAATTGAGAGTGGTGAGGAACCGACCAACTTGGAAGAACGATTTCTTTATGCGCAAATTTTCGCTATTAAGGTAGTTGATGTGCACTTCGCCGACATCATTAAGTTCCTAACTACGGGTATGGCACCTGCAGTGTATTTGGTACAGCAGAAGAAATAATTGGTAACCCGCGCAACAGATTTTAATATCATCGCAGGTCATCTATATAAGATTGGAGCTGATGAAGTGTTGAAAAGATATGTTTTGGAGCATGAAAGGCACGTTATCTTGGAAGAACCTCACGACGGTGTAGCAGGAGGTCACTACGCAGGGAAAGCAACGTCCCATAAGGTCTTGAGAACTAGACTATGGTGGCCTACCCTGCATAATGACTCTCATGACTATTATGAAGCCTACGATATGTGCCAACAATCATCGTGTAGAGATGAAATGCCCCTTCAACTACAAATGGCCCTGCAAGCATTTGAAAAATGGGCCATCGATTTTGTGGGACATATCAACCCACCCGGAAAGAATACAGGTGCACGCTACATTATAAATTCCACTGATTATGTAACCAGGTGGGCCAAAGCACAAGCGGTGAAGGTTGCACTGCAGATACCACTGTGCACTTCATCTTTGAGTAGATTCTGACCAGATTTGGATGTCCGAAGATCTTAATGAGCGATAGAGGTATGCATTTTTCTAATGAAACAATATAGGCCTTGATGGAAGAATTTCGGATCCATCATGCGAAAAGCACTCCGTATCACCCATAGGAAAATAGAGTGGTAGAAGCTTTTAATAAAATATTGGAGCAAGCACTGACTAAGGTCTGCAATGCTGACCGCAGCGATTAGGACATGCGCATCCCATATGTTCTTTGGGCCTATCAAACTACCTGTAAGAAGTTGACTGGGAAGACACCGTTTAGGATGGTCTATGGCAAGGAGGCCATTATGCCCATGGAATATATTGTTCCTAGCCTGCACATCATAGCTTTTACAAACATAGAGGAGCTTGATCTCATGGAAGAATGTTTAGCACAGTTGATGGCTTTGGAGGAAGATCATTTCATTGCTAATTTCAATCAGCAGGTTCAGAAGGCTCGAGATAAGGCATGGCATGATCGACATATTTGAAAAAAGACCTTTGTGAAGGGCGAATGTCCTACTATATGATAGCCAGTTTGCGAAACACCTAGGGAAGTTTCGACAGCACTGGCTAGGCCCCTATACAATTAAAGAAATCATGGATGGCAAAGTTGTTCGGTTAGCCACCCTACATGGTGATATGCTACCAGGCTATGTCAATGGCAACTGGCTCAAACCGTATCAGATCAAATGACTATATGGCCAGAGTAGTTGTATGAAGTGGGATATGTCCACCAAGGAAGGTAAGTACTGAAAGAACCACGGTACGCATAGGAATCAGATGTATATTTAGAAGTCGGGAGGGGTGTGCAGGAGGTGCAGGTGTATGTTCAGAATGCAGTAGGTGTGCTAGAAGTGAAAAAGTGCACTAGGAGCACAAGAGGTGTGTTGGGAGCGCAGGGGTGCACTAGGCGCATAGGAGGTGCGAAAACTAGCCGTTGGAATAGTAAAACGGGGTAAAAATAAAATTTTACCGTTGAAAGGAGCTGGCGGCCAGCAATTAATGAGGCGATTTTGGAATATTTTTTACCATTTACTTTATGGTAAGTTTAGGATAAGGTTTACCCAACCATTGGTTGATTGCAAAGGCTATAAAAGCAAGGGGATAGTTCGGAAGAGGGTTCCATATAGCTTGAACAGTTTGTGCTCTGTACAACTATGTGCCTCTTGTGCTTTGTTGATGTCTGAGCGCACTTCCCCCTTAGACAGTAGCCACCTTGAGTTTTTTTTTCGCACTAGAATGACTGCGACTAAGCCCGCCAAGTCATCCCAGCTTTCGACAGAACAAGAATTCGAGGAAGTAGTGGAAGCCGAACCAGAAGCTGAGGAAGTTATATCTACGTCGAGTCAAGAAAAGAAGAAGGGGAAAGAAAAAGCATATGGATCAGGGAAACTTGCAAAATGGGTTGGGGTGAAGCCTCGTACTTCCCCACGAATGATGCCCCAGGCATGCTCGCCCGACCTAGTAAAGCGACCTCTTTCTGCTCAGGAAGAGGCCCAGGTAGCCGAACCAATCAACTGGCTACCACCCTTTGTTTGGCCCCGATGTCCCTCCACATGCACACCGAAGAATCTCGATGGCCTGCGCACCTACATGTAGATGTCGCTGACCCTGGGTGAGGTCCTTGTCATTGGCGAACCCTTTGGAAAGCTCCATGAGGTGAAATTTGATGATCATGAATTGGCCAATTTGGAGGCTTTCCCCGAGTTTTCAATTGAGTTATATCTTGAAAGAGTACAAGAATATGATGGGATAAATATTATCGCCATGCACTAGGTGCGCGGATTGGCAGGATCCGGGCTCTTACACTTGTTGAGGATGTCACATTTCGACCACTACAATATCACAAATCATCCTGTACGTCAGTTGCTTGCCTTGATCCATGATGGCTGCTTATGTATCCAAGATTGAATCCCCATTGATGCTATGCTCATTCATCGAATTACTATTCTCCCCATGGAAGGGTCGGACCCTATGTTGTGCATTGGTAAGAAGTGCAAGGGGAATGATCACTGACCAGGTGTGCGAAACCTACCATGTGGAGTGGAACACTCGAGGCTTCATGATCAAAACCATCAACGACCCTAGTACATAGTTGGGTACCCTATTGTTGGCATGCAAGATGATGCAAAAATTCTAGATGGTCACTGTCCCTGCATATGTGATTCAGTTGGCAGGATAGTGCGAGAAAGGGGTCTACTTCAATTGATCCCAGTACTTGTGCAACAAGTTTTTGGCAAATGTCTGCAAATCCCAAGATCAGGGATGAGCATTTTGTTATTCCTGGCTGCTACTTCTCATTGCGTTGGCCACCTGGGAAGCACCTGAGGAATTGGTCCTTCTCGAGCTCACCCCAGACATGTGCGAGGGGGCCCGATATAAAAACCTGTGGGACTCTAAGGATGTGCAAAGCATTGAGGACAGTCAAGTCTTTTGGGTGTTGTTTCAGAGTGGGCTCGTAGCAGCTATAAACTCTCAGTCACGTCTGTCGCCAGCCATCTACGATAAGTATAAAAGCATCACTACATTCCAGGTGACTATGCATAACATCCAAATCAGAGGCCACAAGGATCCTATGTGGGTTTGGCTCCCCTATATGGCTACCGATGAAGATATTGACTATTTATTTGCGCAATGGCCTTCACATTGGAAGCTTGGTTTCAAAACATGTGTAAAAGGTGCTGAAGGCATGAGCACCACAAAGGTCACCCCAACCACCACTACCAAAGGGACTGGATCACCAAGTCAAGATACTAGGAAAGGCGTGGACCCACCATTGCAAATCGCTGTGTAGTAGAAAAGGAATACTGGGAAAAGCACTGAATGAGCGTCACAGAAGGACTCACAGCTGGATGAAGGAACTGAAGAATGGGATGTCGGGGGTGCTGACTCCCCCCGAGGAATGAAGAGCACTAGTGACCCTGTTAAAGGACCATGAAATAAGCAGCACTCTCAATGACTAGAATGCGACGACGTCGTTACACTAATGGAAGGGGACCTTGAGAAAATTGTGGATGCGGTCACTTTGGTTGTAGAGGATAAATGGCTGGCTTTGGAAGAGAAGCAGAAATCCATGGTCGACACCCTCCAGGTTGAGCTCCAGGCCCTGCAATTAAAAACTGACACCTTGCAGACAAGTATGATCCAGGTTAGATTAGCCCCAGAAAAGAGCAGTGCAGTGATCAAAATGCCATAAAGCCACCTCTACCCTCTCCCCGGTGCAGCCCTCATTCCGAGTCCGCACGACTTAGGAGTGCAAGTCCAGGCCTGTGCGGAGGTATAGTTGGATCTCATCTGCTAGCCAAATGAACCTTTACAGCTTCTTCATGCGTTCCTGTTTGAAGAAATCCAACAACAGGATCGTCGATTTCATGAACAACTTAATATGGCAGAGCAGATCATTGAAGAAAATATCGCTAAAGCATCTGATGCACAGGCTTCCTGTACCCTCATTGCCACATAGTAGATTGAGCTGGAGCACTTAATTAGTAGAATCTATGTGGATTTTTCAGAATAAATCCTTGCTACGGCCACCCCCAAGGCGAAGATTTAGGGGTTGGTCGTAGCATTAAAGGCCTCAAGGACAGAGATCCAAGCGGTCAAAACGCAAATGGAATAGCAGATCACAGACTTGCAGGCTAATTTGCAACCAGAGACACCATCAGAGGTGCGGTCCCAACGAGTTGCGCTGGTTACGGTGACCACAAATGTGATTAGAGGACAAATTGCTCAGGGTGCCCAATTACTGGAAACAACTATGCAATTATGGACCAAGGTGAAATGCAACCCTCTCCTGCGTGAAATCAACCAGGACCTACGACAGAAGGAACAATCATTCGAGTAGCTGGAAGCCACTATGCCTACTCTAATTCTTGCTCAACAATTAGAATGACTATGTACTAGCCATGCCCTTCGGGATGATATTGACGAACTTCGCCAGAAGAATAAGACTGTCAGTGACCGCCTTAAGCCTTGTGCTAATGAAGCTGTTAGGGTCCCGTGATTTGGCTAATTGGCAAGCCAAATGACAGTGTAACATCAAACCAATCTTTGGAGCCCAAGGACCTAGCCTTCCCGGACTCAGAGAGGGCTCTCTCTATATGTGTAAGGGATATCTATGTGTTTTGCTTATTGTGTTCTAATTTTAGGCTAGTTATGAAGTAGGTTTTTTGGTTTTGGTTTTTAGGTTGTGAGGGATGAAACTGATCAAAGATATAAGATAGGTAAAATGATGTCAGATCAACTGGGCTATGAGGTCAAAAAGGTCAAGAAAGCTATCAGATGGTGATACAAGGCTATTGAAGGGCCGATTTGATTCGAGGTAGAAAGGATCTTTGGGCAAAATGGAATAAAATGAACATCAAGTTTGAGAACAACAAAGGGTTTCAAGCATAACTAGTTTAATAGCTAACATAAACATGGTAAGGCAAACCATTAATCATGAGAAATGTAACTATAAGCTAATCAATACATAAAAATAAACATTCAAGCCATGCATAGAGATATATAACTCTCTAACTTTGGGAAATGACTATCAGACTTTGGGGAAATACACTTAAGAGAGACAAACAACTCAAATCACTATGCCAGAATGCCTAAACACAGTACTTCAAGTTATTGGGCACTTTGAAAACAAGATTTCATAGTCTTAGGAAAATGGCAAGGTCGGAACAAGACATCCTTGGTTCAAAAAATGACAATCTAATCAGTCAAAGAGAAATTTCATGGATATAGCTATGGCTAGCCATGAGTAAGCAGGGTGTACCATAAATCATACTTAGCATGCATAAAACCATGAATGAAATAATCAACAATATCCTTAAGTTATTAAAGAGCAATCAAGAATTCTTTAATGTGACTAAGGAAGAAGAAAACATGGAAGCTATGAAGAAACAGGAAATTTGAGGTGCCTCCAAGGGCATGTCTCAAATTTGTTCTCTACTGATCTATAGCAAGAAAGAAACATGGATTCATGAATGAAAACTAGAAAACAAAACAAAGAAAGAGACACTATACCATTCTACCAAGTCATGGAATCTAACAACAATCCTTTTCATCATCCAAGAACATCCAAGAGACTATCTAAGAGCATGAGACAAGTATTTCTTCCAAAGCTTATATGACCATATATTGCTTCTACCATCAAGTTCAGCCTTGTTTACAATGAAAGCCTTTGGACTATATAGGCTCATGTGAGGAAAACCTCTTAGTTCAATTTGCACTCTCATTGGCCTATTCAAAATATCTAAACTTTTCCTTGAGGCTTTGCAAAGCCCAAGGCACAAAATATCTCATAAAATATCTAAAAAATGCTAAAAGAGGGAAATAAATTGACTTTTCATAACTTCTCATGTGCAAAAATAGCTAAACGCACATGAGGAAAAAGCATTTTTTAAAGGTTCAACTTTTACAAAAATAGTCAAAAATTACATCAGCAAAAGGTACCCTGACTTGCCCGCAACCTTTGGCAGCCTTCCCGATGTCAAAACGAGGCTCATGATAGCTCGTTGGAAAGCTCTGAGTGTCTAATTTTGGGAAAAGCTATAATTTTATCAATATTGTGCCTATAATTCCTCCAAAAATAGGCCCGTGTGTAAAAAACCAAAAAATAAGGTTTGCTGATAGACCGGGCAGAGTGTAGAAAAATCGAGCATTTTTCGCCATTTTGAGGGAGCAAATGATCTTCAAAAGTCCTAAAAATTGATGAGTGTATGCTTCTAAAATTATGGAATCTAATGATACCATTCTCCTCCTTTTATGATCCCCTAAACTGAAATAGCGAAGCCAATGAGTTTTGGCCAAAAACCCAAAAATGCCAAAAAACCAAAATATGTCGAAAATTGCCCAAAATTGGTGAGCATGACCCTCAAGGGTTCTCAGCAAAATATTGTGAAGCAGAGGCCAAAATCCGAATTATTGATGCATCTTTCCTCACTTTCCGTGCCGGGCGCTTCCCTTTAGCCTCCTTGAGCTTTTCTTGAGCAACCTTCAACTTGCGCCGGGCAAACTGATTTAACTTTTTATAATGCCTTGTCATTCTCCTTTGAAGGTCTAAATCCCTGTTTGCCTTCTCCAATTTCTTTTCCAAATGGTCATTGACTCTCTCAAGCCATGCCTCCTTATTGTTCTCTATCTCCTGTTCAAACAATGGAGTGAGAGGGGTAGATTGGAGAAGGGCATTTTCCTCTCCTTTTTGCTTCTCAAGGGCATTTTTAAGCCCCATGGTTCTAGGCCTCTTTCGCTTAGGCTGATCTTATCCTTCACTTTCATCGAACTATCCGTGAGTTCTTCCAACCTTGCTTGGGCTTTGGACGCCTCCTTCTTGTACTTAGTCGCCCGTGTCTCATAAACAACCATATGGACACTCATTTGCCTATTTTGGGTTTGCAAGAATTGATTGAAATTCCTAGCTCTATGAAGATCATCCTTCAAGGCATCAATTTGGCCTTCCCTTTGGATCAAGAGGTTTTCTAGAATTCGGGCCTCATTATCACTATCATCGCTTTGGACTTGGATGATGTCGAATGCACTCTCTTGTTCATGACTTCCTTCTACCTTGCCCTTCCCTTTGCTTTGGGTGGCTATTCTAGTTCTCTTCCTCCTGGGAAAATCAATCATGGGCTTCTTTGGCAATTTCCCTTTACTTCGGAGGGCCCTTGTCACATTCGGAGTGACAACCTTAGGCACTCTCTTCTTTGCTTTCTGGGGCTTGGTCTTTTTAGGAGGAGAGGGCATGGCCCCTTTACCTTTGTCACCTTTCTCTCTTTCTTCTTGAAGTTGTTGTTCCTCATGCTGTGGCTGATGTGTAACATGTTGTGGCTGCCCTTGCTCATCACTGTCATGCTCTTGTTCATCATCTTCATGCTGTTGCTCTGTCTCATAGCGCTGCTGAGTGTCCTCTTTAGTCTGCCTTTGCTCACTACTATCATGATGCCCTTGCTGTACTGTCCCACAAGGTTGCCCCTGTTCATCCTTTTCCTGTCCTTGTTCATTTTCTTCTTTCTATTTCCCTGTCTCACCCTCACTTTCATGCTATTGTTCAGCACTCTCTTCCTCTTTCCCTTGCTACTGTTTATCACCACTGTGATGCTACTCTTCATGCTGATTCCCTTCACCCTTTGTTTTCTATTCTTCATACTGCTGCCCTTCATCCTCTTCCTCATCATCATGATCATGCTCTTCTCCCTCTTCGGGCTCTTCTGCTTGTTCTGGAGTAAATTTGAGCTTTTTAGGAACAGGTCTGCTAGAGGAGGGAGAGGGAGGAAGAGTAGGAGATGTAGGGGATGTATGGACTGGAGGGACAGTGGAGAAATCCGGATGAGTGATGAAAGAATCCCAAGAGACCTCTCTCTTTTCAAGCTGATGAAGAATGATGATTTTGATGAGGGAGTGATGGAAGAGACAAGCGCTTTGCTATGAAGGAGGCTTCTTCTGGATAGTGGAGGCCATTTTCTCAATGCTATTGTGTACGAAGAAGGGTAGATTTAGCAATCTGGCTCTAGTGAAATGCATGAGCAGTCGAATGTGATATGCATAAATTCGGGAGAATCTTCCCTCACAAGTGAAGTACTTCATGATAATCTTCATGAGAGGGGTGTAGCTGGCTAAAAGATATGAGAAAGGGAAAATAGAAGGACATGACTCTCTGTGTTATGGCTTTAGGAAGGGCTTGTAATCATCTGAGTCTAAATGGATTTGCTTAAACCATTTCTCAACAATATAGGGGATTTTAGTAGCCTTGGAGATGGATCTTGGGGAGAATTTGAAATCAAGGCCTGCCAATTGGAAATGCTTATCTTGAAACCTCAAAGTGCAAAGGTGTGTCAAAGGAGAAAAACTCTTCACCTCTTGCACCCTTTGGCAAAAATCTAAACACCCAACCTCATGGAAATTGAATAATACTGATGGGTGGGCATTCACTTCTTCAATGGAAATAGGTTCATATCTATTATGCAATCCACTCCTACTATCCTGCCTGGGAGGCATTTTGTTATGGATGCTCTTTGCAAAACCAAACTGCCTCAAAAAGATTTCTTGAAATGTGTTCTCAAACAAAAACTCTGCCTTCTCTTTTAATCACCGTTTTATCAAGGTAAAATTTGTTTCAAATGCTGTGTGAGATGCTTCTGTGATATTAGGTCTCTGTTCCTCTGCAAATACACTTCCCTTCTTCTTTTGTATGTCAATCAACAAGTAAATTCAATAACAATCACACAGTCAACTAAAACTTCATACACACAGTCAAAGGGTCAATGTGTTTAGGTGAAGTCATCAAGCTCCTTGTGTTTTGGTGTGAGCACAAACAGCCCTGTAGCAGTCCAACAGCGAAAACTCCTCTTAACCAAAACACTGCCCTTGTATTCACTATTCCTCACACAGAGTTTGACAATACCTCCAAATGCAATGGTAGCTTCACTTACTAAAGTATGCTTTATAGAAAAAAGGAGGAAACAGTGGTTTTTTTCCCTTTTTTACCTCACAGAGATGACTTTTGAATCAAAAACACTTATACAGTGATCACTGTTCATGAAATTAGGCCTACTGTTTTACTTTTCCAAATACTATGTTTCTTCCTTTGGACATTGTCTTACACCTTTCAATACTGTTTTGAAAGCAGTTTATAGGTTTTTAAACATCAATAGGAACCCACCATTTTTGTTATGTTCACCTTGAGTAATCTGAAACCACAGCAAATCTTTCAGTTAAACCAAAAAATAAAACTTCCCAAGCACTGTTTTCTCTGTCACATATAGTTACAGAGTTCATGGTTTGTCACTATTTTTTGAGGGTAGCTCTAGGGTTCCTTTAAAATTGAATAAACCTCCCACCATTTCCCACTGTGACAGACTTTTTCAATAGATTCTAATCGAATCACTTTGAAATTCCTACCAATACTTTCCCCTTTTCACCAAAATTTAGTCTTTTGAAAACACACAGCATTTAACACCTTTTAGAATTTTAAAAATACAAAGAAGGCACTTGGACTACCTCGAGACTTCGATGGCAAGCTTTGGCTAAGGGTTTGAGCGGATTTGAAAACCTTTGGAGGCATTTTAATGGCTTGACATATGCGCAGCACATTTAGAACAAGAGAGCGCCACGCAAAACAATCTGTCGGGTCACCTGTCGGGCCGACGTGACCAACGCCCACAGGCATGCCGCACGCTCCTAAAGGCGCGTCGTGCAACTGTGTATTCCTTTGTAAAAACCATGCCTGAACGCGCCACGCAACTATACAGGCGTGCCACGCGGTCTTCAAGCCCGGAAACTTGGTGGATTTGCTCAAAAACTCTTTCCTCGATCCAGGGAAATAGAAAAGGGGAGTTTGTATTGTGTTTTGAGAGATTCAAAAAGGTTTTGCAATGATCCTCATCCTCTTTTGAAAACGAAAAAGCCAAAGTCCCTTTCGTATTTGATTGGTGAGGGTTTTGTAAGAGAGGTTTGAAAATGCCCTTTTAAACAAAACTTGAATCCCTTTTCTTTAAAACACAACTTGATACCTTTTTATTTGGAAAAAATGTCATAGTGATGATGACCACTTGTTTTATAAACCCAACCTCTTTTTGAAGTAAAACAACCCTTTTTAAGACTTAAAAACTTTCACTGTTTCTTATTGGAGAGAAAATTGTTTTCCCTGTTCTGATTATCTGCATTGTGGAAGGAAAATCTTCTCTGAGCCCTATGAAGGATTGCAGATATGCCTTTGGAGTGTGACTATCTTTTAGTAGGGAAAAAGGCTTAACTATAATTTCAATATCCCTCTTTCCTCCTCTTGTCCTTTTGTTGCTCACTGCTGTTACTCTTGAATAGTTGGAAAAATGTTTTTATGAAAAAGGAAAAGAAGCACCTCTGAATATCATCATCATCCATTTGTTTTTGTCATTTGAAAAGAGGACACCTGTAGAAGAAAATTTGTGTTATATGAGGTTTTCTTTGACACTTTGAAGGAGGTAGCTTTTCCCTTTTGCAACCGAAACTGACATTTTTTGCTTCGGATGCTTTGGATATGGTCATGTATATTGTGAAAAATAAATGAGATGGAAGGTGCTGCTCTGAGTTTCTTCTTTGACTGTGAGTAAAAATCAACAAGGGATGATGCACTAGAGCTGAAAAGTGAATAAGGGAAGCTGCCCTTTAGTTCTTCTATGAAGGGGGTCTGCAAGAAGCCTGGGCTTTCATTTATTTCACCTCTTTTTGAGAGCAGTCCCTTTAGAATCTTTGCCATATGCCATGATTTCTTTTCATCCTCAAACCATGATGAGCTCCTTTAATTTGCTTATGAAGGAGGCCTTCTTTGAAAAATGTCTGGTTTCCTTTTGAACGTGATGGCAGAGGTTGCTTTGAGACCAAGACCCCTTTGACTCCTTTGACTATCTGCTTTCACAATCTTTCCTCAATGATGATGAACCTGTTAGCTTTACATTGTAACTCAACTAATAGTGAACTTATGCAAATCATTTTTAAAACCCATTGTTTTGCCTCTGCCTTTAATCATAATTTTACTTCAGAAAACCTTAGTTATTTTTTCACTGTTCATCAAAAATTTTGTCTTACAGTCAGTGCAACTCTTAAAATCAAACTTTGTCCATTTTCCCTCTTCTTATAGATGAAGGAGGCTCTCTTAGTCTTCAACCCTCTACTTATGAAATGAAGGAGGTTCTTCAGTCTTAAAACCCTCTACTTATAGATGAAGGAGGTTTTTTAGTCATGTCATATCATCAGTCCTTTGACAGTGTTATTTTTCCTTTCACTGTCCTTTCAAGCTTTGACTGTGATCGCAAGAGCTTAATGAAAAACTCTCTGCTCTGTGGCTGCATCCCAGGCTCAAGATCACATTGAGAAGCAACTGTCTTCTCATGTGGAGCCAAATATTGCATTCTGGGATGCTGGTATGCTTCTGTCCTTGAAAGATCCATTAAAACACTGTAAAAACACCTAGAATCACTTTGACTTATGGTCCATGTATTGCTGATACTTGAGGGTGCATTAGTGGCGAAACCTACTGTTGTAACCAACTTTATTTGCAGGATGGGAAGGTTTGTTATGACTGGTCTATAGCAGATGGAGGTTCTTTGGATTTTAGGATAGTTTTCCAAGGGAGAAATTCCTAAGGCGTCACTTCCTAACTTAGGGGAGACTTTTTGGACAGATTTGGATTGTTTCTTTAGAGCTGATGGGCAGACTAGTATGGCTAAGGCTAGGTAGGATTTGATAATGAGGTTTCATCTTGTCATGGGTGAACTAAAAGGTAAGAGGGCAAAAAGTTTATGGGTGTTTTCCAGCAGGCAAATTTGACAAATTTTTAGATCAGCTGCTAGAAAACTTGGTTGTTACAACTAGTCATCACCAACAAGTGAGAAATATTGATGACTAACAGTGGCTCCATTTGGGGAGGGCAGCTCCTTTTCAGGGGGTGTCTAGAATTTCATATATTTGGCTTATGAAGACCAGTGCCTTACCCATTGGCACAAATTTCATTCTTCCTTGATGCTACTCCTGAAAAATGATAGCATGATTAGCATCAATGCTATTTCTACCTGCCCCACTACCTTTCCTAACATTTTTTCTTCCTTTGGGTGCATTTGGACTAGCAACCCTTTTGAAAATATATATTTTTTCTTTTTGGAAAATGAACCTATCTAATTCTACACTTATATCTGTCGGGAGTTCAGATTAAACAGATGAACTCCTTCATTACTCTACCTATGCTAGATCAACTGTCAAGGTTAAGCTGTTTGACAAGATTTTTTTCTCTAATCTAAAACACGAAATTGAAAAATGATCAAATCAGGGTTGTACAGTCTGATTTGTCATGTACTTGCGGCATGAAAGACAAGCTGCACACAAATATTATTTTTCATAAAATGGAAACTAGGAAAAACGGGGCTAGGATGCATAATTTGTTTTCATCCCCACTTTCTTCTTTGGTTTTGTTTTGAGCATGTGGAACCAGTATCTTTTCCTAATCTACTCTCTTTGATAAGTCAAGCTTACACAATGTTGACCATCTTTTCCACTCACTAACTTATTAGTAAATAAATTTAAAACATGTTCAGTTATGATTAGGCTAGATAACTGAACAAGACATTTGAGCACTAGTAGCGGCATTTAGACTTTCTCGCTTTCAGCATGACTATTTTTGGGTATGGGGCTGTACCATTTCTTTTTAGAAACTGCCCTCGTTTTCTACTTTTTACTATTTTTATATTTTCTGATTTTTCACTTTTTCTTCAAACAATTTCAAAACTGAAAAGATGCTTACTAGGCTGAGCTTATTTTCCACAGCTCTCTATCTATCCTAGTCTAAACTATACACAACATACATTCATTTGGTGAACTCTTCTTTCCAATATATCCAGTCAAGTAGATGATTTCATGGTTGATCTTGGTTTAGTTCTTTCATGATGTTGAAGTAATGAAAAGGCCACTCCCATTTGGCTTGTTTTCGGACAATAGTACTTAAGTTTTTTCTCATTCTTGGTAGCAACTTGTTCATGATAGAACCCACTACTCCTTCAGATTTCTCAAGGAAAACAACAAATGGATCTTGGAATAATACCTGATCTAGAAGATTTGATATATAGGCTTCATTCAGGACTACTCTTTCTTCCACTTGGCTATATTTGGGACTCCCCTGGTAAAGCAACTCTTCCCCTTGCTCATGATTACTTGAACTGTCAGACTCATCATATATTGCAGTGTAGTTTTCTTTCCAAGCTGATGTGTTTTGATTAAGTGGACTAAAAACTATGTGAATGTCATCAGGTTGATGAGCAGGGATACACTTTGACAGTAAATTATCTTGAAAGGATAGTGTGACAACTCTCATGATGCAATTTGTAATTCAATGGAACTTGGTGGCTGCAAATATGGAGTTAAGGAAGATTCCATGTCCAAAATGATTTCCTCAATCATTTCAGGAAAAGGCTTCTCATTTACAACATTCTCGAGAATTTCATCATCCTCCTCAACCTCATCATCAAAGCTGAAAAACTGTTGATTTCCAATTATGTGAATGTTATCTTTGATGGACTGAAGTGAAGTAGAGCAAAGAGTTTGAGATTTTTCACTTACTTCTAAACTCTCAAGGCTCTCCTCATCAGTGTCATAGATGACCTGTAATGGCTGCTCACTTTTCTCAAGTTTATGAAACTGAGCTTCCTCCCAAAAATAAAAAAATGGGTATTCTACAAAGTTAGCTTTGTTTGAAAATCATAATCATCAACATATTGATCAAACCTTGGAGAATCATTAACATAAGTAATGTCACCAGCCATTCATATTGGACTATCAGATTGATTTTCTTCAAATTTCTTTACAAATCTATTTTTTGACTTATGATATGCAAGATTAAGAGGAGAAAGATCAGAAAAGTCTTGGTTATATAAAGCTTTAGAGGTTGTCTGCATGTTTATAAGTTGATCTATTTCCTCTTCAGTTAAAGGAGGAGGTATTTTATTTTTTCCTTGGATTGGGTAAAAATTTCTTTCCATTTTTTGTGGAAGTTGATCTTGTGGCTGAATTTCCTCTTGTATTTTACAAGGAAGGGCAGATGGATTGTTATTTGTTTCAACCTTTTCAAAGAGCTCTTGTGGATCCTCTCTTATTTTTTGATGGATTTCATCTGGGATCGACTCTTCTTGGTCATCTTGATGGTTAGTTTGGGTAAGAAAAATATGAATATCCTCTAAATAATCCTCAGGATGCCAATTTCCTAAGTTTTCATCAATGCTTACAAGGTGTTCTATGAGGTCTTTGGATTGATCACAACAATTTTTGGCCAATGATAGAGATGGAAAATGCCCTATATAGTGTTTACAAAATACTTTGTGGAAATCCTTCAAATAAAACAAGATGCCAGGTACTAGGCCTTCATACCATTCTCTTACCTTTCCTTCTAATGTACCCATGAACATTTTCATGAGGCAGACCTCATGCCATTCAACCTTTAACCTCCATACATGTATATGAAAATTGATGAGGTGTAACAATGGGTCGTCAACATTTTCATCTCGAAAGATAGGTAGGTTTTTTATCCAATTTATGTCTTTAGGCATTTTGTGTGGGAATCTAGAGATATGTTCTCTGCTCATCGGAGCATATCTCGTTTGTGTCCTTGGATCCATTTTTGTTAATCAGATAGGATCATTGTGTCTTTTCAATCAGTCTAAAGTTCTCTACCAGTGGAGTCTTTTGGTCTAGTGAAGATTGTGGAATCTCCAAGTGGAGGATTTGGACTGTGCTTTCCACCATCAACATGACTGGGATTTCTTAATGCATTCCCATGAGATTTTAATCGGACTAGTGGAGTAATAGGCCTACTGGAGGCTAGTGGAGTTGCCAGGTGGATTTCTATGAGAGTTATGGTCCACCACCAACACTATCAAAGATGCTTTGGGAAAAATTTTTATGGCAAACTTTGAGATGGAAAATTTCAAAGAAGAGTGGTTCACTTGGTTTCAATAGTTTGCTAGGCTATATGGAAAAGCTAATGGTTTTCTTGGCAAGAAGGCTTCTGCTTATCTCCTATGTTTAGGTGAGGTTTTTTGAATCACTAAGTTATACTTAGTTTGTCACTGGTTACAAAGTTTCCACCCTAAGTTTAAGTTTTTGGAAGGATGAGTTAGCAGAAAGGTATGGTCTATGAATTTTTGGTCTTTTATGGAGTTTTTAGGCCTACTGGAGGCTAGTGGAGTCTTGGTTGTTTTTGTAAAGATGTAGCTATGCTCCACCACTAGTAACTAGGGAAAACCAATCTGGGAATGTTTTTGGGGTTTTCTGAGTTTTTATGTGCAACCTAGTTTGTAAGAGTGTTCTAAATCTGATTCATCACTTTGCTAAGATGGTGAAAAAAAGAGTTTAATTTAAATGATTCTATAGGCTGATGGTCTGAGTTTAATGTTGAAGGAATAAAGAGTCTATAAGAGTTCGCTAGACTGTCATGTACTCAGTGTCCCACCGTGATCGCCATTATGTTAGTGAGTGGTGGGATAAATCAGCCATATAGTATTCTCAAAGGTCTCTAAAGATTTAGGAAAACTAATTTTGTTTATCACTCAGAGTCCCACCGTGATCGCCATTATGTTAGTGAGCGGTGGGATAAGTCAGGCAGATAGTATTCTCAAAAGTCTCTAAAGATTAGGGAAACTAAGTTTGTTTATTACTCAAAGTCCCACCGTGATCACCATTATGTTAGTGTGGCGATGAGGTGGCTCAATCGGATAGTAGCCTAGAGTTTAGTAAAGTATTAAGGCCTACTGGAGGCTAGTGGAGTCGCCAGGTGGATTTTTAGTTGTTTTGAGGTATATGTGTATGGTCCACCACCAGTACTGACAAAAACCAATCTAAGGGAGTTTTTGGAATTTTTCTGAGTTTTTTATGTAGTCCTAAGGTTTTTAAGAGTGTCCTATAGCTCAGTCATCATTTTGTTAGGATGTTGAGACAACCAGATTCTACTCTTCTAAGTTTGACTGAGATTTTGAGAGTTCCTAAGGGATACATAGGATGTTTTACTCAAAGTCCAACCGTGATTGCCATTATGTCAGGGTCCTGTGATTTGGCTGATTGGAAAGCCAAATGCAAGTGTAACATCAAACCAATATTTGGATCCCAAGGACCTCGCCTTCCTGGACTCAGAGAGGGCTCTCTCTATATGTGTAAGGGATATCTGTGTGTTTTTCTTATTGTGTTCTGATTTTAGGCTAGTTATGAAGTAGGTTTTTTGGTTTTGGTTTTTAGGTTGTGAGGGATGAAACTGATCAAAGATATAAGATAGGTAAAAAGATGTCAGATCAACTGGGCTATGGGGTCGAAAAGGTCAAGAAAGCTATTAGATTGTGATATAAGGCTGTTGAAGGGCTGATTTGATTCTAGGTAGAAAGGATCTTTGGGAAAAATGGAATAAAATGAACATCAAGTTTGGGAACAACAAAGGGTTTCAAGCATAACTAGTTTAATAGCTAACATAAACATGGTAGGACAAACCATTAATCATGAGAAATGTAACTATAAGCTAATCAATACATAAAAATAAACATTCAAGCCATGCATATAGATATATAACTCTCTAACTTTGGGAAATGACTATCAGACTTTGGGGAAATACACTTAAGAGAGACAAACAACTCAAATCACTATGCCAGAATGCCTAAACACAGTACTTCAAGTTATTGGGCACTTTGAAAACAAGATTGCATAGTCTTAGGCAAAGGGCAAGATCGGAATAAGACCTCCTTGGTTCAACAAATGACAATCTAATCAGTCAAAGAGAAATTTCATGGATAGAGCTATGGCTAGCCATGAGTAAGCAGGGCGTACCGTAAATCATACTTAGTATGCATAAAACCATGAATGAAATAAGAAACAATATCCTTAAGTTATTAAAGAGCAATCAAGAATTCTTTAATGTGACTAAGGAAGAAGAAAACATGGAAACTATGAAGAAACAGGAAATTTGAGGTGCCTCCAAGGGCATGTCTCAATTTTTTTCTCTAATGATGTATAGCAAGCAAGAAACATGGATTCATGAATGAAAACTAGAAAAAAAAACAAAGAAAGAGACACTATACCATTCTACCAAGTCATGGAATCCAACAACAATCCTTTTCATCATCCAAGAACATCCAAGAGACTATCCAAGAGCATGAGACAAGTATTTCTTCCAAAGCTTATATGACCATATATTTCTTCTATCATCAAGTTCAGCCTTGTTTACAATTAAATCCTTTGGAATATATAGGCTCAAGTGAGGAAAACCTCTTAGTTCAATTTGCACTCTCATTGGCCTATTCAAAATATCTAAACTTGTCCTTGAGGCTTTGCAAAGCCCAAGGCACAAAATATCTCATAAAATATCTAAAAAATGCTAAAAGAGGGAAATAAATTGACTTTTCATAACTTCTCATGTGCAAAAATAGCTAAACACACATGAGGAAAAAGCATTTTTTAAAGGTTCAATTTTTACAAAAATAGTCAAAAATTACATCAGCAAAAGGTCCCCTGACTTGCCCGCAACCTTTGGTAGCCTTCCCGATGTCAAAACGAGGCTCGTGATAGCTCGTTGGAAAGATCTGAGTGTCTAATTTCTGGAACAACTAGAATTTTCTCAATCTGATGCTTGGAAGTACTCCAGAAATAGGCTTGTGTGTGAAAAACCAAAAAATAAGGTTTGTTGATAGACCGAACAGAGTGTAGAAAAAGCGGGCATTTTTTTCCATTTTGGGGGAGAAAATGATCTTCAAAATTCCTAAAAATAACTGAGTGTGTGCTCCTAAAATTATGGCATCCAATGATACCATTCTCCTCCTTTGATGATCCCCCAAACTTAAATGGCGAAGCCCATGAGTTTTGGCCAAAAACCCAAAAATGCCAAAAAACCAAAATATGTCGAAAATCGCCCAAAATTGGTGAGCATGACCCTCAAGGGTTCTCAAAAAAAATTTGTGAAGCAGAGGCCAAAATATGAAGTCCTGATGTATCTTTCCTCACTTTCCGTGCCGGGCGCTTCCCTTTAGCCTCCTTAAGCTTTTCTTTAGCAGCCTTCAACTTGCGCCTCATTCTCCTTTGAAGGTTTAAATCCCTATTTTCCTTCTCCAATTTATTTTCCAAATGGTCATTGACTCTCTCAAGCCACGCCTCCTTATTGTTCTCTATCTCCTGTTCAAACAAAGTAGTGAGAGGGGTAGATTGGAGAAGGGCATTTTCCTCTTCTTTTTGCTTCTCAAGGGCCTTTTTAAGCCCCATGGTTCTAGGCCTCTTTCGCTTAGGCTGATATTCTCCTTCACTTTCATCGAACTTGCCCATGAGTTCTTCCAACCTTGCTTGGGTTTTGGAGGCCTCCTTCTTGTACTTAGTCTCCCGTGTCTCATAAACAGCCATATGGACACTCATTTGCCTATTTTGGGTTTTGCAAGAATTGATTGAAATTCCTAGCTCTATGAAGATCATCCTTCAAGGCATCAATTTGGCCTTCCCTTTGGATCAAGAGGTTTTCTAGAATCTGGGCCTCATTATCACTATCATCGCTTTGGACTTGGATGATGTCGAATGCACTCTCCTATTCATGACTTCCTTCTACCTTGCCCTTCCCTTTGCTTTGGGTGGCTATTCTAGTGCTATTCCTCCTGGGCAAATCAATCATGGGATTCTTTAGAAATTTCCCTTTACTTCGGAGGGCCCTTGTCACATTCAGAGTGACAACCTTAGGCACTCTCTTCTTTTCTGTCTGGGGCTTGGTTTTTTTAGGAGGAGGGGGCATGGCCCCTTTACCTTTGTCGCCTTGCTCTCTTTCTTCTTGAAGTTGATGTTCTTCATGTTGTGGCTGATGTGTAACATGATGTGGCTACCCTTGCTCATCACTGTCATGCTCTTTTTCATCATCTTCATGCTGCTGCTCTGTCTTATAGGGCTGCTGAGTGTCCTATTTAGGCTGCCTTTTCTCACCACTATCATGCTGCCCTTGCTGCACTGTCCCACAAGGCTGCCCCTGTTCATCCATTTCCTGTACTTGTTCATTTTCTTCTTGCTGCTACCCTGTCTCACCCTGACTGTCATACTGTTGTTCAACACTCTCTTCCTCTTTCCCTTGCTACTGTTTATCACCACTGTGATGCTGCTCTTCATGATGATGCCCTTCACCCTCTATATGTTTTTCTTCATGTTGATGCCCTTCATCCTCTTCCTCATCATCATGATCATGCTCTTCTCCCTCTTCGGGCTCTTCTTCTTCTTCTGTAGTAAATTTGAGCTTTTTAGGAACAAGCCTACTAGAGGAGGGCGAGGGATGATGAGTAGGAGATGTAGGGGATGTATGGACTGGAGGGATAGTGGATAAATCTGGATGAGTGATGAAAACATCCCAAGAGACCTCTCTCTTTTCAAGCTGATGATGAATGATGATTTTGATGAGGGAGTGATGGAAGAGACAGGCGATTTTCTGTGAAGGAGGCTTCTTCTGGACAGTGGAGGCCATTTTCTCAATGCTCTTATGTAATAATAAGGGTAGATTTAGCAATCTGGCTCTAGTGAAATGCATGAGCAGTCGAATGTGATATGCATAAATTCGGGAGAATATTCCCTCACAAGTGAAGTACTTCATGATAATCTTCATGAGAGGGGCGTAGCTGGCTAAAAGATATGAGAAAGGGAAAATAGAAGGACATGATTCTCTGTGTTCAGGCTTTAGGAAGGGCTTGTAATCATCTGAGTCTAAATGGCTTTGCTTAAACCATTTCTCAACAATATAGGGGATTTTAGTAGCCTTGGAGATGGATCTTGGGGAGAATTTGAAATCAAGGCCTGCCAATTGGAAATGCTTATCTTAAAACCTCAAAGCGCAAAGGTGTGTCAAAGGATAAAAACTCTTCACCTCTTGCACCCTTTGGCAGAAATCTAAACACCCGACCTCATGGAAATTGAATAATACTGATGGGTGGGAATTCACTTCTTCAATGGAAATAGGTTCATATCTCTTATGCAATCCACTCCTACTATCCTGCCTGGGAGGCATATTGTTATGGATGCTCTCTGCAAAACCAAACTGTCTCAAAAATATTTCTTGAAATGTGTTCTCAAACAAAAACTCTGCCTTCTCTGTTAATCACTGTTTTATCAAGGTAAAATTTGTTTCAAATGTTGTGTGAGATGCTTCTGTGATATTAGGTCTTTGTTCCTCTGCAAATACACTGCCCTTCTTCTTTTTTATGTCAATCAACAATTAAATTCAATAACAATCACACAGTCAACTAAAAATGCATACACACAGTCAAAGGGTCGAAGTCATCAAGCTCCTTGTGTTTTGGTGTGAGCACAAATAGCCCTGTAGCAGTCCAACAACGAAAACTCCTCTTAACCAAAACACTACCCTTGTATTCACTATTCCTCACACAGAGTTTGACAATACCTCCAAATGCAATGGTAGCTTCACTTACTAAAGTCTGCTTTATAGAAAAAAAGGAGGCAACAGTGGTTTTTTGCCCTTTTTTACCTCACAGAGATGACTTTTGAATCAAAAACACTTACACAGTGATCATTGTTCATGAAATTAGGCCTACTGTTTTACTTTTCAAAATACTGTGTTTCTTCCTTTGGACACTATCTTACACCTTTCAATACTGTTTTGAGGGCAGTTTATAGGTTTTTAAACATCAATAGGAACCCACTTTTTTTGCTATTTTCACCTTGAGTAATATGAAACCACAGCAAATATTTGAGTTTAAACTAAAAATTCAAACTTCCCAAGCATTGTTTTCTCTGTCACATATAGTTTATAGAGTTCATGGTTTTTCACTGTTTTTTGAGGGTAGCTCTAGGGTTATTTTAAAATTGAATAAACCTCCCACCATTTCCCACTATGACAGACTTTTTCATAAGATTGTAATCGAATCAATTTGAAATTCCTACCAAGACTTTCCCCTTTTCACCAACATTTAGGCTTTTGAAAACACACAGCATTTAACACCTTTTCGAAATTTTAAAATACCAAGGAGGCACTTGGAATACCTCAAGACTTCGATAAAAAGCTTTGGCTGAGGGTTTGAGTTGCTTTGAAAACCTTTGGAGGCATTTTAATGGCTTGACATATGCACGGCACGTTCATAACGAGAGAGCGCCGTGCAAAACAATCTGTCGGGTCACCTGTCGGGCTGACGTGAGAAACGCCTATAGGTGTGCCATGCGGCTATGTATTCCTTTGTAAAAACCGCGCCTGAACACGCCGCGCAACTATACAGGCACGTCGCGCGGTCTTCAAGCCCGGAAACTTGGTGGACTTGCTCAAAAACTCTTTCCTCGATCCAAGGAAATAGAAAATGGGAGTTTGTCTTGTGTTTTGAGAGATTCAAAAAGGGTTTGCAACAATCCTCATCCTCTTTTGAAAATGAACAAGCCAAAGTCCCTTTCGTATTTGATTGGTGAGGGTTTTGTAAGAGAGGTTTGAAAATGCCCTTTTAAACAAAACTTGAATCCCTTTTCTTTAAAACACAACCTGATACCTTTTTATTTGGAAAAAATGTCATAGTGATGATGACCACTTGTTTTATAAACCCGACCTCTTTTTGAAGTAAAACAACCCTTTTTAAGACTTAAAAACTTTCATTGTTTCTTATTGGAGAGAAAACTGTTTTCCCTGTTTTGATTATTTGCACTGTGGAAGTAAAATATTCTGTGAGCCCTATGAAGGATTGCAGATATGCCTTTGGAGTGTGACTGTATTTTACTGGGAAAAGGGCTTAACTGCAATTTCAATATCCCGCTTTCCTCCTCTTGTCCTTTTGTTGCTCACTGCTCTTACTCTTGATTAGTTGAAAAAAGGTTTTTATGAAAAAGGAAAAGAAGCACCTCTGAATATCATCATCATCCATTTGTTTTTGTCATTTGAAAAGAGGACTCCTGTAGAAGACACTTTTTGTTATATGAGGTTTTCTTTGACACTTTGAAGGAGGTATATTTTCCCTTTTGCAACCTAAACTGACATTTTTTTCTCCATATGCTTTGGATATGGTCATGTCTATTGTGAAAACTAAATGAGATGGCAGGTGCCGCTCTGAATTTCTTCTTTGACTGTGAGTAAAAATCAACAAGGGATGATGCACTAGAGCTAAGAAGTGAATAAGGGAAGCTACCCTTTAGTTCTTCTGTGAAGGGGGTCTGCAAGAAGCCTGGGCTTTCATTTATTTCACCTCTTTTTGAGAGCAGTCCCTTTAGAATCTTTGCCATATGCTATGATTTATTTTCATCCTTAAACCATGATGAGATCCTTTACTTTGCTTATGAAGGAGGCCTTCTTTGAAAAATGCCTGGTTTCCTTTTGAACATGATGGCAAAGGTTACTTTGAGACCAAGACCCCTTTGACTCCTTTGACTATCTATTTTCACAATCTTTCCTCAATGATGATGAACTTGTTAGCTTTACATTGTAACTCAACTAATAGTGAACTTATGCAAATCATTTTTAAAACCCACTGTTTTTCCTCTACCTTTAATCATCATTTTACTTCAGAAAACCTTAGTTATTGTTTCACTGTTCATCAAAAAATGTGTCTTACAATCAGTGCAACTCTTAAAATCAAACTTTGTCCATTTTCCCTCTGCTTATAGATGAAGGAGGCGCTCTTAGTCTTCAACCCTCTACTTATGAAATGAAGGAGGTTCTTCAATCTTCAAACCATCTACTTATAGATGAAGGAGGTTTTTTAGTCATGTCATATCATCAATCCTTTGACAGTGTTATTTTTACTTTCACTGTCCTTTCAGGCTTTGACTGTGATCGCAAGAGATTAATGAAAAACTCTCTGCTCTGTGGCTGCATCGCAGGCTCAAGATCACATTGAGAAGCAACTGTCTTCTCATGTGGAGCCAAATATTGTCTTCTGGGATGTTGGTATGCTTCTGTACTTGAAAGATCCATTAAAACACTGTAAAAACACCTAGAATCACTTTGACATATGGTCCATGTATTGCTGAGACTTGAGGGTGTATTAGTGGCATGACCTATGGCTGTAACCAACTTTATTTGCAGGATGGGAAGGTCCGTTATGACTGGTCTATATCAGATGGAGGTTCTTTGGCTTTTAGGATAGTTTTCCAAGGGAGAAATGCCTAAGGTGCCACTTCCTAACTTAGGGGAGACTTTTTGGACAAATTTGGATTGTTTCTTTAGAGCTGATGGGAAGATTAGCATGGCTAAGGCTAGGTAGGATTTTATAATGAGGTTTCATCTCATCATGGGTGAACTGAAAGGTAGGAGGGAAAAACGTTTATGGGTGTTTTCCAGCTGGAAAATTTGACAAATTTTTAGATCAGCTACTAGAAAACTTCGCTGTTACAACTAGTCATCACCAACAAGTGAAAAATATTGATGACTAATAGAAGCCCTCAAGCTCTCTCAGGATGTTGATGTCACTGTTAAACAACTAAACCAAACTCTAGAGAGTGTCACCGCTATGACAGAAGGATGAACTTTGCAAAAGTTGGTGGATATTGCCCATAACACTACTTCTCATAGTGAAGGAGTGCTACCCCCACTAGTTGAGGCGATCAAGCTTCTGTAGGCGTAGGTGGATACCCCATGACCACAGTGGCTCAAGATGAGTCACAAGATTTGGTTGGGGGATTGTTGGAATAGGGGCCCCTAAAGAAAGCTGCGAATTTTGTACAATTTTGTATATTTTTTATATTAATTAGTCTAACACAGGGGTTTCGGAGTGGGTAAAAGCCCCAAATGCATTGTAATGGGTCAAGGGTAGACCAAGAGTTCACAAAACACAGTTTGCAGACCATTGGAAGCATAGGCTAAGTCGATATAAATAGATGAACATTTTGAGTCTTAAGGTAAGCAAGAATTAAGTCTGATGCTAAGAGCAAATTGTTAGATCTGTGGTCGGGTCATTTGGGTAAGGAATCCTACTGGCTGTGTGCATGGAGATACTCATTCCTGCTATGTTTGGACCCTACTAGCTGTGTGCGCAGGCTGTGTTTGGATTGTACTGGGTTTTGGATGCTAATATACATGGATATAGTTAAAGTATATTCGTGTTATCTGATATGATGTGTTACTATTGATGTGAACCTTTTGGATCTATTGGAGCTACGAATATAGTTGCGTTATCTATTTATGCAGTGAATATGTCTATGTTATGGTATGAAGTGTATTTGTAATCTGTTATTAATGGGTTTATGATATTTTTGCTGATAATGGATACACATGTGGATGCGAAGGTACTAACTAGATTTGTGAATCATAATAGCTCTGTTATGATTAGTTTCATATTATACTATTAACCAACCTATGAATAGACTGGTTTTTGTGAACCTGGTAGGTTGCGAACTCAGATCTAGTTGACCTACCTACTCTCTCAGGAAGCATAAACCTGGTTCCAGCACCCTCCTATACTACTTCGGGTGAGACTTTTTCCTGCGCAAGTAGGTCACTGCCAAAAGGGCCAGTAGTATAGGGGTTTGTTGGCAAACCTTAACCTCTGAACCTGGGTCATGACTCCTCAAGCCAACAGGATTGTATCACCCTTCCAAAAAAATGGGGAGGATGGGGCATCAAGGATCTAGATATATTTTCCAAAATACTTGCGGAAAAATTTGGATGGACATTAATGACCTCCAGAAATATCTGGACATAGGTCGTATACATGAAATACATTCGTCCCATTAACATCATTTACTGGATCAGACTTCCCACTTGGAGCCACCATAATATATCAACCATTTGGAAGGTTTTCCTAACCTCTCTTCCGCACATTCGGAATGGTCTGATATGGCACATCAGATCTGGAATTCATGCACGCATCGAAATTGACCCATGGTCAGGGAGTGGGAATGCACATAATCTCCCCCACAAAATTATTGATCACCTATCAGGTCGTGGCATTAATTTTATATCACAGATAGTAGATCCACAGTCCTCGACACTCTATTTGTAGGGCTGGAAATCAGCAAACTTCCTTGGCCTCCCTGATTCTATACATCATATATGGAAGACTTTCACAACAACTTTATATGAAGCACACATTCGTATTTAACCAGGGGATGATGAATTAATTTGGGCGTATTCTAAATCTGGGCAATACTCTCCCAAATATGGCTACTTATATATTTTCTTGGACCACTCCCCACAATAGTTTACTTGGTGGTGGAGATGCTTATGGAAACTCAAAACCCCGCCACGCACTAGACTATTTATGTGTTGCATTCTAATAAAATTTTCTCCTACCATGGATAATTTGCACAAAAGGACCATACAAGGCCCCTCCTGGTGCACCCTCTGTCGACAAGACGCATAATCAAGTTGTTACACATTATTTTTTCACCATGACATTTGATTGTCTATATAGGTTCATCACCACCTATATTTTCTCCCTTAGAATTCAAAAACCCTAATGTTCCTAAACCAAGTCTTGGAATTGAAGAAAATCTCATTAAAACCCTTAAAAGTCTAACTCCACACTTTTCCTAGCTCTTTCCTACAGATCCACAAATATTTGTTCTATATCCTATGGCAGATCCCGTACATTCTACTTATAAAACCTGCAGACCCATGTAAAATTCAAATAAAAGAAAAAGTAAATTCTAGAAGCCTAGTTGGTCGAATATTCTCCCAACTAGAAGCTTCTAGAGGCGCGATCAGTTCGAGCTTTATCCCTCCACTCATGGAGCTTATCCCTTGGTCTATGGAGCTCAAATCCCTTCATGAGAGGAATCCATCCCCCTCTTCATGGAACTGAAACTACCTCCATTTCCCTATGAATTGAGCTCATGTTTCAATCTGAAGGGTAGACTGTAGATGGTAGATTGTACTTAACTTCTTTAAGGTAATTTCTTTAGAAATTCCCAAGAGAGCATACTCTCTACACTAGTCATTATTGGTATGAGAATGATCACACACTCATGTCCATAACTTCATGCTAGTTCAAAGAGAAGAAGGCTTGTCAATTTGAAGGAGGAACAATTTTTCACGACACCGGGAGGAACTTGTATGACATCAAGGCATCAGGTTGTAAAGTTACTATTTTCATTCAAGATAATACATATGGATCACCTTTTCTCATTGAGTTGTTCTTGTGTCTATTTGAATAATTCAATACTTAGATTCCTTGATCACTAATTTATATTAGTTGTTCTCAACTATTATATTTTGCATGTGCTTTTAATTCTTTTGTCTGTCTTTGATTGTTGGTTCTACTTACTGAATAAGCCTCTTTGGAGCAACTCGATAAAAGACTGCACCAAACATCGGGTTTCAAGGTAGGGGCTTGTCCTCTTTCTTTGTTTAAAACAATTCCAAATTGCATATAATCTAGAGAAAACTATTTACAAATGGATGTTTGTTTCTAGCTATCCGTAGGATAGTAGGGAGATCGCTCTTGTCTGCAAGAGGGATTAATCTGCATAACAAAATGGTGGCTTCACTGGGAAATAGAAATTAGTTTTCCTTTTTACTTTTCAATTTGAATTTTAAGAGTTTTCTTATTTTGATTAGTAAGAGACTGGGTTGGGTAGAAACTTTTAAGAATCCCTGAAAAGAAAAGCTGAATATTTATTTTTTTAGTATTTTTCCCGGCCTCCGCAGTTTTTATTTGAAAACAATGTGGTAGCCTCCGCAGATTTTAGTTCAGAACAGTGCGGTACTACTCTGTTCTCAATTAGAAACTGCGGAACTTTGGAAAATTTTTGAAAAAATAGAAATTCTTTTTTTAGGAACCAGATCAAATGATTATTTGTGTTTTCCCCAGTCTATCTTAGCTATCAAATCTTACGTGTGAATTTCTTTTCAACAAATTTTGCGTCAGTCTCTATTAAGTTAATTAGGTTTTTTGAGTTTATTTTTTGAGAAATTCTTATTTTGATTTCCTTTGGTCATTACTTCAAGGTTTGTCTCAGTCTCTTAACAATTTGTATCTTTTTGCTTTTGTTTTTTCAAAAAAATTCCCCCTCGTCGCAGGAGGGGGGGGCTAAATGGTGTCTGAGTGTTAATCACCTTCGAGTGTTTTTACTTTTTACCTTTCAAATTCTCACCCAATTTTCTTTACTTACACTTGATTGGTTCTTTAGATAACATTGGAATCATCTTGTGTCTGAGAATTCTCTTTCATAGATCACATTTGCATAATTAGAATTCCCATTTTCAGAATATGAATGAAAAATGTTCATAGATTACATTTGCATAGTTTTCAAGTGAATTTTGCATAGATGTAATATTCCTAAAATTAGCATGCAGCTAATAGGAATATTAGATTTTGATTTTTGCACCTAGAAGATGAATAAATGGGAAAAGGACCCATATTTAACCTGTATTGACATAAAATCCCTCTTGGTGTGAAAAGGGGATAACTTGGTGGCTGGATTTTGCACTTCCCATGTGTAAACAGGAAAAGAATCATGTTGGTTCAGTCAAGTTGACCAAGTCCACAGCGTTGCCTAAGAGAGTGTGGCTTGCTTGAGAAGACAACACAGTTTCGGAGGGAAAGTATTCACATGGTGTTGGAAACCCTAATAGGTGGGACCCAAGGTGAGGAGCTTCACAAAATTTATAAGGAGAAAGATGGCAGACTTTTGAGGTTAGCTTATGGATTACATTTTCATGTCTGCTTAGACACTTGAGCATTCTTCAGCTGTTGAGATGAGTATGCAGTGTTGTTCAGCACAAGGAATTACTGCTTAGGGATTCCTTCTCCTTCATTGAGAGATCACTTGGAGGAGTTTTTTTCTTAGGTTTCCCATATCCGAGCTTGAGGCCTAGCACCTCCTATAGATACAGTGCTATTCCTATAGCAGGAATCACTGTGTTTCTGGGTGTTGCAGTGGGAGACTCACAACACCATCTCTTGAGCTTATCTTTCAGAGGAGGGAGCTCCATTTTCTTCGCAAGATCTATACAAAAGATTCCAGAGCACATTTCACATCTTGGCATAAGGCCAACTTAGTTCCCATCCACTACAACACAATTTACTGGGGAAACTGTGACATTTTTTCCAAAGTTGCAGCAGCAGGGTTTGAACCCTTGCTTGTGAGCTCATTCCTTGGAGAAAGGGCCAACCCTTCTCTCGGAAAGCTCTGTACATCATTCTTCTTCTGTCACTTGTATATTTCAGTCACATTTATTCAGTGCTACATAAAACTATGTTTTTCAGATTCAGATCTGCAAATCTTCATTTTTGTACATTGTGCTCTCATGAAACCCTTGCTAGGTTGATCTTATTTTGTATAAAAAGGAAGGAATCTCCATTTCTTCAGCCATTGATGCATTGTATACTCCAGATCTATTTTGTCTCATCATTTTCTACATAAACCTCCATAAAAATAACATTTTTCTTGCTTCAATACTTTCTGCATGAGATAGGCTATGGGGTTTGGGCTTATTTGAGGCATATTGACTTGGGGAGATATGTTTATGTTGGCTAGAGTGATTTTTTTCACCTCTAATTCTGTATGTGAGTTTTATATGATGTATTCTAATGGATCCAAGTCCCATTCCTCACAGGTATAGCGTTATTTTATGAAGACAGTTGTTTTATGCCCTATATTGCTGCATTTCCCCACTTGGGAAGGAGGATATAGACCATATACTTGTTGAGGTTATTTCATCTACTGGTGAGATTTTATTTTACATCTAATGAGTTGATCTACATTTCCATGCTCATGATTTTCTAAAGATCCAACTTTAGAATATCTTAAGATATTCCATTTGTTGTAGAAAATCCCAATTTTGGGATATTACAGTGGTATCAGGGCATAGCCTTGGCTCAGCCTGTGAGTCTTAGCCCAAGAAGATCAAAATGATGGAGAGGATGAGATTACTCTCATCCATTTTCAGATCTAAGAAGAAATAATAGAAATGCATTGAAACTCCAAGAGGTTTTCAAGGAGAAGAGAGCTGCAGTGAGACCTTTAGAAGGTTTCAGGAGGAAGAAGAAGATGCATGCACTTTATGTTCTCATAGAGGAAGTGGAGAGCATGAATACCACTTAGAACATGAGATCCTAAGTGGGTATTTGGCATAATACAAGTGCCAACCTAGGGCTTCCAAAGAGACCCTAAATTTTCCTTATTTTATTCAACTGAGAGAAGAAAGAAGACCCTATAGTGAGAGAATGATAAGAGGCAACATATTATTTTTGTCTGCATTTGATTGATCACTCAAGTGTGTAGCAAGAACTTAGGTGATGAAACTAGAGGCATTTTTCCTATTACACCCAGTAGTGGAAAAAGAGGCCATGGAGATCTCAGCGCTGCATTTGGAGCGCAAGGCAAGATCTTGGTGGTTTAGCCATGTAATTCATGCAAGAGTGTTTACTTTTGCTTATTTTACCCATCAAGTAATTATAAGATTTGACAGTAGAAGATCAAAGAAGTAGGAGTCCTCTTCTCCATTTGAGGATACCTTTACCAGCGCTGTCACTTTCATGAGGGAGCAACAATCCATATCAGTAGTTGGATCAGCCAACACATCAAAGGAAGGAACTCTTTCAGCCCTACAAGAGGTTCCCAGAACTCACCAAGGTATACATGTATTTCCATTCTTTATCATTTCAGAAAATCTTGTGGAACACCTTGGGAAAATGTCCTCACTTGGTCAAGGATCAGAACACATTGCTCAGGTGGGGCAGCAAGCTTGCACTACGCTGTGTGACCTTGGTTTAAGCAAGGAAGGGATGAACATTCATTCTGTTGCAACTTCATTGAGTTTCATGTAGCATAAGGAGTTAGGGTGTGAGATTTTGAAGGGCCTCATGAGTATTGTGCCACTTTCTAATGATTTCTTGCTTTCAACACACTTGGATTCTTTTGGGTTCAAGAGATTGATTGATGAGAGGTGTTTTTTGAAAGATCTACAAGGGGTTACATCTCAACTTCCCATGAGGTGTAAGGAAGAAGAAATACTTTGGGAGATTGGTAGTCTTCATTGGGAATAGACCAAGGGGGGAAATTATTGGAGGCATCCACATTTGGATGAATGGAGGTGGATGGAGAGCAAGAGGCTTGTAAGCCACTTGCAGATCTATGACACAGGGCAGAAAGAAGAAAAGTTGTGCTGGCTACTCTTGAGAGAGTTTGGCCATCATGAGGCATATCCTTCTCCTAAGGGTATGAGGGCGGAAGATAGTTGGCAAGACACTAGCATCATATGGCAGTCTAGATGTTGGGTGTATCATGTTGACTTGATCCTCTTCACATCAATCAACATATTTTCACCTCATGATTTTTATGAAGGAGGTGTGAGAGGGAATCAAGAGTCATTATTGTTGTGGCTTCTCTTGGGAGAGTGTGGGTAGAAATTTTCCCATACTTTTCATGATATTTCTGCAGAGAAGGAAGGCACATTCATGGTGCAAGGAGGCTACCCTTCAGCATTGGATGATTATGAGAGGCTTCCATCTCAGAAGAAGATCTTCTCACATAGCAGCATGATGGTGGATGGCTTTGGCATGTGGAATGTCAAAGGGAGAAGTCATGGAGTGACAAGAGCCTTGATACTAAGGCCTACAACGCTGTCACTTGAGAGCATGTTTCTATTGATGGAGTGTTCCAAAGGGAGTATGCACACTCTCCTCTTGCAGATTTTTATGAGAATATTCTCATGGGAGGACTCACTCATGGACCTCACCTTTAGCTCACACATGATGCATGGTAAGAAATACATTTATGTGCTTGTTGATTACTCTATTGAGTATTTATATTTTCTCACCATATGTAAATAGTGCATTTCTCCACAAGAGAGCAAGATTACTTATGGGTTTCATGGCCACTTTAGGGCCAAATTTTGTAATGTTGATAACCCATATCTACATGACTTTGGGCAAGTGTTGTATTGTTTTTATTGTACACAGCTGGTATATATTGTTGCTTAC
This sequence comes from Pinus albicaulis, assembly GCA_034641835.2. Taxonomy (NCBI): domain Eukaryota; kingdom Viridiplantae; phylum Streptophyta; class Pinopsida; order Pinales; family Pinaceae; genus Pinus; species Pinus albicaulis. The sequence continues at coordinate 277,472,867 of CM076575.1, read as the reverse complement.
TACTTCATAGTAGATGAGCTAACATGCATAGTTGCAAATTATTTGAAGGAAAACTTGCCACTTGATGCTCTGAATCAGTGGTTGAAAGGACTGTGTTGTATCCAGTAGAGAGATGTAATATCCCAAATGGGGAAATTTCTTCTTCATTGGGAATATCTTAAGATATTCCAATATTCCAACTCTGGGAGTATTAACAATCAAAATTGAACTATCTTAGAGATTGACTATTAGGGGAATTTACTAGATATGTCACCTTCACAAGGAAGGATGAGATCCAGAGGCTACCTGGCCCACTAGCAGACTCTGCCAATAGAACTTGTCAAGAGCTAATATTTCCCTTCAAGGAATTTTTGCAACAGTTGTCCATGAGGACACTGTATAAGGAAGCCCATGTGAAAATAAGGCAATCCATTGCTGGGATGCCTTGGAATACATCTGATATAAACTCCTTGCAGAATATAAGCCCAAAGAAATAACTGAAAGGGTGTTATTCAGATCTCCCACCAACAAGTATACAAGAATAGTGCTTAATTAGAGAACCTTTAGTAGTATTAAAACTCCAATATGTGACAACAGTGAAATAATTTCTCATGAACTGTAAGAAGAGTGAAAATCTGATATATAAGTTGTAGCAACAAATATAATACAAATTCGTTGAGGAAAATGCCTCTCAAGGTGAGCTCAAATTAGCCTCAATAGGAAATGTGCATAAAACAAGAGAAGACACTGCTACATAACCCAACAACTCTAGTGTAGTCTATGAGGGAAAATGATTGCAAACTAATATATATGAGATGATACAACAACACAAGATCAAATAAATATGGGGGAGAAATATCTCAACCCGAGAAAACATTATTACAACAATCCTCCAAGGGATTGGCTAAAATACATAAAAGTGGAAAATGCCGGAGTTGCAGTGTAGTTGTTGCAACTCAAATATAATAAAAAATAGGAGAAGGAAATAGATTCTGCAATAAACAATGATACCTCCTCCAATGATCTCCAAAGTGAAGGGGCTGATCCCCTTACTGAAGATTGCACTCACTAGTGCAGAAAATGAGCTCCACCTGCAAACCCTCTCTGAGAATAATGCTGTAAGAAGAAGGGACTGCGCTGGGCATGAGAGAAACACATATGGCCTGATGCAAAATCTGCAATAAAGCTCTGATATGGTCCTTTTCTGATCTCCTAGAGAAGGAATGAGCTTCCTCTCTACAAACGAGCTCCGGAAGTGGTGATGAAGGTCCCTCACTGCAACACCAGCAACTCCAGCATTCTCTTGCTACAAGAATAATGTAGTAGCTTCAAATGACTACTTTGGCCTCAAGCCAATATGTGAGGAAGACGAAGAAAAATTTCTCCATGGCCTCCCATGGAAGAGAAGGGCATTCCTAAACAGGAATCCCTCTTGTGCTAAACAGCAAAAAGTTGAAGAGAGCTTCAACTTCGAATTCTATCTCCAAGAAGGTTTTCCACAATGGCTCTCCTTCATCTTTTATGCAAAGCATGCATGGAACCCACTCACATTAGGGTTTCTCTCATTTCAATTTTCCCTCCAATCCAACTACGAAATCTTCTTGTGCAAGCTTCCCCTCTTAGGGTACATTGTTGACTTTGGTCAAACATGGTCTAGCTCACTTACCTTTGGCCCTTTTCACACTTGGGGCTGCTATCTTAAGCCACTGAAGTGAATTTTTTCACCTTAGGAGTGTTTATTAAATTGCTACATGGGTTCCCTCACCCATTTTATTCCTTTTATTAAAATAAAAGCAAGATTAATGTTCCAAATACTTTATTGCAAAATTTGGAACATTACAGTCCTCCCCTCCCAAAACTTGCTTGTCCTCAAGCAAGAGCAAGGATTAACTGGAAAATTATTCTACTCAAGGCATGGAATCTGAAATAGCCTCATGTAAATCCTCCATCCTCAAGCAATCAACCAAGGAAAATGAGTCACCCTCCAACTAGGCAACTCCTGAAAGTGCTTCTCCACCTTGTGCTCATGAGAAATAGGTGGGCTAAATTTCTGAACTTGGTAAGCTTCATATCCTACCCCACGCTATCCTCTTCTCCACGTATAATGAATGTGGAGTAAAAGCTGAACTTGGGCTGCAATAGTGTTGCCTTCAAGAGGCAAGATGAAGTCTAGATCCCCAAGGACCTCTCCTCCAACGCTGCAAATCAAGCTGGCCCAAATCATCTCATATATGATGAGTTGGAATTCATCCACATATGGCATCCAACAATCATATGGTTCACCTCATGGAAAAACACATGGCTGAACATGGTGACCATATCATCTCTCATACTCCTCTTGGAGCATGTGCTGCAAAATAAATGGAGGTCTTCTCACCCAAAGGGCACATCCACCCAATGAGTCTCTCCCTCCTCATGATACATGTGGGGCTGCTGCTGATATATGGATGAAATAAATGGTCTTCATGAGAGACCCAAGCCACCCCACCAATCATACAAACCATGAAATGCCTCCTCCAAAATTTTGAACTTTCCAAATAAATCCTCCCACATGAAGGAAAGAGATGAAGCTTGGCAATCATGGGCTGCCCATTGCTTCCCCTGAAACATACAACATGCAAAGTAGGGAGAATAATACTCCCAATGGGCATCTTCAATTTACTTCCCTCATCCAAAATAGTGCTTCCTCTGAACAATGTTCCACCAGCAACACATGGAAGCATAAACTTATGAGAGAAAGGAGGTGAAATATAGTTCCATGTATGGAACCAGTGCAGGGCATCATTGGCCTGCCTCAAAATAGAAAGTAAAAAGTGTATTTTCAGCCAATTTTTTGCTGCCACATTCATCCTGTAAGATGTGATCATGAACACAAAATTTGGTGCCAAAGGTGCACACCAAAACTATGTGGCTTTCCCCCACAAACCACCCATAAGATGGCCATCATTCTTGCTGCAATAGACCATAAGTGTAGCCAGACATAATGTGCAAGAAGGAAGGATCCTCCTTGATATAACATGCTGATCATAAGAATAAGAGAGCATAAGACAGAAAACAAATGGTTACCTCCCTCATCATGCACTTTGGTCTTTGAGCTGAAAGTGGCTCAAGTGAAAGTTCTCCCTTGCTGCAACATAGTAGGGAAGTGGTTGTGCCAATCCTCTCTTCATTTCTTGGGCTATGAATTTGCTCATAAGCTGATATACCTCCATTAGGATGCCCTCCAAAGTGGATTCCTCCATCACTGAATAATATGCAGTAGCATGCATGAAAAGAGAACCCAAAATTTCTGCATGTAGGCCTTTCTCCTTGGGCTTGTGAACCAAAGCCAAGGAAATCAAAATGTAGTAAGGAGTGCTCTCCTCCCTTACTCCTTCATGCTCATCACCTACATGCCTCCAAAGTACATCACTTTTGAAGTGTCTTGAGAGACACTCCAACAAGTAACTCAAGCTCTCAAGTGACAGCGTTGTTGGCCTTGGAGTAGGGCCACTGTCATCTCAAAGCTCCCCTCTTTGACATGAATCTTGCCAAAGACTCCTCCCATTATGTTGCTGCAAATGTAGAGCTCCTCTCATGAAGAAGGTGCTGCTTGGGCATCCAAGATCAAAGAGCAATCCTCTTGCACTATGCTAGTGCCTCCTCTTGCTCCGGCAACATCCAAACAAAATCTGAGAAACAAGAATGTTTGCTGCTCCCCTATACTTCCACCATGCTCAATCTGAAATGGGAACATAATGAGTGGTGAGAGAAATTCCATCCCATCATGATGCATCCATCAAGAGCAACAATTGTGAAATGATCCTGGGACCTGTGTGTTATGGATCCTCCACATTAACGCTGGCACACTTCATCCATATGGCTCTGCTCTGTTAGCCCCCCTATAAATTTTTTGACAAGCAAATAGGGGGATAAATTATTTTTGAGTCTTCAAGGAATGCATTTCCTCTAAAAACATAGTCTCCTTGAAGCCTCTTTGTGTCTTTTATCCTTTGATCAAATCCCCTCTGATGGTTCCCCTTTTAAAGCCTCTCTGTTATGTGAAGAAATTCCCAAAGGCCTCCTCTCCCCTTTATTTTTCCCTCATTTAACCTCTTTTTATTCCCCCCTTTTCTCCCCTTCTATTTCCCCATTTACCCCCCAAATCCTCCCAAAATCCCATTTAATTTCTTCCCCTACCCTTTGTTTAGCTTTCTTCCCCCTTTTCCCCTCTATCGTTCCACTCCTTCACCTTCAAAATCCATTAAAAGGGGCTAAAAACCCACTTTCCGACCTTATTCTAAGGCCTAGCCCCTTCCCCTTAACCACTTCCCCACATATAACCCCGCGCTGGGACCAAGCGTTTAAGTCTCGAGCGCCATTCGCAATCGGAGCATCGGGTGGGTGTAAATCCTTTGTAACAGCAGAAAGCCCCGATGCGATCGTTTATAACGTTAATTCCTCTGCTTCGTTCTGCACCATTGATCTGTTTCAATCGAACAGCGGAGCGCCAATCGCAAGGCCCGGCTCAATCGCAATAGCAACATGTATCGTGCACCCCCCGATTGATCGCAAGTCTTTCACCCAAGCTCCGATTTAATCCCAGCCGTTCGTTCCCTTCCAGATCCGACGGATGGCGCTTAATCGCAACAGTGCTCCGATCGTGATCGCAAGTCCTTCCATCTCCCTCCCGATTCAATCCTGACCATTGATCTCCTCGCCTGATCTGACGGTCCTCCACTAATCGCACCCTGTCTTCCGATTCCCCGATTGCGATCCTCCGATCTCATCCTGGCCGTTGATTGTCCCGCCGATCTAACGGCCAGCGCTTAATCGCACCCGCCCCTCCGATTGTTGTCCCCACCATTGATCTCCTCGCCAGATCGGACGGCCAGTGCTTAATCAATTTTCCCCTTTCGATCACAATCGCAAGCCTTCTCCATGCCGCTCCGATTGCGATGCTCCGATTTCATCCTGGCCGTCCATCCTCCCGTGATCCAACGGCTATCGCACAATCGCATGCTTTTCCCTCTGCCCTTCCGATTTCATCTCCGCCGTCCATTTTCCCGTGATCCGACGGTCATCGCTCAATCGCATTGCCCCGCCCGATCGCAATCGCAAGCCTCCCCCGCTGTCTCCCGATTGCATCCTGACCGTCTGTTCCTCCCGCAGATCAACGGCCTGGTGCTAATCGCATCCCCTTTCCTCCATCTCCCGATTCAATCCTGTCCGTCCGTTCCTCCCCTAGATCGACGGCCATCGCTTAATCGCTCTATCTCTCCCAATCGCAATCGAAACTTTTTGAACGAGCATTGCGATTATCTTTCGCTCCGACCTCCGATTGCGATGGTGCGATTGGATCGTGACCGTTCGTTTCCTCCAAGATCGGACGGTTCTGGTTAATTCACCCTCCGCCTCCGCTGGGTCGCACCTCCATGGCTTCTGCTCCTTTGTTTTCGTGTTTTCCTTTGTATTACGCCCAAGTGTTCGACCTTTGGGCCTTTACAGTTTTAATCATTTCTCCAGTGCTCTGTGTTCTTTCCACCCTTCTCCACTCTTCCGCCACCATTCCACCGCCTCCATAGCATTTCCTCCGCCGCCACTGCCCGGGTTTTAAACAGAGTTATTTCAGTGTGAAGATGGTACAGAGATGGCCAGTTCAGCATTGCCAGCGACCAGCAGAAGGAATTCAAAGGGGTTTGGTGCCTGTTATTAATGAAATCAAATTTTAACCCCGCATTCAAAGGATTAAGGTTCAGTTTGAAGACTAAGGAGCGCACCAGCAACGCCATAACTGCGCCACCTAATAGCAAGACATTTCCTCCAGAAGTACACCTTCCCGCAGCGTCCTCCATGTTTCTCGAGCCCAAGAAAGTCAAGAACACTGACAGAGCTTCTTAAAAGATTGTCAAGCCGCAGTAATGAAGCATGGATGGATAGATGGACCTTTGAACCAGTTCATTTATTCCAGAATGGCAGCACAGAGCTCCAAGCTCCAGAAGGACTCCAAAGAAATATCCGAGGTCAATTTTCGGCCTGACAGAGATCTCCAAAGTAGTCTACAGAGTACGCACAGCGCTGCATTTTTCCATTAAGCGGTATGGGCGTGAACACTTCCGCCGATTCTGTCTTAATGAGATCAATTCAATGTTCATCTACCTCTGTTTTCTCTCTTCTCCTATAAAGATCCCCGAGAACATAATGTAAAGGTTGTTGTTGCCTTGCTGGGCATCTGCTGTTAGCGGGATTCATTCCGACTGTTAGAACAGTCTTGGGAGAGAGTAGCAGAGTAGTTGTATGTAATAGGCTGGGAGGAGAAGTTGGGACTGTATTAGCCATTGAGCCATATTGTACACGACTGGTTTTGCATCAATTAATCAAAGCACATTTCACAGGATCCTGGTCTATTACTATTGGTGATGTTTTTCTTAACTCCGTTATTTACATTTCCATACTGTTTCATGTTCTGCTGGTAAGCATCAGAATAATGGTATATGATTCACCCTTGTTAGGTGCCCTATGCTGTCTGCTCTCCCTACCTTTATGTTTTCCGCCCTATGTGCTGTCTAAGAGTGGGTTCACGGGTTTAACCAGTGCAGTGGATGTTATTGCCTGCTGGCTGATGTATGAACTTGGGGGTTTGCTTCTTAGATGTTTCTTTGTAATCTTATCTATGTTTTTCCCTTGGAGTTGCTAAAGCATACCTGGAGTTAAATGACCTCTGGCCTGATCTATAAGCAGCCCCTTTGTCTCTTTGAGAGCTGCCTTTGAGTATGTCCAAGCAGGTCTAGAGTTCAATGACCTCTGACCTGATCTATAGACAGAAATTCGGTTGCTTTCCTTCTTTCACTTTCCTCCTTAATGTTCCATCCCATCATCTATCTAAAAGATCCTTTAGTGTAGATGACTTGCCCTTTGGAAGCCTTGGCTAGTTGTTGTAAGTAATTCCCTTTCATGACTCCATAGCCCAATGGATGGCACTGTCTTGGCCCATTCTCCTTGCTGAAACATCCTGCTGCTTTGTTCCTTTTCTCCCATTGCTTTCCCAGTCCATGATCTCCTAACCAACCCAACAACCCTCCAACCAAACCATTTAAAACCCCCCTCTATGCTTCATAACTAGCCTAATATCTCAATTTGAGCTTTAAAGACATATCATTCTTCGCTCTATTGGAGAGATCCCTCTCCGGGTCCAGGAGGGCTAGATCCTAGGGCCCCAAAGTGGTTCTGATGTTGTCTCATCTTTTGGTCTTGCCAATCTGGCCAAAACATGGGAACCCCAACATGCTCTTTGGTGTAAGTATCCTGCCACTTGGTACCTCTTTCACAAGAGATACCATTGTCCCAAAACAAATTTCTCCTCTTGCATTTCATGGGACATTGAAATGCAATCTCCTCCACGGTCCATGTCTCAAACCCCAACCTCATGTGTGGTGTGTGACTCATCAAGGTTGTCTGAGAATAATGGAACAGCGCAGTGAAAGTTCATTCCTTAAGACAATCAGCATGCCATAATGACAATCCTCCATGATAGATGCAACTCATGCATACGTTGGAGAGATCTGGAAGGATCTTATGTTGCTGCAAGAGTATCTTCCTCAAGTGTGCTGGTTTCCTCAATAGCTGAAGGTGGAGGCTTCTCCTTCATGAATGTAACAACGCTAGCATGTGCCTTTGGTGGTGAGGGCTCCTCCCTCCTTTGGCCAAATCTTCTGATCAAGATCTGAGAAAAATCAGCAAGAGTAGAAACCCTTGCATGCCTCCCATGGCCGAACCACCAAATCCTTTCCTCTTCCTACTGAAAAAGTGTGAAAAGATAGAGTCCCTTGGAAGAATCTAGGGTTTGCTCCATATTCAGCAAGACACTCACTTAGAATTCAAATTCCAAGTGTTCTCCATGCTTCTTCTCTACTTCTCTGTGAGAATAGGAAGTGCATGGTCCTTCCTCTTCTCCTTCTTCTATCTCTTCAACCTACTTGAAGAGGTTCTTGCTAGACCCAAACTGATGAGATTAATCTCATCTTCTTCATAATCTTGGCCTCTTCTTCTCTGAAATTAGAACTTCACAGGCTGAGCCAAGTTCGAGGCTTTGATACCACTATAATATCCCAAATGGGGAAATTTCTGCTTCATTGGGAATATCTTAAGATATTCCAATATTCCAACTCCGGGAGTATTAACAATCAACACTGAAATATCTCAGAGATTGACTGTTAAGGGAATTTATTGGATATGTCACCTTCACAAGGAAGGATGAGATCCAGAGGCTACCTAGACCACTAGCAGACTCTGCCAATAGAACTTGTCAAGAGCTAATATTTCCCTTCAAGGAATTTCTGCAACAGCTATCCATGAGGACGTTGTATAAGGAAGCCCATGTGAAAATAAGACAATAAAATGTTGGGATGCCTTGGAATACATCTGATATAAACTCCCTGAAGAATATAAGCCCAAAGAAATAACCCTAAGGGGGTTATTTAGATCTCCCACCAACAAGTATACAAGAATAGTGCTTAACGAGAGAACCTTCAGCAGTATTAACACTCCAATATGTGACAGCAGTGAAATAATGTCTCATGAACTGTAAGAAGAGTGAAAATCTGATATATAAGCTGTAGCAACAAATAGAATACAAATTCCTTGAGGAAAATGCCTCTCAAGGTGAGCTCAAATCAGTCTCAATAGGAAATGTACATAAAACAAGAGAATACACTGCTACATAACCCAACAACTCTATAACTGCGCAGTTTATGAGGTTAAATGACTGAAAAATGATATATATGAGATGATACAGCAATACAAGCTCAAATAAAGATGGAGGAGAAATATCTCAACCCCAGAAAACATTATTACAAAAATCCTCCAAGGGATTGGCTAAAATACATAAAACTGGAAAATGCTGGAGTTGCAGTGTAGCTACTGCAACTCAAATATAATACAACATAGGAGAAGGAAATAGATGCTGCAACAAAACAAGATACCTCCTCCAATGATCTCCAAAGTGAAGGGGTTGATCCCCTTGCTGAATATTGCACTCACTAGTGCACAAAATGAGCTCCACCTACAAACCCTCTCTGAGAATAATGTTGTAAGAAGAAGGGACTGGGTTGGGCATCAGAGAAACACATATGGCCTGATGCCAAATCTGCAATAAATCTATGATATAGTCCTTTTTTGATCTCCTAGAGAAGGAATGAGCTTCCTCTCTACAAACCAACTCCAGAAGTGGGGATGAAGGTCCCTCACTGCAACACCAGCAACTCCAGTGTTCTCTTGCTGCAAGAATAACACAGTAGCTGCAAATGAATGCTTTGGCCTTAAGCCAAGATGTGAGGAAGATGAAGAAAAATCTCTCCATGGCCTCCCATGGAAGAGAAGGGTATTCCTAAATAGGAATCCCTCTTGTGCTAAACAACAACAAGTTGAAGAGAGCTTCAACTTCAAATTCTATCACCAAGAATGTTTTCCACAATGGCTCTCCTTCATCTTGGTTTCTCATGCATGTTCTCCACAAAGCATGCATGGACCCCACTCACATTATGGTTTCTCTCATTTCAATTTTCCCTCCACTCCAACTACGCAATCTTCTTGTGCAAGCTTCCCCTCTTAGGGTACGTTGTTGACTTTGGTCAACCATGGTCTAGCTCAGTTGTCTTTGGCCCTTTTCACACTTGGGGCTGCTATCTTAAGCCACTTAAGTGACTTTTTGCACCTTAGGAGTGTTTATTAAATTGCTACATGGGTTCCCTCACCCATTTTATTCCTTTTATTAAAATAAAAGAAAGATTAATGTTCCAAATACTTTATTGCAAAATTTGGAACATTACAAGAGACCATGTGTATCATCCAAACTTGCACATAACCTTCAGCCATTTTCTTATTTGGATGCCATATGGTGATGATGTGCCATTCATCTTGTATGGAATGATTTGGGTTGGCATGGCTCATGAATTTGGAGGAAGGGTCCTTGGAGACTCAACCTTCTTCTTGCCATTAGAGGGTAATCATGTTGTAGCCCAAGATCATCATGGCCTCTACACTTATCATAAGTGGAGAGGAGGCCAGTGTGGGATAGGCCCTCTTTCCTATCATGTTCATTTATTCAGCCCACCTGCACTTCAGGAGCCAAAGGTGGAGGATATTATTCATGAGTTACCATGTTGGAGGGTGACTCATTTCATATGGATGATAGCTTGTGTTAGAAAATTAAATATTACAGAGAAATGAAACACATAAAATATGTGGAAAATACAAGCACACAAAACACATAAAACCAGAGAGACACAGATATACGTGGTTCACCCAGTTTGGGCTACGTCCACCCCGAACATCCAGTCCTTCCTTTATTATCAAACAAATGAAGAGACAAACCTACATGATCCGCGTAATATCCTCTCCGTTTTCCCTTTCATAATCTCCTCTCTCAAGCTGTCCGAGAATACACTCATAATACACAGCCGCAATACAATGCCCTCATCTATACAGGGGGTTGCCTTCTAGGGCAAAAAACCCTAATCTAAACATAACTTCTATCGTCAGATCATTTGCCTAATGAACGGCCCAGATTGACTAGAAATTACTATACTTTTACAAGGCAATTTTACATCTGTTTTTAGCTTCGGGGTCCAAAAGCGCTACCGCTTTCCCCCCTCACTGGGCAAATGAGACCTTAAGGAGTTGCCACCCTTTTTAAGGCAGCAGGGTCCAATGTTGTGATACAAAGTAAACAAGATAATCAGGCTCCACACCCAACAATCTCCTACTTGGAGATCATCAGAAACCCACCACGCCATTTGGCTCTTTACACTCCTCCTTTGACCACATTCCTCATCTTCATCGGGTCATCCTTGAAGACCAATTGAAACTGAGCATGTTCTCAGTTTCTCCCTGGTTACAACTTTTGTTAGCATATCTGCAGCATTCTGGCTAGTGTGTATCTTTTCCAGCTTCAACTCTCCATCTTCCAATACTGACCGTATGAAATGGTACTTGAGATGTATGTGTTTAGTCTTAGAATGAAATGCTGAGTTCTTTGCAAGATGAATAGCACTTTGGCTATCACTGTATAGTGTGCCCATATCATGCTTCTTGCCCAATTCATCCATAAACCTTTGTAACCAAATCATTTCTTTACTAGCCTCTGTAGCAGCAACATACTCTGCTTCTGTTGTTGAAAGTGCAACAACACTTTGGATTTTTGAAACCCAATTGACAGTTGTTCCACCTACAGTAAATACATATCCTGTAGTGCTCCTCCTTTTATCTCTATCACCTGCCATATCTGCATCAACATATCCTTGTAGAGCAATGTTTGAACCACCAAAGCATAATGCTTGATTTGTGGTACCTCTCAAATATCTGAGAATCCATTTTACTACCATCCAATGTTCTTTTCCAGGATTATTCATGTACCTGGTTACAACTCCCACTACATGTGCAATATCAGGCCTTGTGCAAACCATTGCATACATTAAGCTTCCAACTGCTGATGCATATGGAACTTTAGACATATAATCCATGTCTTCTTGGGTCTTTGGGCACATCTCCTTACTAATTTTGAAGTGGCTAGCAAAAGGTGTACTAACTGGTTTTGCATTCTGCATATTAAATATTTTCAACACCTTTTCTATGTACTCATTCTGAGACAGTGTTAATTTGCGATTTTTCCTGTCTCTATTTATCCTCATACCAAGGATTTGTTTTGCAGCTCCCAAATCCTTCATTGCAAATGAATTTTCCAATTTTCTTTTGAGCACATTTATTTCCTGCATGTTAGACCCTGCAACAAGCATGTCATCTACATATAATAACAGTATAATATAGCTGCCATCATTTTGCCTTTTCAGATAAACACAATGATCAGAGTGACATCTAGTATAACCTTGTTCAGACATAAACCTGTCAAATTTTAGATACCACTGCCTTGGGGCCCGTTTTAAGCCATACAAGCTCTTCTTTAACCTGCACACCAATTTTTCTTTCCCTTTTACCTCATATCCTTCTGGTTGCTGCATGTATATCTCTTCCTCCAAATCTCCATGGAGAAATGTTGTCTTTACATCTAACTGCTCAAGATGTAAATCTTCCGCTGCTACAAGACTTAAAATAGTTCTGATTGAATTCATTTTAACAACAGGAGAAAATATTTCATCAAAATCAATACCTTTCTTCTGTGTAAACCCCTTCACCACAAGTCTAGCTTTGTACCTCTGTTTTCCTCCATCTTCTTCCTTCGGCCTGTAAATCCATTTATTCTGCAATATAGTTTTACCTGCAGGCAACTTGACTAAGTCCCAAGTCTGGTTATGCATTAAGGAGTCCATCTCTTCTTCCATGGCTAGCTCCCACTTCTTCCTACTTTCAACCTGCATTGCTTCTTCATAACATTCAGGTTCACTAGAATCAGTCAACAATAAATAATATAATGAAGGAGAGTATCGTTCAGGGGGTCTACTTATCCTAGTGGATCTTCTAACACAAATTTTAGGTGTTTGAGGTGTCTGCTGCTGTTGTGGTGGTTGCTGCTGCTGTGGTTGTTGATTATTATTATTTTCAGGCACCTTTACTTTTTCAGATATCTCATCAAGAACCGCGTATTCCTTGCTTTCTTTTTCTTGTTTCTTTTCCTACAACTGATTCTTATACAAGACCTTTTCATTGAATATTACATCTATGCTCCTAATGATTTTGTGATTTTCATAATCATATAAGCGATAACCAAAATCATTAACACCATATCCAATAAAGGTACATTTCTTTTATTTTTCCTCAAGCTTTGTTCTGTTTTCTTTATTAATATGGACAAAGGCCTCACAACCAAAAGGCTTTAAAAAAGAGTAGTTTACCTTTTTACTTGTCCATGCTTCCTCTGGAATACCACCATCCAAGGAACTTGAAGGCCCTCTGTTTATTAGATAAACAGTAGTATCTACAGCATCTGCCCAAAATTGTAAAGGCAATCTTGCATGCAATCTCATGCACCTTGCACGCTCCATGATTGTTATGTTCATCCTTTCTGACACACCATTTTCTTGTGGTGTTCTTGGAACTGTCTTCTCTCTACGAATTCCATGCTCTGAACAGTACCTATCAAAATCTTTGCTGCAATATTCACCTCCATTGTCTGATATGAGACACTTCAACTTCTTTCCTCTCTCAATCTCAACCAAAGCTTTCCATTTCTTGAAAGTATCAAATACATCAGATTTATTCTGAATACAATAAATACATGTTTTTCTAGTTGCATCATCAATAAAAGTAACATAATAACGAGAGCCACCGAGAGATGATACCTGAGCAGGTCCCCATACATCTGTATGCACAAGCTCCAATTTTTTGCTCTTCTTTTCTTTCCCAACTCTGAGAAATCTGACTCTCTTCTATTTTCCATAAATGCAATTCTCACAGAAATCCAAATCAACATTCTTCAAACCCGGCAACAAATTTCTTGAGTGAAGAATCTTCATCCCCTTCTCACTCATGTGTCCGAGCCTATGATGCCATAATGCTGCATCCGCTCCTTTGGAAGTTAAAGCATTGACAAAGTTATAAATACCATTGCATAAATACAATGTACCAACCTTTTCGCCTTTTGCTATTACCAGGGCTCCTTTGGTGACCTTCCAAGTTTTATCTGTGAAAGTTGTCACACAACCTTCACTGCCTAACTGCCCTGTTGAAATCAGATTTTTCTTCAAATCTGGAACATGCCTTACCTCCTTTAGTAGCCATTGGTTTCCATTCTATTGTTTTACAAGAAATTTACCCATTCCAACAATTTTACAGGGTTTATCATCACCCAAACGAACTTGTCCAAAATCTCCTTGAACATAGTCATGAAAATATTTCTTATCAGGTGTGGTATGGAATGAAGCCCCTGAATCTACAACCCAAGAATCAGTAACATTTTCGAAAGAAAGAATCAAAGCATCTTGTAACACATCACCTATCACATTTGCTTCATGATTGTTTTCTTGTTGTGTTTCTCCTTCTTTTCCCTTCCGAGATCTACAGTCTTTCTTTAGGTGTCCTTTCTTTCCGCAATTCCAGCACACTATCCCCGATCTGGACTTGGATCTGCCTTTCCTTGATTTACTGCGATATCCCGAGCTCTTTCCTCTTTCCATTATTCTTCCCCTAGACTCTGCACTCAAAGCATTACCTGATGTCTCACCATAGCTTTTCCGTCGCATTTCGTCGCTAAGGATAGCACCAACAACATCATCAAACTTTAAAGTACTAGATCCAGAGACAAAGTTACTAATGGCCATTACTAAACCATTCCAACTCTCTGGCAATGAGCACAAGAATAACAGAGCTCTAACTTCATCATCAAAGTTTACCCCTACAGAACTTAGCTGACTGGTAACTGTATTAAATTCATTTAAATGGTCTGCAACAGATCCACCTTCCGACATCTTCATATTAAATAGTTGTTTCATAAGAAATACCTTGTTTGAGGTCGAGGGCTTTTCATACAGTTTTGCCAACGTCTGCATCAAACCCTCTATTGTTGTTTCCTTCGAAATATTGAAGGCGACTGATGCCGCAAGACACAACCGTACTGTTCCGAGTGCCTTTCTATCGAGAATGTTCCATTCCACGTCTGTCATGGTCGCCGGCTTCTTTGTTTTTCCGCTCAATGGTAGGTACAGATCTTTCTGATACAGATAATCTTCCATCTACATCTTCCACAACGCAAAGTTTTGGCCGTTAAATTTCTCGAACCTAAACTTACCATCGTCTGCCATTGCTCCCACTCGAACCAGGAACCCTTTTTTCCTGCGAGTTTATCAGCCAAATATACCTTCGGCTCTGATACCAGTTGTTAGAAAATTAAATATTACAGAGAAATGAAACACATAAAATATGCGGAAAATACAAGCACACAAAACACATAAAACCAGAGAGACACAGATATGCGTGGTTCACCCATTTTGGGCTACGTCCACCCCGAACAGCCAGTCCTTCCTTTATATTATCCAACAAAAATGAAGAGACAAAACCTACAGCAGATCCGCTGTAATATCCTCTGTTCTCTCTCACAGTCTCCCTCTGTGTTTCTCGCTCCGAGAATACACTCATAATACACAGCCACAATACAATGCCCTCATATATACAAGGGGGTTGCCTTCTAGGGAAAAAAACCCTAATATAAACATAACTTCTACCGTCAGATCATTTGCCTAATGAACGGCCCAGATTGACTAGAAATTACTATACTTTTATTGCCGCCCCCCCTGGACACCCCACGACAGCGATTAATTTCGGGCGGCGTTGCCGCCCCTTTTTAAGGTACAGGGGTCCAATGTTGTGATACAAAGTAAACAAGATAATCAGGCTCCACACCCAATAGCTTGGGGGTGGAGGTTTGACTTGGGAATGAGGATTTCCCATACATTTCATACTCCATGCCTTGAGAGGACCTCTAGATAGCACATAATTGTCTCCTTGAGCATGGTACTTTTCCATGAGGATGGCCATTTGGGATATGCACCAAATGCGGATTTGTTTGCTTGGGAGAGACACTATGGAGTTTCATTTTTGAGACAACATCTTATTCTCTGGAGAGCTCACCAAATGAGGGTGCTACAAGAGGAGGGAAGGATAATTTCTAGTACTATCCTTGCAGTTGCTTGAGGACAAGGAACATTTGGGAGGGGAGGACTGTAATATACCTAAAATTGACATGCAGCTAATATGAATATTAGATTTTGATTTTTGCACCTAGAAGATGAATAAATGGGAAAAGGACCCATATTTAACTTGTATTGACATAAAATCCCTCTTGGTGTGAAAAGGGGATAACTTGGTGGCTGGATTTTGCACTTCCCATGTGTTAACAGGAAAAGAATCATGTTGGTTCAGTTAAGTTGACAAAGTCAACAACGCTGCCTAAGACGGTGTGGCTTGCTTGAGAAGACAATGCAGTTTTGGAGGGAAAGTATTCACATGGTGTTGGAAACCCTAATAGGTGGGTCCCAAGGTGAGGAGGTTCAAAAAATTTATAAGGAGAAAGATAGCAGACATTTGAGGTTAGCTTATGGATTACATTTTCATGTCTGCTTAGACACTTGAGCATTCTTCAGCTGTTGAGTTGAGTATGCAGTGTTGTTCAGCACAAGGCATTCCTTCTTAGGGGTTCCTTCTCCTTCGTTGAGAGATCACTTGGAAGAGTTATGTTCTTCATTTCCCCATATCCAAGATTGAGGCCTAGCACCTCCTACAACTACAACTTTATTCCTGCAGCAAGAAGCACTGTGTTGTTGGGTGCTGTAGTGGGAGACTCACAACACCAGCTCTTGAGCTTATCTTTCAGAGGAGGGAGCTCCCCTTTCTTTGCTAGATCTGTACAGGAGGTTTCGGAGCACATTTCACATCTTGGCATAAGGCAAAATCAGTTCCCATCCACTACAGTGCAATTTACTGGGGAAACTGCGTCATTTTTTCCAGAGTTGCAGCAACAAGGTTTGAACCCTTACTTGTGAGCTCATTCCTTGGAGAAAGGGCCAACCCTTCTCTCAGAAATCTCTGTACTTAATTATTATTTTTTCACTTGTATATTTCAGTCACATTTATTCAGTGCTACAGTAAAACTGCATTTTTCAGATCCAGATCTACAGATCTTCATTTTTGTACATTGTGCTCTCATGAAACCCTTGCCAGGTTGATCTTATTTTGTATAAAAAGGAAGGAATCTCCATTTCCTCAGCCAATGATGCATTGTATACTCCAGATCTATTTTTTCTCATTATTTTCTGCATAAAACCCCATAAAAATAACGTTTTTCTTACTTCAGTACTTTTTGCATGAGATAGGCTATGGGGTTTGGGATTATTTGAGGCATATTGACTTGGGGAGATCTGTTTATGTTGGCTAGAGTGATTTTTTTCACCTATAATTCTTCATGTGAGTTTTATATTATGTATTCTAAGGGATCCAAGTCTCATTCCTCATATTTATAGCATTATTTTATGAAGACAACTGTTTTACACCCTATATTCTTGCATTCCCCACTTGGGAAGGAGGATATAATCCATATACCTGTTGAGGTTGTTTCATCTGCTAGTGAGATTTTATTTTACATATAATGAGCTGATATACATTTCCATGCTCATGATTTGTTGAAGCTCCAACTTTAGAATATCTTAAGATATTCCATTTGTTGTAGAAAATCCCAATTTTGGGATATTACAGTGGTATCAAAGCATAGTCTTGGCTCAGCCTATGAGTCTCAGCCCAAGAAGATCAAAATGATGGAGAGGATGAGATTAATCTCATCCTATTTCAGATCTAAGAATAAAGAATACAAAAGCATTGAAACTCCAAGAGGCTTTCAAGGAGGAGAGAGTTGCAGTGAGACCTTCAGAAGGTTTCAGGAGGAAGAAGAAGATGCATGCACTTCCTGTTCTCATAGAGAAAGTGGAGAGCAAGAAGACCACTTAGAACATGAGATCCTGAGTGGGTATTTGGTAGAATACAAGTGCCAACCTAGGGCTTCCAAAGAGACCCTAAATTTTTGTAATGTTCCCAATTTTTAGCTTCAAGCTAAAAGGAACATTATGGTTGCACAATTTTATTGTATTGAATAAAAATGGGTAAAGTGACCCATTCATGAAATAAACAGGAATAAAATCCCTCAAAATGTGAAAAGGGATCATCATGGAGCGGGATTTCACACCCTCATGTGTGAAAGAGGTTAAATTGCAAGTGGACAAGGCCTAGTTGACAAAGTCAACAGCACTAAGACAATAGGTGGAAGCCACCAAGTGGGACAACGCAGTTTTAGTGGGGGAATATTCCATGGGGGAGGAAACTTCTAGATGAAGGAAGGCCAAGGGTGGAGACTTCGATGTGTTTAAAAAGAGGAGCAAGGTAGTCATTGAGATTATCTTTTGATCATTTTACATTCAAGTCTTAGAGACTTGTTGCTACCTCTTGCTGTTCAGCAGATCTACAGTGCCTTCGGGCACGAGGGAGTCCTGTTTAGGATTTCCTCTCCTTCATAAGGATTTCATGGAGGATTGCACTCATTCTCCCATATTTCGGCATTCAGGCCATAGCATCAACCTACTCCATCAGCGTAGTGTCTGTAGCAGATTATTGTGCAGTGTTGCGGAGTGTTGCTAGGGAGGTTTCTTACCACACCATTTTGAGATGATATTTCAGAGGAGGGAGGTTCTCTACTTCTGTAAGGTTAGTGATGATGGTTCTTGAGCTTATTCCACCATAATTGGTAGGATGCCAACCATTAACCTCAGTTACAACGCAGACCCTCTCATAGACTGCGTTCTAGTTGGAGCACATTTGCAGTGAGGGTGTTGCAGACATTTCAGAGGGTGAGATCTTTGGTGTAAGGATCAGCCTTGCACTTCAAATTTCCAATGGATAAAGGCTTTTCATCATCTTCAGCCATTCAGCCTTCTCCATTCCATTCCATGTATTGAGTTGCTGCTGCTACCCAGCAACTCTGACATTTTTGCAGTTTTGCATATTTCAGCCAATCCTTCTAGGGTTGACTTGAGGTAGTGATTGGGGGCTTAGATATTCTCTCCCAATGATGCATGAGCCATATATATGCAGATCCATGATTTTTTTTACTCAGTGTATCAGTCTCCCTTCTATCACTGTGTTTTTCTATTCATGGGTATCCTGTTATGAAGCAGCATTTTGTATTTTGGCATATGTTCTCATGGAAGGCTTATTTCCTTGTTCCTTTGATGTTCATTGTATCATTTTGCTGTTGTTATATCATAATAAAATTTCTCAATGGTTTTCATACATTTTGGCATAATTTTCATTCACTGCTATTTCCAGTTTATGTTTTTATATTGCTGTAGCTGCATTTTTGGGTTATCTTAAAATATTCCCAATCTTGTTGTGTTTCCCTCTTGGGGATATTGTCCCTTGACATAAATCTATAGACAGAGTCTGATAGTGTGCCAGGTAGCCTCTAGAGCTCATCCTTCTTTATGAAGGTTACAAATTCAGTAAATTCCCCTACAGTCTATCTCTAGAATAGATTTTCTTGTCGATTGATAATGTTTTCCGAAAAAGGAACATTACAGTGGTATCGAAGCATAATCTTGGCTAAGCCTATGGATCTTTAGCCAAGATGCCATATAAGAATTAGAGGAAGACTCCACTTTGTGGAAGAAGAAAAATGAGATGAGCTAGCCAAGCTTCTCCCTAAATCCACCTAGGTCTTTCATGGGAGCCACAAGCAAAAGAGAAGAGAGAGATTTGAAGAATCTCCACAAGGGTTTTGAACAAAAGAAAAATATAGGGTTTTTAATGAGGAATTTGAGCATGCAGTCACATCCCTTGATGCACAGCATAGTAACATGTACATTTTTGTCATGAAAGAGATGGGAAAAGAAGGAGAGGTGACCAAGAAGAAAAATCTTGGAGATTTTCTAAGAGAATATGAGTCTCAAACTCAGGCATTCAAATATCATCTCACTTTCATGGATTTTTGCAAGACCAAGGTGAAGGGGAGATAGAAACAAGATAGATTTGTTCTATCTACTTTCAGAAGTTCACCTATATGTGCAGCCGAAGCATGGGTAGAGGAGCTGAAGACCTTGTTGCAGCAGCACAAAGTTTCCAAGGAGTTGCTATCAGATTTGCAGCGCTGCACTTTAGAGGTAAGACCTATGCATGGTCGATGTTTGAGTCATGTCCTTTAAAGAATGCAAATACGTCTTCCTATTTCAGATTCATTGAAACAATGATGGAAATATTTGATGGGAGAAAATATGAAACACATGTTGAGGGACACACCAAGACCTTGCATGTAAAGGGAGGATAAATAAACTCAGATCCACTTCAGAACATTGTTGAGAAGGATGACATCTTGAATCACACCTTGTTAGAGGCAAGGTATCCATCTCATATTCTTGGACAACAGAGCATGGAGGTATCCTTTTCAAAGGGAGATCAAATTTTTGGAGAAGTTGCACCTACATGTTGATGAGGAGGAAGGCAACTGCACTGGTATAGCTAGAGTTGATCCAGTGCCTCATTCAGAGGAAGGAGGATCTCTTGCTCCACATAGAGGGATTCTTGTGTCTTTGCAAGAAATTCCCCCAGGATCTCCCATGTAGATATCAAGGCACAACTCATGATACATTTGTGCCATTGGTGGTAGGGTGCAGAGCTATGGAGATAGAAGGAAGAGATAGGGAGGATGATCATCATCATGTGATGAGGAGCACACACCCCTACCTATTTTATGAGGTTGATGCACCTAATAAGATGATTGGATTACGCAGTAGAGGCATGGAGGGTTTTCTCCATTCATACATTCAGTCATCTCTTGATGATGGTGTCTCACTGCATGGAGACATTGCACCGAGGAGATCAGCAGAGGAGGTTGGATGCTCCACATTTGGGGGGCCTCACACCTTGATTTCAGGAGGGTGGAAACCTTTGGAGAATTCAGCACAACGAAAAGAGTTTGGGATAGACTCAAGGAGGAGGGAGACACTCTCTCATTTTAAGCATCACCCACTCTCATCAGTTATACTGCACTGATATAGTTGCTGCAGGGTTGGAGGATAGCATCTTCATGATGCAAGTTGACTACTCCACGGGCTTGGAGAGACAGAGGACACTCCATTTTTGGAGGAGGACTCTTTCATGCATAGGAGTATATGGAGGCCACTCATTTTTTTATTGGCCAGAACTGGGAGATTCTTTGGAGGTGATAGTCTCTCATGGGGGGCTCATTTTCAGAGAGCCCTATTTCTATTGGAGCATGAGCAGCTGCATGGTGGGCATTGTAGAATTTTGGAGGATGGCTTTGGCATGGGGGATGTCAAAGTAGCAGACAACAGTGTGAGGGGAGCATCATACTACAGAACACCAACACTTTCCATGAGGAGGATGGATTAGGACTTCCTAGATATGCACTTGGATGCATAATTTGCCTTGCTATAGGAGTTCACTTGGGAGGGCATTCATCATGACATATATCAGCATATGGAGAGATGCATAGCCTGATTGATGATGGAGAGGACATCACAACCACTTCCCTACTCATTGGAAGTGAGGGAGGATTTTTAGTTGAGCCATTTTAGCTCAAGAGCTCAAGTGCATGAGGGAGAAGGTATAATTTCATATTTTGTATTGTACTTCTTTTCCTTGTTTGAGTAGCATGATGTATCAAGAGGGCTTTTACCTTATTTCATATTATACGAGGATGTACTTGCAGCAATTTGTAGCAGTGAAATTGGCCAATATTATGGAGGGCTACGGAGGAGGCCACATACTTCTTGGTGTGCACCATTGGCACCTATTTTTACTTTCATGATTCCATCTCATGAGATGTTTGTGGCAGAAAAAAAGTGGCTGGGGTTCCACTTGTTAATTTCTATTTTGATGTAGACAAGAGGTGCACTGCGTTGGTCCCATAAGAGAAGCAGTGACCCACTCTCTAGTTGTCTTGTGACATCTTGTTTACATTGTATTATGTTTCCTTTTATTGTTTATGCTGTACATTCACAGGGAGCATTATTTGGAGAGTGTTATATATGTTGGGAAATCCCATTGGGAGCATGATTCTCCCTACTAAGCATGTTTTATGTTGCAGGAGATACCAGGGTAAACCATGATTGCCACATTGCTACATCCCTCTTCATGTAGAGGAAGCCACTGGGAGAAATTGAGGAGGCATTCGTGGCTGATTTTATTGATGGGGTGGCTTGGGCCATTCTTGGAGGCCATACCATTTCAGCCCAAGAACGAAGGTTGCCCCATGTATACTTCAAATGGAGAGAAGAACTCCTTGGGACGAATCAGAAAAAATCTCCATTTATCCCCATTACATTGCACAAAACCGAGGGCAAGATATTCATTTGGATGATAGCATGGGTGAGGAGATCATCAGTGGGATTATATCTTCCCATGCATGTCATCACTCCTACCTTGAGGAGGCCATAGTTCAGCAGGGAGATTTCCACCTACTCCTTCTATCTTTTCAGGGTGTACACCATTCTGGTTTCCATAATTGGGAGGGAGCATTGGAGGGCAGATTTATTGCACATATATTGAGCAGTGGTGGGGATTGTTGATGAGGAGGCCAAGGAGAAGAAGGGGGAGGAATTTTTTTCTCTCTATTCAGTTGCTTGAGGACAAGCAACATGTGGGAGGGGAGGACTATAATGCTCCCAATTATTAGCCTCAAGCTAAAAGGAACATTATGGTTGCACAATTTTATTTTGTTGAATAAAAATGGGTAAAGTGACCCATTCATGAAATAAACAAGAATAAAATCCCTCACAATGTGAAAAGGGATCATCATGGAGCAGGATTTCACACCCTCATGTGTGAAAGAGGTTAAATTGCAAGTGGACAAGGCCTAGTTGACCAATTCAACAGCACTGAGACAATAGGTGGAAGCCACCAAGTGGGACAACGTAGTTTTAGTGGAGGAATAATCCATGGGGGAGGAAAATTCTAGAGGAAGCAAGGCCAAGGGTGGAGACTTCATTGTGTTTAAAAATAGTAGCAAGGTAGTCATTGAGATTATATTTTCATCATTTTACATTCAAGTCTTAGAGACTTGTTGTTGCCTCTTGCTGTTCAGCAGAGCTGCAGTGCCTTCGGGCATGAGGGAGTCCTGTTTAGGATTTCCTCTCCTTCATGAGGAGCTCATGGAGGATTGCACTCATTCTCCCATATTTTTGCATTCAGGCCATAACGTCAGCCTACTCCATCAGTGCAGTGTCTGTAGAAGATTATTGTGCAGTGTTGCGGGGTGTTGCTAGGGAGGTTTCTTACCACACCATTTTGAGTTGATCTTTCAGAGGAGGGATGTTATCTACTTTTGGGAGGCTAGTGAGGATGGTTCCCAATATTATTCCACCATCATTGGTAGGATTCCAACCATTACCATTAGTTACAGCGCAGACCCTCTCATAGACTGCGTTCTAGTTGGAGTACATCTGCAGTGAGGGTGTTGCAGACATTTCAGAGGGTGAGATCTTTGGTGTAAGGATTAGCCTTTCACTTCAAATTTCCAATGGAGAAGGGCTCTTCATTAGCTTCAGCCATTAGGCCTTCTCCATTCCATTCCATGTATTGAGTTGCTGCTGCTACCCAACAACTTCGACATTTTTGCTGTTTTTCATATTTCAGCCAATCCTTCTAGGGTTGACTTGAGGTAGTGATTGGGAGCTTATATATTCTCTCCCAATGATGCATGAGCCACATATATGCAGATCCATGATGTTTTGTACTCAGTGTAGCAGTCTCCCTTCTATGAATGAGTTTCTCTATTCATGGGTATCCTGCTATGAAGCAACATTTTGTATTTTGGCATATGTTTTCATGGAAGGCTTCTTGCCTTGTTCCTTTGATGTTCATTGTATCATTTTGCTATTGTTATCTCATAATAAAATTTTCATACATTTTAGCATAATTTTCATTCACTACTATTTCTAGTTTACGTTTTTATATTGCTCTAGCTGCATTTTTGGGTTATCTTGAAAGATTCCCAATCTTGTTGTGTTTCCCTCTTGGGGATATTGTCCCTTGACAACACTCTATAGACAAAGTCTGATAGTGGGCCAGGTAGCCTCTAGAGCTCATCCTTATTTATGAAGGTGACAAATCCAGTAAATTCCCCTACAGTCTATCTCTGGAATAGATTTTCTTGTCGATTGATAATGTTTCCGAAAAGGGAACATTACAATTTTCCTCAGTTTATTCAACTGAGAGAAGAAAGAAGGCCCTGCAGTGAGAGAATGATAAGAGGCAACATATTCCTATTGTCTACATTTGATGGATCAATCAAGTGTGCAGCAAGGACTTGGGTGATGAAACTAGAGGCATTTTTCCTACTACACCCGGTAGTGGAAAAACAGGCTATGGAGATCTCAGCGCTACATTTGGAGGGCAAGGCAAGATATTGGTCGTTCAGCCATGTAAGTCATGCAAGAGTGTTTACTTTTGATGATTTCACCCATCAAGTAATCAAAAGATTTGACAGTAGAATATTAGAGAAGGAGGATTCCTCTTCTCCATTTGAGGATACCTTTACTAGCGCTGTCACTTTCATGAGGGAGCATAAATCCATATCAGCAGTTGGATCAGCCAACACATCAAAGGAAGGAACTCTTTCAGCCCTACAAGAGGTTCCCTGAACACACCGAGGTATACATGTATTTCCATTCTTTATCATTTCAAAAAATATTGTGGAACACCTTGGGAAAATTTCCTCACTTGGTCAAGGATCATAGCACACTGCTAGGGTGGGGCAGCAAGCTTACACTATGTTGTGTGACCTTGGTTTAAGAAAGGAAGAGATGAAATCTCATTCTTTTGCACCCTCATTGAGTTTCACGTAGCATAAGGAGTTAGGGTGTGATATTTTGAAGGGCCTCATGAGTATTGTGCCACTTGCTAATGATGTCTTGCTTTCAGCACACTTGGATTCTTTTGGGCTCAAGAGATTGATTGATGAGAGGTATTTTCTAAAATATCGCCAAGGGGTTACATCTCAACTTCCCATGAGGTGTAAGGAGGAAGAATTTCTTTGGGAGATTGGTAGTATTCATTGGGAAGATACCAAGGGGGAAAATGATTGGAGGCATCCACATTTGGATGAATGGAGGTGGATGGAGAGCAAGAGGCTTGTAAGCCACTTGCAGATCTATGACACGGGGCAGCAAGAAGCAAAGCTGCGTTGGCTACTCTTGAGAGAGTCTGGTCATCATGAGGCATATCCTTCTCCTAAGGGTATGAGGGTGGAAGACAGTTGGCAGGACACTAGCATCATATGGCAGCCTAGAGGTTGGGTGTATCATGTTGACTTGATCCTCTTCACATCAATCAACATATTTTCACCTCATGCTTTGTATGATGGAGGTGTGAGAGGGCAGCAAGAGTCATTATTGCTATGGCTTCTCTTGGGAGAGTGTGGGTAGAAAGTTTCCCATAATTTTCATAATATTTCCAGAGAGAAGGAAGGCACATTCATGGTGCAAGGAGGCTACCCTTCGGCATTGGATGATTATGAGAGGCTTCCATGTCAAAAGAAAATCTTCTCACATAGCAGCATGATGGTGGATGGCTTTGGTATGTGGAATGTCAAAGGGAGAGGTCATGGAGTTACAAGAGCCTTGTTACCAAGGCCTACGTCATTGTCACTTGAGAGCATGTTTCTGTTGATGGAGTGTTCCGAAGGGAGTATGCACCCTCTTGTCTTGCAGATTTTTATGAGAAGATTCTCATGGAAGGACTCACTCATGGACCTCACCTTCAATTCAGACATGATGCATGGTAAGAAATACATTTATGTGCTTTTTTATTACTCTATTGAGTATTTGTATTTTCTCACAATATGTAAACAGTGCATTGCTCCACAAGAGAGCAAGATTACTTATGGGTTTCATGGTCACTTTAGGGCCAAATTTTGTAATGTTGATAACCCATCTCTACATGAATTTGGGAAAGTGTTGTATTTTTTTTATTGTACATAGCTGGTATATATTTCTTCTTACTACTTCATAGTAGATGAGCTAACATGCACAGCTGTAAATTCTTTGAAGGACAACTTGCCACTTGATGCTCTGAATCAGCAGTTGAAAGGATTGCGCTGTATCCACCAGAGAGACCATGTGTAACATCTAAACTTGCACATAACCTTCAGCCATTTTCTGATTTGGATGCCATATGGTGATGATTTGCCATTCATATTGTATGGAATGGTTTGGGTTGGCATGGCTCATGACTTTGGAGGAAGGGTCCTTGGAGACTCAATCTTCTTCTTGCCATTGGAGGGAAATCATGTTGTAGCCCAAGATTAGCATGCCCTATACACTTATCATAAGTGGAGAGGAGGAAAGCATGAGATAGGCCCTCTTTCCTATCATGTTCATTTATTCAGCCCACCTACACTTCAGGAGCCAAAGGTGGAGGAGATTCTTCATGAGTTACCATGTTGGAGGGTAACTCATTTCATATGGATGATAGCTTGGGGGTGGAGGTTTGACATGGGAATTAGGATTTCCCATGCGTTTCATACTCCATGCCTTGAGAGGACCTCTATATAGCACATAGTTGTCTCCTTGAGCATGTTACTTTTCCATGAGGATAGCCATTTGGGATGTGCACCAAATGTTGATTTGTTTTCTTGGGAGAGACACTATGGAGTTTCATTGTTGAGACAACATCTTATTCTTTGGAGAGCTCACCATATGAGGGTGCTACAGGAGGAGGGAAGGAGAATTTCCAGTTCTATCCTTTCATTTTCTTGAGTACAAGCAACATTTGGGAGGGGAGGACTATAATATTCCTAAAATTAGCATGCAGCTAATAAGAATATTATATTTTGATTTTTTCACCTAGAAGATGAATAAATGGGAAAATGACCCATATTTAACTTGTTTTGACATAAAATCTCTCTTGGTGTGAAAAGGGGATAACTTGGTGGTTGGATTTTTCACATCCCATGTGTGAATAGGAAAAGAATCATGTTGATTCAGTCAAGTTGACCAAGTCAACGGCGCTGCCTAAGAGGGTGTGGCTTGCTTGAGAAGACAGCGCAGTTTTGGAGGGAAAGTATTCACATGGTGTTGGAAACCCTAATAGGTGGGACCCAAGGTGAGGAGGTTCACAAAATTTATAAGGATAAATATTGTAGAATTTTGAGGTTAGCTTATGGATTACATTTTCATGTCTACTTAGACACTTGAGCATTCTTCAGTTGTTGAGTTGAGTATTCATTGTTGTTCAGCACAAGGCATTCTTGCTCAGGGATTCCTTCTCCTTCATTGAGAGATCACTTGGAGGAGTTTTGTTCTTCATTTTCCCATATCCGGGCTTGAGGCCTAGCACCTCCTATAGATACAACTTTATTCCTATAGCAAGAAGCACTGTGTTGTTGGGTGTTGCAGTTAGAGACTCACAACACCAACTCTTGAGCTTATATTTTAGAGGAGGGAGCTCCCCTTTCTTTGCAAGATTTGTATAGGAGGTTCTGGAGCACATTTCACATCTTGGAATAAGGCCAACTCAGTTCCCATCCACTACAACACATTTTACTGGGGAAACTGCGTTTCCAAAGTTGCAGTAGCAAGGTTTGAACCCTTACTTGTGAGCTCATTCCTTGGAGAAAGGGCCAACCCTTCTCCCGGAAAGCTCTGTATTTCATAATTATTCTATAACTTGTATATTTCAGTCACATTTATTTAGTGCTACAGTAAAATTTATTTTTCAGATCCAGATCTGCAAATCTGCATTTTTGTACATTGTGCTCTCATGAAACTCTTGCTGGGTTGATCTTATTTTGTATAAAAAGGAAGGAATATCCATTTCCTCAGCCATTGATGAATTGTATACTCTATATCTATTTTGTCTCATCATTTTCTGCATAAACCCCCATAAAAATAATGTTGTTCTTACTTCAGTACTTTCTGCATGAGATAGGCTATGGGGTTTGGGCTTATTTGAGGCATATTGACTTGGGGAGATCTATTTATGTTGGCTAGAGTGATTTGTTTCACCTCTAATTCTACATGTGAGTTTTATATGATATATTCTAAAGGATGCAAGTCCCATTCCTCATAGGTATAGCGTTATTTTCTGAAGACAGCTGTTTTATGCTCTATATTGCTGCATTTTCCCACTTGGGAAGGAGGATATAGGCCATATACTTGCTGAGGTTATTTCATCTACTGGTGATATGTTATTTTACATATAATGAGCTGATCTAAATTTCCTTTCTCATGATTTTCTGAAGCTCCAAATTTAGAATATCTTAAGACATTCCATTTGTTGTAGAAAATCCCAATTTTGGGATATTACAATAGATTACAACTACATAGTTTTCATTCTGGAAAAAAAAAATCGTAGATTTAGATCATTTTATTTGATTTTAATTTACATTTTTTTATTCTTGTTTTAAAAACATAAAAATAAAAAATTGGAATTGAAAAAGAAATAGTTTTTATTGATAAAATAGTGCATTAGAGAATTTCTTATATTTTCTCTTATTTATCAATCTTTGCATTATTGGAAGTGAATGGAACCTCTTTCCTTACTTGATTTAGGATTCATCGAATTGAAAATATTACATTATCATATTCGATTTCATTCAGTTTTGGGTCAGGTCATAACACCACTGGTGTCATATCCATTTACCCTCTGAGTAATAACAACCCAAATAACATAGCACTTAATAAAATTAATCTAGAAATTTTTACATTTTCTAGGGCTATTTCCACCAATCTAGTTCAGGACTAGTGCTTTGGAATAGGTTGTAGTTAACATTCCAAAGAAGTTAAAACAAAAAATAGCATCTTGCGATAGGAAAAATTCCAATGTTGCAATTGTGCTCTGGGAAGTTCTTCTTAAAAGAATCAAGCACGAGATCATGGGAGAACCAGTGAGGAAATCATACCTATATAATTGGGAAAGATAGTAGATATGCATGTACTAAAAATGGTAAACCTCAGATAAACCATTGTTGAGGAACCTGGGGTCACTTGTTAGTAAACCTTGGATTATATCAAGGAGCTTTCAAGGGGATTGAGCTTGATACTCTGCCCTTGCGTGTATATCAGATCGTAGACTGTTCCCCCAAGTGCATTTGTCTCAGTTGATGACCTTAGTGGCCATAATATTTAGGATTTTTCCCCAGGTGACGGTGGAGGGAAGGTCGCACTGTACCTGGAGCAGACGTTGACTAGACTCACTTGGACTTTTTGGAGGGTGAACTTCACTTTGAGATTGTTGTGTAACCAGCTTCAAAAATAGAAGAAAAGAGATATAAACGCCTTAGAAATAAGCCACTTCGAGGGGGCAACCTCCAATACATTACATAAATGCACAATTCTTGGATGATACAAATGAAAAAACCCTCCTTCTATATATAGGAGTCCATGGGGGCACAATATAATCCTAGTGGGGCCACAATGTAATCCTAGCCGACCTAACAATAATAATGTAAGGGCACAATAATAACAATATGGGGGTTACAGGGGTACAATAATAACAATAAGAGGGGCTACACTAACATAATAAGGGGCTACACTATTAATATAGGGACTTAACATGCCCCTCTCCTTCAAAAAAGTGTTGTCCTCAACGCTTGAGTAGCTCTGGGTGCTTCTGTATAAAATTCTCATCCTCCCATGTAGAATCTTCGGTGGGTAAGTTCTTCCACTTGATGAGATACTCTGAAATTGATCGATTCCGTAGTTGTCGAGTTCTTTTTTCCATGACTGCTTCAGGTTCCAATATGATTTTCCCTTCCCCATCAAGTTCTGGCAATACTGTTTGAACTGGAAGATTTTCACCTATAACCTTCTTTAAGCATGAAACATGGAGAACTGGATGTACTCGCGAAGAAGCAGGAAGCTCCAATTTGTATGCCATAGTACCAATATTTTGCAACACCTTGTAAGGACCATAGTATTTTGGCGATAATTTATTATCCTTCTTAGCTTGCTTGAGGGAAATTTGTTTATATGGTTGTAGCCGTAAAAATACCCAATCTCCTACATCAAAACTTCTCTCGCTACGATGTTGATCTGCCTGTTGTTTCATTCGATTTTGTGCCAAATTCGGGTTATCCTTTAAGAGTTGGAGAACTTCTTGCTGATGCTCGATGTGATCTTCCACTGCTTGAACCTTCTAATTTTCCCTTAAAGATGATGTAATGGATGGTGGATGATATCCATAAAGTGCCATAAATGGGGTCATTTTTGCTGCAGTATGGAAGGAAGTGTTATACCACCATTCAGCGAGAGGTAACCACTTGACCCATTGTGTTTGTTTATCGGATACAAAACAACGAAGATATCCTTCCAAACATTTATTTACTATCTCTGTTTGACCATCAGATTGAGGATGATAAGATGAGCTATGAGCTAATTGAGTACCCAAACAAGAAAATAACTCCGTCCAAAAATTCCCCGTAAAAATGGGATCTCTGTCGCTCACAATAACCCTTGGGCTTCCATGTAGCTTTTGAATTCTGTCCACAAATGTAGTAGCAACTGTACTTGCTTTAAATGGATGAGA
This sequence comes from Pinus albicaulis, assembly GCA_034641835.2. Taxonomy (NCBI): domain Eukaryota; kingdom Viridiplantae; phylum Streptophyta; class Pinopsida; order Pinales; family Pinaceae; genus Pinus; species Pinus albicaulis. The sequence continues at coordinate 277,442,879 of CM076575.1, read as the reverse complement.
TAATGCACAAAAGTGTGCATGCTTGGTAAGTCTATCAACTACCACCATGATGACACTCTTTCCTTCGGACTTAGGTAAACCTGTGATAAAATCCATTGAAATCTCCTCCCAACGTTGACTTGGAATGGATAAAGGTTGTAGAAGTCCCGGTGTCTTAATTGTTTCCACTTTATTCTGCTGGCAAACCAAACATTCCGCCACAAACTTTTGAATATCAGATTTAAGGCCATCCCAAAAAAATTCTTTCTTCACCCTGTGGTAAGTTTTTAAAAATCCTGAGTGTCCTCCTAAAGGAGAAGTGTGCAATTCGAGAAGAATCTTTTGTTTTAGTTGGGAATTCTTACAAAGATATAAGCGATCTTTGTACCATAAGGAATCATTTTTCCAACTAAATGTATCGGATGTACTAGGATCTTGCTGCAACTTTTGAATGAGTGTCCATACATCTTTGTCCTTCTTCCATTCATCTCTTGCTTCGGTTATCCAGTCTGGTTGGATAATAGAAATGGCACAAAGCAATGCTTCCACCTCTTCATTCTTTCTTGAGAGTGCATCTGCAACAACATTAAGCTTTCCTTTTTGTAGATTATTTCAAAGTCATAACCCAACATCTTTGTGACCCATTTTTGCTGCTCTTCTGATGATAGTCTTTGTTCCAAAAAGTGTTTAAGACTATCATGATCATTTTTTACCTTGAAGTGTCTTCCCATTAGGTAAGTTCGCCATTTCTTTAGTGCATGCAGTATTGCTAACATTTCCTTCTCATAAATAGGTTTCTGTAAATACTTTCCTTTGCTTGGACGACTTTCAAAAGCAATGGGTCTTCCTTCCTGCATTAAAACTGCACCAATTCCATTTCCTGAGGCATCACATTCCACAATAAAGGTTTTTGTGAAGTCTGGTGTAGCTAAGACCGGTGCTAGGCACATTGCCTCTTTAAGACGTTCAAAGGCCTTAGTTGCTTCGGGAGTCCATGAAAATGCATCTTTCTTCAATAATGTTGTTAGAGGTGCTGCTATTCTCCCATAATTCTTAACAAACTTGCGATAATACCCTATTAACCCGAGAAATCCTCGCAACTGCTTTATGGTTGTGGGGACTTTCCATTCCTTAATGGCTTTAATTTTGTTAGGTCTACTTTAACACCCTCGTGAGATACAATATGACCCAGATATTCCACCTCTTGTACTCCAAAGAAACATTTGGATGTTTTTGCATATAATTGTTTCTCCTGCAATAGTTTGAGCACCCTGTCAGCATGTTCAACATGATCCTTCCAAGACCTGCTGTAGATTAGTATATCATCAAAAAATACTAGCACAAATTTTCTAAGGAAGGGTTTGAAAATGGAATTCATCAACCCTTGAAATGTAGAAGGTGCATTGGTAAGGCCAAAAGGCATCACCAAAAAGTCATAATGACCCTCATGAGTTCGAAATGCTATTTTTGGAATATCTTCAGTCTTCATTCTAATTTGATGATATCTGAACGAAGATCCAACTTGGTAAAATAAATTGCTCCATGTAATTCATCCAATAATTCATCAATCACAGGAATGGGAAATTTGTCTTTAATGGTGAGCTTATTGAGCTCCCTATAATCCGGACACATTCGCCATGATCCATCCTTCTTGTGTACCAACACTACAGGAGGAGAGAAAGAACTTTGACTGGGTTGAATTATACCCGCCTCTAACATTTCTGCAATCATACGTTCAATTTCGCTCTTTTGGAAGTAAGGATATCTATAAGGCCTGATGTTTGGAGGAACACTTCCTGGAATCAAATGAATAGCATGATCATGATCACGAATAGGTGGGAGTCCTTTGGGAGTTTAAAACACCTTGGAATGATTGTCAAGACTTGTTGGAGATCTACAGAAAGAGATGATTTTGATGTCGGGACTTCTAGAGAGCATAATTGTGCAATTACGCCTCGTTGTTCTTTCTTTAGAAGCTTTGTCATGACATTAGAGCTTATTATCCTTCCTGGCTTCCCTTCAATACCCCGTAGTTCGACTTCCTTTCCTTCTGAAAAGAATTTCAAGAAAAGTTCTTGAAAATTAAAAGCTACCGTCCCCAAAGATTGTAACCATTGTACTCCTAGTACAACATCGGCACCTCCCATAGGAATGGAAAGCATTGGACTAGTCAATACATATTCCCCCATGGTTAGCTTGATATTATGGCATTTTCCAAAGCAATTTATAGTTCCTCCATTTGCAACCATCACTTGACATTCTGGTGCTGGGTATAAGAAACAATTTAATTCCTTGGCTACCTTACAATGAATAAAATTATGGGTACTACCCGAATCAATCAACACTATTACCTTTTTCTTCTTGATATGTCCTTCTATCTTGAGAATTTGAGGAGTGGTAATTCCTGCCAATGCATTACATGATATGGTCGGACTCATTTCTTCCTCTTCTAGGGTTGGTTCCTGGTGTATATCCTCTTCTTGTTCATTTTCTTCTTCCTCTTCACAATCTATGTAAAATAATTTCTTCTCGACACACTTATGACCTTTAGTGTATTTGCTATCACAACTATAGCAAAGCCCTTTTGCTCTTTTTTCTTCCAATTTTTGTGGTGTCAACCTTGTAGGTTGTGGAAATCTAGGCATAGCAACACTTCCTTCTTTATAGAATTGAGTGGTAGGCTTCCTTGTCGCCATTATTTTACATTCAACTTTTCATGCCAACCTGAATGCCTTCTCCAATGAATCTGGTTCCAAAACACGAACTTCATGTTGGATGTTATCCTTTAAAGTGCCTATGAAGAGATCGATCCTGTGTTCCTCTGGAATATCAGTTACCCTTATATTCAATTTTGGGAAGTCCTCAATGTGCTGCCCCACTAAACCCTTTTGTTTGAGATTTATCAATTGGCTAAAGAAGGTGTTGCTCTTTGTATCCTCATAATGTGCTATCATTTCCTCCGTAAAAATTGACCAAGTGACAATTTTTTTACGAGAGCAAAGCCATCGATACCATACAAATTTATTTTGTTCTAAATGTAAAGTTGCAATACGTACCTTTTGTGTGTTTTGCACATTATGGAGATCAAAATATTGCTCCATCTGTAGTATCCATGTTACAGGATCCTTTCCATCAAACTTCCTCATATCCATTTTTTGAATATGGTGGTTCTTCCCACCAAAATTCGAGTTTATGAAATCATGATTAACATTTATTTTGTTCTCATCATGAGGTTCTTCTCCTATATTTCCGCCATTAGGAATCATTTCTGGTTTTAAGCTTGTCATCAAGCCTTCCATGCATGCTTTTATATCATTTTTCATGTTTTCTATGTTGTCTTTTATGTCATCCATCTTAGCTTCCATGCCCACTTCCATGCCATCCATCTTAGCTTGCACACCATCCATTTTAGCTTCCACGCCTTTCTTCAAACCTTCCATCTTTACTTCCATGCCATCCATCTTAGCTTCCATGCCTTTCTTCAAACCATCCATCTTCACTTCCACACCTTTCTTCAAAACTTCCATTTCATTTTTTGCTGCTCTTTGCGAGAGTGAAATTTGTTGCACTTGTTCTTGTAAATTTGATAGATCATGTTGTAATTCTTCATCTTCATGAGTCATGGTAGAGCCTTCTGAAGGCTTGATGGGTGTTGAATTATTTTTAGGGGCCATTTTAGAATCCAATATTGATATCTATTCTACAAGATGCCCTTGGAATCAATTCAACTTGATTCTTCAAACAAGACTTATGCAATTCGGAAAAAAAAAATACACACCTTTTACTAGATTTTAGGAGCTCGATATTGAAATTGAATTATCTCTATAGTTGAAAATCTTCGATATCTGAAATTCAGCCCTGTAGTAGATCTCTGAAGCTTCTTTCAAATGCCACAGGTCTGACCTGATTTGGATTCTTCAAGACAAAGTTGTGTCCAATCTCCCACAATGACCTAATTCTGGACTAGTTTAGTAGAGCGAACTTGTACGACTTGCCACGTGTCACTGTTTTGTCCTTTGTCTCTGAAATTGATAGCCCAGAAACTTCAGTCTGTGTACTTGCGACCACGTTTTACGGCACTTCAATCCAATGCCGAGAGAGAGAGTTATTGAAGTTTTCCCACGATCACCTCTTTGAGATGCAATTCAGGAGCCTGAAAAAGCACTACCTTCCACAGATCATATCTCCAAAAATATTGCGAACCAAGCTCTGAAATTTTTAGAAAACCTTCCTCAAGATTTCAGCTTCGCACCCTAGAAATTTCAGCTTCTGAAGCTTCGTAGAAAAAACGTTATAGCGAAAATGCCACGATGACCTGTTTGGAGCAGCGAAACCCTAGAATCCCAAAGCTCTGATACCAAATGTTGTGTAACCAGCTTAAAAAATAGAAGAAAAGAGATATAAACGCCTTAGAAATAAGCCACTTCGAGGGGGCAACCTCCAATACATTACATAAATGCACAATTCTTGGATGATACAAATGAACAAACCCTCATTCTATATATAGGAGTCCATGGGGCCACAATATAATCCTAGTGGGGCCACAATGTAATCCTAGCCGACCTAACAATAATAATGTAAGGGCACAATAATAACAATATGGGGGTTACAGGGGTACAATAATAACAATAAGGGGGGCTACACTAACATAATAAGGGGCTACACTATTAATATAGGGGCTTAACAGAGATGGCATAGTGGAGGTACTTGCACTGGTCTGTTTCATTAAGCAGGTTGTCAGGGTAACTATTCCAACAGCCAATTTTCCACATTAATTTTCGTGACGTTGGATTTCATCACGAACTAGTGTTTTTATTGTGGAAACACATTGTTTGTGTGTGTTTTGACTCTTAGATTTGATAGCGCATGTTCATTTGTTTGTTTTTAATTTTAGATACCTTAGGTGTGGATTGTGAATTTTAATTTTTAATATTTTTAAATTGTTAATAAAATTCACTGAAGTTGAAACTAATGGCAACTGTTCCGAAATTCACCAACCAAGGAACCCCTCTTAACGAGAGTCCTAGTACTTTTCTTTGCTTTGGAAATTTTGGTCCTCCTTATATGGATACACTATCATTACCTGGATTTACAATAGGTTTACCGGTATGGTTATTTTCAACTTTGTTGGCCTCAAATTCTCAAATTGTTCCACCCCAACTGGATAATTCACCTCAACAAAGTTCACCATCACAACATCAGCAACCTCATGTTGACCCTTTACCTTCTTCGCTTAACATGTCTTCATCCCTTCCTTCTTCTTCTCTTGGTAAAAGCCTTGACGCTAGTAACTAGGTGGCTAAGAAGAAGAAGAAAGGGAAGAAGATGAAGAAGCAAGATAAGAAATAAGTCAACCAACCAACCATGGTTGTAAATGTTAGTAGTGTTGAGGAAACCTCCAATATGCATCACAAACCTAAATAACCTTGCAAACTTTGTAAGAATGACCAATTCCTTATCAATTGTCCTGGTATTCATAAGGTCTTGGAAGTATGGTCAGAAAAATCTCATCAACTTGCAATTGATCCATCAACCAGTGATTGTCAGGTTCTTGGGAAAAAGGGTAAAGTTAGGTTTCCTTGTAGATTATGTAAAGGGATTCATCAAACTCACATTTCCCCTCACATGGATTAAGCCTCAAAATTTTTGGAAAACCTTACTGTTCCACAAAAAAAATTTCCAACTGGTTACTGTAAAATTTCACCCAACCTACCGTTAATTGATGAAGTGATTGATCTAATTCCAAGTACAGTCAATCCCACTCTTCCATTAAAGAGTGAAACTAATATCACTCATGTTGATGATCCATTAGTTGATCAAGTGGTCGACTCATTTACACATTCAGTCTATCCCACTCTCTCTGAAGGGAGTGAAATTCATACCGCTCAGGTTCTTCTTGTTACATCAGATTCTTCTATGCTAGGGGGAATTTAACCTATTTCTACAAAACCCCCTCCAAGTACCGAGGTATTTTCCTTTGATTGGAACAGACCGACATAACCTCATTTTCCTTCTTCCATACCTTTCCAAATCATTGTGAAATCTTGTGGTAAGAATGTGCATCGCACAAATATAGATGAAGGTGCTTATGTTAGTATTTTATCCTCAACTTCTTGGCAAGCTTTGGGTTCCCCTCCACTTGTGCCTGTTACACAGAATCTGTCAGCTTTTAACAGAACCATTAGTGAACCTTTAGGGATCCTTCCTAATTTTCCTATTACCTTGGAAGGTAAAATTGTCTGCATTGATCTTATGGTAGTCCGAGGCCCTTTGGATTTTAATTTACTCCTTGGGAGAGACTATGTCTCTACAATGAAATTTGTTGTATCGACACTCTTTCACGTGATGTCTTTGCCTCACACTGGAGACATTGTGGCTATTGACCAGATTTCATTTGTTAGTCTTGATTTGACTACCAATAATCTGACATCCCTAAATTTTCCTTATACAGAAGTGATATCTACCCCACTACGGGTTAATTGTGTGGCAACAAATCCCATGTTTTCAGTTACCGATGCAAGCAAGCCTCTCACTGTTTGCTTGACTTCCTTTGACTTAGATCTAATAATTGACATGGTGAACCCTGTGGGATTATTTGAACGTGATGTTCTTATCCATTTTGACTCCATTGACATGGATTCCTTGTAGAGATCTGTTCTTCCATCTGATGAAGACCTCTTGGAAGCCATGATTGAGGTGTGTCCCTTGGCATGTATTTCTTCTAGTTGGAATCCATGATAAAAAATCCAAGGATAGTTATGTTACTGTGTCAAACTCGTTAAAAAATGAAACAGGGATCTATGAGGATAGTTCTTTTCCTATGTCAACCTCATTAAAAAATGAAACAGATCCTTGAGGATAGTTCTTTTCCTGTGTCAACCTCCTTAAAAATGAAACAGGTTACCTTGATCATAGTTCCTTTTCTTGTGTCAAGCTCATAAAAAAATGAAACAAGGTCCCCATGAGGAGATTTCCTTTTACTGTGTCAACCTCGTTAAAAAATGAATCAGTTCATTATGAGGATAGTTCTTTTACTGTGTCAAACTCGTTAAAAAATGAAACAAGCCCTTATGAGGATGGTTATTTTACTGTGTCAACCTCATTAAAAAATGAAATAGTTCCTCCTGAGGATAGTTCTTTTAATGTTTCAACCTAGTTAAAAAATGAAACATATCCTCTTGAGGAGAGTTCCTGTTACTGTGTCAACCTCGTTAAAAAATGAATCAAGTCATGAGGAGAGTTCCTTTTACTGTGTCAACCTCGTTAAAAAATGAAATAGGTTTCCATGAGGATATTTCTTTTCCTGTGCCAAACTCATTAAAAAATGAAACATGTCACTATGATGAGACTTCTTTTTACTATTTCAACCTTGTTAAAAAATGAAACATGTCTTTGAGCATAGTTCCTTTTGTTGTGTCAAGCTTGTTAAAAGATGAAACAAGTTTCCATGAGCATAGTTCTTTTCCTGTGTCAAGCTCATTAAAAAATGAAACAAATCCTCTCCTAATTGATTCGAGTCTTTGATTATACCTCATAAATGTCAAGTCGAGTCTTTCATCTGGTCTCGTAAATGAACCTTCATTCCATCCACCTATTAGTAACCAATAGTCCACTTAGGTGAATGAAATGAAGCTTAGGGGGCATATGCTCTTGCAGGTTACACTTGGGGGGCATTGAAACTTATCTCAAGCATGATTTTTTCCTTTTTTTCAAGCTTGTGTAAAAATGAAACAAACCACTGTCAAGAATAGTTTTCCTATGTTTCAAGCTTATGTAAAAATGAAACCACTCTCAAGCATAATTTTTCCTATGTTTCAAGCTTGTATAAAAATGAAACCTATCTTGAGTCCATTTCGGTTATTATTTTCAAGACTCATTAAACTCATGAAAATACCAAGATTATTTTGCTATCTTTAATTCTCTCAAAACACATGAAAATGTCAAGTTCTTTTCGTCTTTTAATGCTCCTAAATTAAATTGAAAGTCGACAAACTGAGTATACTTTTATCACCTTTTCAGGCTCTTGAAAATTACCAAAAATCAAAACCTTGGAGTTCTCTTTCAAGCCCTTTTCAGACTCTCTAAACATGAAAATATTTCCTAGTACTTGACTATTCGAACTCGTTAAAGGAAAAGAACAGTCATCCTTTCGGTATAATTTTACCCCTTTTCCGAATTGAAATGGACTATTTAAGAAAAAGGCATACGTTGACTAATCATGGTCAATAGAGTTCTCTCCTACATTATTTTATCCTTTTTTGGGCTTGAGAGACTAAATTTACGAAAAATTACAACCATGGAGCTTACTTATGTTTTTCTTTTGACTCCCTAAAACTGAAAAACACCATGTTTCTCCTATATTGGACTCGTTAAAACTTCACAGTAAAGGAACTGTCGATTACAACAGGACCGAACCAATCCTTCTTAGGGTTCAATTTTAATACTAAGATGGACTCATTCAAAGGATGAGCTTACACAAACAAGAAAATTTTATCCTCCTCAATATTTTCAAAAATAAAGAGGTACTTTCTAGTAATGGTGGGGGAAAAAAGAGAAAAAAAATCCAGTTGTAACCCTTGTTTTAAAAGCAGTATACCACTCTTGAAAACGAAAATTTTGTCACACTTGTACCTGGGTTGGGAAAATCCTTTGTCTAACAGTTAATCAATCCACATTGAAAGTCCTCAGCTGGTTTCTAGGTATTAGCTTTAGGTCAATTGTTTCCAAGCCATCTGCAGTGTTGTTATGTGTTCAAGAGATAGTTCAAATAAACCATTCATTGCAATCATTTGTCTCCATTCGCGTTGACCATCCCTGAGTCAGTCCTTGCAAATATTTCTTCAAAACTTGATCTAATGGTTTCGTGTCATGGGATTTCCTATGACGGATCACTTTCTATCGATGACAACGCATCATCTAGAAAGTTTATCTAGAATCCTATCAGTACCTTGGGAACTGCATGCCTTAATGGAAGGTTTCTCACCTTCGACGACAGGTTGCATCATTGACCTTCAATCGAATGATTCCATGAAGTGTTCGACTGCAAATCATTCATTCACACTTCATGGATTGTACTGAGTAATTTTAGAGCCATTGTCATTATTGGTGGTTTCTCTCACACTTGTTAATAGTTCACATCATTGACTGGTAATTAAGTGGTTTCTACCATGTTCGACTTCGACACAATCAATCGCATGGATAGAATCGTACTAGTTCGGGAAGTGGAAACTAAGACCCTGGATCTAGTCTCCACTATCCAGGCTGTGAGGAGTTTTATTATTCATGATACAGTAGACTACTTATGACAGATGGATGCATCCATACTGTGTCTACAATTGATATAATTTTAAAATCATTTCTGTACAAGAACATTTAGTTAGTTTTAATATGAGTATGGGAATTCCTACCTCAGCGATGATATATATATATATATATATATATATATATATATATATATATATATATATATACATGTTTGCATTGAATTTTTTTACAAGTTTTCGACTGGTGTGTCCGCAATCCAATCCTTGGAATGATAAAGCACTTCACTCTTCAGAACAACCTTAGAATTCGCACTTTAGGGGGCAATATGTTACACGTTATTTTGTCACCATGGAATTTGACTATCTATATAGGTTCATCACCACCTATATTGTGATCCCTTAGAATTCAAAAACCCTAATGTTCCTAAACCAAGTCTTGGAATTGAAGAATAGCTCATTAAACCCCTTAAAAGTCTAACTCCGCACTTTTACTATATCTTTCCTACAGATCCGCAAATATTTGTTCTATAGCCTACGACAGATCCTGCACGTTCTACTTATAAAACCTGTGGACCCCCGTTGAAGTCAAATAAAGGAAAAATTAATTTCTAGAAGCCCAACTAGTCAAATATTATCCCAACTGGAAGCTTCTAGAGGCGCGATCAGTTCGATATTTATCCCTCCACTCATGTAGCTCTATCCCTCCACTCATGGAGCTTATCCCTTAGTCTATGGAGCTCAAATCCCTTCATGAGAGGAATCCATCCCCCTCTTCATGGAACTGAAACTACCTCCATTTCCCTATAAATTGAGCTCATGTTTCAGTCTGAAGGGTAGACTGTATATGGTAGATTGTAATTAACTTGTATAAGGTAATTGTTGAAGAAATTCCCAAGAGAGCATACTTTCTACACTAGTCATTATTGGTATGAGAATGAACACACACTCATTTCCATAACTTCAAGCTAGTTCAGAGAGAAGAAGGCTTGTCAATCTGAAGGAGGAACGATTGTTCAGGACCATGGGAGGAACTTTTACGACATCAAGGCATCAAGTTGTAAAGTTACTCTTTTCATTCAAGATAACACATATGGATCTCCTTTTCTCATTGAGTTTTTATTGTGTCTATTTTAATAATTCGATACTTAGATTCCTTGATCACTAAGTTAGATTAGCATTTCTCAATTATTATATTTTGCAGGTGCTTCTAATTCTTTTGTCCATCTTTGATTGCAGGTTCTACTTCCTGAAGAAGCCTCTTTGGAGCATCTGGATAAAAGACTGCACCGAACATCAGGTTTCAAGGTAGGGGCTTGCCCTCTTTATTTGTTTATAATAATTCTGAATCACATATAATCTAGAGAAAATGATTTACAAATGGATGTTTGTTTCTAGCTATCCGTAGGATACTAGGGAGATCACTCTTGTCCACAAGAGGGATTAATCTGCATAACACATGTGATCATATTTTTCTCAGCTTTCACAACTCTCGGGATTTATGGTCATCAATTCTATCGGAGCTGCATATCAACACAAAGTGGATAGGTCTGAATATTTTGGGGGAATGGAAAAGATGGTGGCAATCAGCCTCCACTTATAAAGCACGAAATATGCCTCTCCTTATCATCTGGGGGATCTGGCTGGCTAGGAACTGGTCTATCTTTCAGGACTGACCACCCCACTGGCACTCTATCGCATCTCACATCATATCTACCTACAATAGTATCCATGATGATGACCCCCCATGCACTCCTCGAACCATTATTCCTGAAGTCATAAATTTTGATCAACCTTCGGCACACTTCGATGGCTTGGCTCAACCCCAGGGATGTGGAGGAGGTGCTATTTGTTAGCCACCCATAAATTATGTCGTATCAGGTGCTGGCTAAATAATGTTGGATAGCCTTCAAGAAACAATTTTATTACTAAAATTGTTGATGCTTAAAGTATTTTGATAATATCCTATCCTTTGGATAATCGTCACTGTTGTTTCCCTTCAGAACTCAGAAATCCTGCTGATTTCCAAGCCAGAATACTGCTGCAAGCATCATTTCCCTTTTCCCCTTTTCCAAAAGCTAACCTCATTTCCTATCCCTCTATTTCCCATGAAAACCCCTCATTTTCATGTTTTTCCCATTTTTCCTTCATCAAAATCCACTTTTATAAGGTTTAAACCCACTTTTAAGCCTTATCGGAACCCTCAATTTCCCTTTGAAAATCATTGAAAAACTATAAAAACCCAAATTTTGGACTTAAGCCCCTCAGGCTTAGTCTTAGACCCCTTTTTCCATTGACCCTCGGTCACATCATTTCCCATGCACCTGCGGCCCCGCAATCAGGTGCCAAGCCATGTTTTGTATTAATATTTCTTGGCTATAGTTTAAAACCTTGGTTTATATTGAAAATTCGTCAGTTTTATTATTATATTATAAATCCCCATTGGTTCAAATTTAATTCATTCTACACCGTCGATCTGATCTACAGATCGGACAGTGCAGAGTCCGTCTCCCGGTGGTCCCCACATTCCACTAGCCAATTTCCGAAACCGAGCGGTTTTCATCGCACCGCCTTTGGGCAAAGGTGGTTTTTCCCCGATCACCAGCGATTCCATACATCGCGTGACACACGTCCCTTGTACTTTTTCAAAACCGCTTGCTCATCGCGCATTATCATTTGTACGCAGACACCCAGCGATATTGTCCTGCGTCATCCGATCTGGGGCGGGCCATCCAACGGCTATCGCTCGCCGAAGATGCCCGATAGTTGACCGAGATACGGTGTGCCATCCGGTTAATCTCTGCCGTCGATCTAATTTTCAGATCGACGGTCCATATTCCATCACCCTGATTCCATCTCCCAGTCAACGATTCTTCGTTTTGACTTTCCCCCTCTCTCTCAACCGTCGATCTCTGTGTGATCGACGGCTCTGATTTAATCTTTCTTCCACCTTCTCTGATCAATCCTGACCGTTGGATGATGCCATCCAATGGCCATGCTTCCTCCACATGCCTCCGTAGTAATAAACCTATAAATGCATGGATTTTATAATTTTTTTTTGTATTTTGCAGGGTTTCGAGGTTTTATCGCCTTTTTTCGAGGAAAATTCGAAGGCGGAGGATGACGATCCTCCCGCCTTCGATTCACCAAAGAAAATCATCACAAGGTGTTGAAAAAACGTTTCATCAGTGGTCCTTCAGGCATTGATGCCACATCACCCTGCGCAGCCAAGGCTAGAAGAAAAAAACCGTGGATCGAGCACAGTCAGAGAGTACAATGACGAAGACCAGAATTTACCAAAACAAAGGATTAAAGACAGATTTTATGGAGATTACGACTAAGAAAAATTATTAAAAGCCTAAACCCCGATTTAAAACACAATTTATGTTGGGAAAAAATACTGAGAGGGGGGGGGGTGAATTAGTATTTAGAGCTGACTGGAAAACAATTTTACTTTTTATGCATTTAATTGTTTACTTAGATTATTGCATCATTCATTCATCAGACGTTTAGTAAGCAGTAAGCATGAGCAGTAATAACAGAATCAACCATCACACATAAGCAACACACATGAACACCAGTATTTAAGGTGGAAACCCAATTCGGGGGAAAACCACCGCTGCTGTCGACTCTGTCTTCAATATTTATAATAAAGAAAACTTCTTACAATTTTGTACTGGCGCAGACTTAGACCAGCATGCAGGCACCAACCTATAGAAGGCTACAACCTTCTCTCGTTCTCCAGTCAATACTGGAAAGGAGCTCCAACCCCCTGATTTTAACACCAGCTTCTACTGGCAGAAAACTTCCACTCTCATACTGAAGTCTTCAACCCTCAGATCCACCAAATTTCTTCAATTTGTACATTAGACTTGCAGCAGGTCTTCATCATTTCTTTTGCAGATCTTCCTAGAGATTCATCATTTCTAGATCTAGAGATCTTGAACCTTCATCATATCCACAGGTGCATCGTAGATTCGGATCTATCAGAGTTCAATCATGTAGATATCTCTTAAAGAGATTTATTCTTTATCAACCCCTCTACATGCACACCTTGTACTATAATCCTCCTCTCCTTATATAGTTTTTGCCTTTATTAAAACCATGAGTCAAAACCAACAAACCACTGATGGTATTCCTAGATGGGATCAATTAGATAATCCAACGGGGTCTACCCAAACCCTAAACAACTTCTCATTGTTCTATTTTCTTGGTCAGGCAATTAATTAAACTAAGGCTTTTTAATATCTCAATCTGAGATTGAGATATTAATCCAAATTTCTCCTTTAGTAATGAAAAAACCCTCACCATACTTCGTAGACCTTCACATGTCGACCCCTACGTTTATACGTTCCACCAACTTTGGAGTAAAAATGATGGCCCAATCGCTTTTCGTCATAATTTATATTTAATTTAAACAACCTTGGTTAAACCCACAAATATTAATTTGAAAAGGCCTAATTAATATAATTTAAACTGGGCCCACATATATGATCAGCGACCCAATCAAATTCCTGCTCCGTACTTTGGTTAATCTTAACACATCTTCATCAAGCGATCACCGTTCGATGACTCCTTCCCAGATCAACAGCACTCAAAAATTTCGCTGGGCATCCTGGGTCGAACAATAACACACGATGGCGCGCAGTGACAAGCAGTTTTGTGGAGTTGTACAGGGACGCGTGTCGCCCATTCTATGGAATCACTCCCAAACTTGAAAAAACCACTTATCTCTGAAAGGCGGTGCGATATGGGCAATCCGGCTTCATAAACTCGCTCGCTGTTTCAGAACAGTGTTCTGTCGGAATTCAACCATATTTCAAATATAGTTCATTGATCCATCGAGTCCAGATTTTCCTCGCAATCGCAAGTCTTTTAATAAACACTCCGCAGCACAATTTTTCTCCGATGCGATTAAAACTGGAACTCAAACCCTTGTTAATCCTGGTTTATATGCCCATCGGGTCTAGGCTTCAATCGCACTCGCATCCTCTTGTTAACTTGTTCTGCTGGCCTTATATGCTCTGATGCGATAAGGGTCTATGGCCTGGGTACGATTCCCAAAATGTACTTTTTAGTGTATCAACCCGCTGGGGTAGTAAACCTCAAAATAACGCCTCAGCCTCTGCCTCTGCTACTCGATGCAATTCCTTCTATGCTACCTTGCTACCTCTCTTTACTGCCTCTATGTCTCTGCTACAATACATTGCTTCCTCTGCTCCTTGACTGATGTGATAGTTGCCATCAAGGACAATCAATTCAATATGATAGGATTTAAGAGACATATTGCTAACAATATCCCCCTTTGGACTTGATGGCAACCATGACCAGAAATACATTTAGATAACAACATTCTCCCCCTTTGACATCTAGGGCAAAGGGTAGATCAAAAACCTTTATACCGAAAAAACCATGCTCCCCCTGAGATCATACTGCATCTTCAAACATAATATAACAAAAATGACTTATACAAACTAGATCAAAGATGAGATCAGACTACAACAATTAATTGGAATGCTAACAATGCATCCTTTCCATATGACCAATGCTCCCCCTTAGCCTGTGCATCCATAGATAAAAAACAACACCTCAAAACCAGTTTAATCTTTTGTATTTAAGTAGATCTGATCTTTTGCATGGCAGAGACTACTCCTAGTTTCTGTCTAAGATATTCGAACGCTTCCCTGGATGAAGGTTTGGTAAATATATCAGCAACTTGTTCTTTGGAGAGAACATACTCCAATTTCACCTTTTGTTCAAGCACTTGTTCACGTAAGAAGTGATATTTGATGGGAATTTGCTTGGTCTTGGAATGCATAACAAGATTCTTTGAGATACTGATGGCACTTGTATTATCACACATAATGGAGATAGGAGGTGAACATTTGATTTGAATGTCTTGTAAGGTTTGCATCATCCAAAGAAGTTGAGTGCAACATGATGTTGCAGCCACATATTCTACTTCTGCTGTAGATAAGGCGATAGAGCTTTGCTTCTTGCTGAACCAAGATACTAACCGGGGCCCCATATAGAATGCACCACCACTAGTGCTTTTCTGATCATCAACATTTCCAGCCCAATCTGCATCAATGTAAGCATGAAGGGTGAGATCAACATCCTTTGGATACCATAGTCCAAATTCTTGAGTTCCTTGCAGATATTTGAATATTCTTTTGACAGCCTGAAGGTGAGACTCTTTTGGATTAGCTTGGAATCGTCCCACAATCCCAACTGCATGCATAATGTCTGGTCTAGTCCTAGTGAGATAAAGTAGACTTCCTATCATAGATCTGTATTTTGGTTGATTCAACGTGGGCGAATCATCATGAGAACTGAGATTACATCCGGTAATAATTGGTGTACTTACAAGTTTGTACTCTTCCATGCCATACTTCTTCAGAATTTGATTAAGATATTTTTCTTGTGATAAGAATATGCCATCTATTGCTTGTTTCACTTGCAAGCCAAGAAAGAATGTTAGTTACCCAAGTAAAGACATTTCAAATTCTTGTTGCATAACAGAAGCAAATTTCTGACTCATAGACTCTTCATTACTTCCAAAAATGATATCATCAACATATTCAACCACAATCAATAGTTTATCATTTTCAGTTTTTGTGTATAAGTTGCTATCAGCAGACCCCTTTGAAAATCCTTGTTGATGAAGATATTTGTTAAGACGATAGTACCATGCCCTTGGAGCTTGTTTGAGACCATATAGAGCCTTTTTAAGTTTACAAACAAGATTTTCATCATTTCCCAAAATGAATCCTTCTGGTTGTTCTATATAAACTTCTTCTTCTAGATCACCATTGAGAAAAGCAGATTTAACATCCATTTGATAAACTTTGATTTGTTGGAAGCTTGAAAAAGCAAGAAACATTCTATGGCTTCAAGTCTAACTACAGGAGCAAAAGTTTCTTCAAAGTCTATACCTTCTTGTTGAGCATACCCCTTGCAAACAAGTCTAGCTTTATTTCTTATAACATCCCCATTCTCATTTAACTTGTTTTTGAATATCCATTTTGTTCCAATGACATTTTTGTCATGAGGTCTTGGTACTAATTCCCAAGTGTGATTCTTTTCAATTTGATCAAGCTCTTCATTCATGGCTTGAATCCAAAATTCATCTTTGCTAGCTTGATTGACATTGTGTGGTTCAATAGTGGATAGAAATGCCAGATAGCTAGAAGATCCCACAAGAGTCCTTCTTGTTTGTACACCTGATCCCTTTTCTCCCAACATTTGAGATTCTGGATGATTCTTTTGAACATATCTGGATGGAGCTTTTTCAGATAAATCATCTTCGGGTTCTTCATTGGGTTCACTGTCTATATCATTCCTATTTTATGTAGAAGGATATATGTCATCATCGTCTTCATCTGTTGTTTTTTCTTCTTCTTTTGGAGCTGCAGGAGACTCATCAATAACAACATCAATACATTCAACAATCTTCCGAAGTATTTTATTGTAACATTTATATGCTCTACTCCTAGAGGAGTAACCAAGAAGTATTCCTTCATCTGCTCTGGGTTCAAACTTGCCAAGTTTTTCATCATTATTTTTTATAAAGCATTTTCTTCCAAAAATTCTAAAATGCTTTACAGTGGGAGGATTACCATACCAGAGTTCATATGGAGTTTTATCACTATTTACACAAACATGTGCCTTGTTGAGAATGTTTACTACTATATGTGCTGCTTCTCCCCAAAATGTGTCAGGTGTTCCAGAATCATCAAGCATATCTCTAGCCATTTGTTGAACTGTTCTATTCATTCTTTCTGCTACACCATTTTGTTGTGGAGTGCCAGCTACAGAAAACTGTCTTTTTATGCCATGTTGTTCACAAAATTCAAGGAATTCATCTGATGTATATTCTCCTCCTTGATCAGATCTAAGACACTTTATTTTTAGATCTAATTCATTCTCAACTAGTGCTTTGAAGATCTGAAATTTCTCAAATGCTTCATCTTTGTGTTTAAGCAATCCAGTCCAACACATTCTAGAGAAATCATCAATAAATAAGATATAGTATTGTTCACCACGTGGTGACTTTTTCCTTATAGGTCCACACATGTCAGTATGAATGAGTTCAAGAGGCTTACTTGATGATCCTTCCTTGGCATTAAATTGTACTCTAGTTTTCTTACCGAATTGGCAAGATTTGCATATGATATTTTCAGGTAGAGTAATACTGGGAAGATCACGAACAACTTTAATTCTGCTTGATTTTTTTATTTGAGAGAAGCTCAGATGCCCCAACCTTCTATTCCATAGACATTTTTCTGAAGATTTACTCAAGTAACATTGTTCTTTGCAGTTCTTCAATACATACAGGTTTCTTGGAGTTCTTTTTCCTTTTATAATTTTTTTACCTATATCAAGATCACGTACCACACATTCTTTTGAACTAAAGACAACTTCAGTTCCTTGATCACACATTTGACTTACACTTAACAGGTTATGCTTTAATCCATCCACATAAATGATATTATTAGCTTTGACCTTTTATTTTAGAAAAACAGACCCTTTTCCGTTAATGACAACAGGAGTATCATTTCCAAATGTAACATTTTTTTCTTTTTCAAGAGCACTATATGCAAGAAGTTTTTTTTTGTCACCTGTCATGTGTTTTGAGAATCCATTATCAACGTACCATTTATTTTCTTCACCTTCTGCAAATAACGCTATGCCACAATTTTCAACCTGTAATTCCTTCTTTTTCCACACTTTGGAGCTTGAAGGAAAATCCTTTTTTGGCTGAAATTTTCTCCTCCATTCAGATTCTTCATGACCAAAGTTATTGCAATAAGCACATCCAACTTCATTTTGAAGAGGAGAAAAGTTGTTGTATGTATTCTTCTTTGTTCAAATATCAATCCTTTTCTTTCTTGCTTCTCTTGTCATGATGGTTTTATATGCAACACATTGAACAACTTTATGACCAAAATTGTGACATGAGAAACATTGTCCATTGAAGAAGAAATTTCTGCGATCATAAAATCTTCTACTTGAATTTACCTGTTGGTTGGTGTTTCTTGGAAGGGTATTCCTATTAGTCTTTGAATTGAGATGGTCATGCTTTACCTGCAAAGATTCTTTATTCCCTTTCTGATTGGTAGAATGTTGTATACTGGTTGTAGTTGCTTTTAGATAGTTTGGTGCTGAAGCATGAGAAGATTCTCCGATATATCCAAGACCTGTCTTTATAAGAGGAGAACGTTTTACCTTGATAATCTCATCTAAGGTTTCAGATCCTTTAGCAAATCTAAGATTCAAAGTCTTTAATTTCTCAATTTCTTTTCTTAGACTTACTATTTCACATTCTAATTTCTCATTATGTTTCTCCTTTTCTTCAAGCTGATTTTTCAGAGTTTCTATGGATATTTTACTTTCTTCTAAGCATATTTTGAGTTGATTTATTTCATCAAGAAAATCGTTGTTCTCTAAGGCATCCATAGAAGTATATTTTTCTTCTCTAGACTCGTTTTCAAATGCCATGAGAAGTCTAAGATCTTGTTCACATTCTTCCTCACTGTTTGATAGGCCATCACTGTCTTCATGAGTATAGTAATTTTTTCTAGTGCTAAACTGATTCTTATTCCTTCTTGCTAGTTCCTTTCCTTTTTCATGTGTTTCTTTGTGAGGACACTTAGCAGCATAATGACCAACCCTTCCACAAGCAAAACATTTGAAAGGAAGCTTACCTCTGAACCATCCTGTGCCAAGTTGGAGTTTCTTTACAAAATTTACCTCATCTTCTTCTGAGATATACCCTGATCCTTCTGTCTCTTGAACTTCTTTCCCTTTTTTAGAAGCTCTAAAGACGGCTTCTTTAACTTCAGATGGTCCTCCTCTTCTCATTTCATATGCAATTAGTATGCCATGAAGTTGCACCACAGTAAGATTTTGAAGATCCTGCTTTTCTTCAAGAGCAGAAACTTTTGACTCAAATTTTTTCGTTAGTGATCTTAAAAATTTCTCAACCAAAGCAGATTCGGTTATTGTTTCTCCTAGATTTCTCATATGATTTACAATATCATCAAGTCGTAAAAAGAAATTAGCAATGCTCTCCTCATTATGCATTTTTAGGTTCTCATATTGAATTCTGAGAGTTTGGAGTTTAGCACTTTTTACCTTTGCATCACCTTCATAGCTTAGAATGATTTTGTCCCATATTGCCTTTGTTGTATTCAACTGCATGACTTTGACAAATTCTGATTCAGTTAGACTTCCCAATAGAGAATTAACCGCCTTTGCATTTGTTTCATAATTCTTTCTTTCCGTTGGATCTGTTGGTACTGCGGCTGGATATTGATATCCTACTTCAACAATAGCCCATACAACTGCACCCAAATACTGAAGATAGGATCTCATCCATGTTTTCCAGAAGATTAAATTTTTTCCGTTGAAGAGCGTAGGCCTGATAGATGTTATTCCATCTTGAATGCTCATCTTGATTGATCTTCCTTCTAGTGGCTAAGCTTTTCAGAAGGACCTGCTCTGATACCAATTGTTGGGAAAAATTACTGAGAGGGGGGGGGGGGTGAATTAGTATTTAGAGTTGACTGGAAAACAATTTTACTTTTTATGCATTTAATTCTTTACTTAGATTATTGCATCATTCATTCATCATATGTTTAGTAAGAAGTAAGCATGAGCAGTAATAACAGAATCAACCATCACACACAAGAAACACACATGAACACCAATATTTAAGGTGGAAATCCAATTCGGGAGAAAACCACCGCTGCTATCGACTCTGTCTTCAATATTTATTATAAAGAAAACTTCTTACAATTTTTTACTGGCGCAAACTTATACTAGCATGAAGGCACCAACCTGTAGAAGGCTACAACCTTCTCTTGTTCTCCAGTCAATACTGGAAGGGAGCTCCAACCCCCTGATTTCAACACCAGCTTCTACTGGCAAAAAACTTCCACTCTCATACTGAAGGCTTCAACCCTCAGATCCACCAAATTTCTTCAATTTGTACATCAGACTTGCAGCAGGTCTTCATCGTTTCTTTTGCAGATCTTCCTAGAGATTCATCATTTCTAGATCTAGAGATCTTGAACCTTCATCATAACCATAGGTGCATCGTAGATTCAGATCTATCAAAGTTCAATCATGCAGATATCTCTTAAAGAGATTTATTCATTATCAACCCCTCTACATGCACACCTTGTACTATAATCTTCCTCTCCTTATATAGTTTTTGCCTTTATTAAAACCATGAGTCAAAACCACCAAACCGCTGATGGTATTCCTGGACGGGATCAATTAGATAATCCGGGCCGGGTTCACCCAAACCCCAAAGTCAACTTCTCATTGTTCTATTTTTCTTTTGGTCGTGCAACTAATTAAACTAAGGCTTTTTAATATCTCAATCGAGATTGAGATATTATCCAAATTTCTCCTTAGTAATGAAAACCCTCAAAGATACTCAGACCTTTCATAGTCAACTCTGTGTTTATAATGCCTCCACCAAATGGAGTAAAATACACTAACCACTTTTCGTCATAATTTATATTTAATTTTAAACAACCTTATTAAAACCCGTTAAAATATTAATTTGTGTATGTCCAATTAATAGTTCTAAATCAAGTCTACATGACATGACCGTAACGAATCAGAATTTCACTCAGACTTAAGAATCTTCGCACATCTTCATCAAGCGATCACCATCCAATGACTCCTTCACAGATCAATGGCGCTCAACAATTTCGCTGGGCATCCTGGGTCGAAAAATAACGCGCAATGGCGCACAGTGACAAGTGGTTTTGTGGAGTCGTACAGGGATGCGTGTCGCCCATTCTATGGAATCGCTCCCCAACTCGAAAAATCCACTTATCTCCGAAAGGTGGTGCGATATGGGCTATCCGGCTTCATAAACCCACTTGTGGTTTCAGAAAATTTTTCTATCAGAATTCAACCATATTTCAAATATAGTTCATTGATCCATCAGGTCCGGATTTTCCTCGCAATCACAAGTCTTTTAACAAACACTCCGCAGCACAGTTTTTCTCCGATGCGATTAAAACTGGAACTCAAACCCTTATTAATCCTGGTTTATATGCCCATTGGGTCTGGGCTTCAATCGCACTTGCATCCTCTTGTTAACTTGTTCTACTGGCCTTATATGCTCTGATGCAATAAGGGTCTCTGGCCTGGGTTACGATTCCTGGAATGTACTTTTTTAGTGTATCAACCAGCTGGGGTAATAAACCTCGGAATAATGCCTCAGCCTTTGCCTCTGCTGCTTGATGCAATTCCTTCTATGCTGCCTTGCTACCTCTCTTTACTGCCTCAATGCCTCTACTACAATACATTGCTTCCTTTGCTCCTTGACTGATGCGATAGTTGCCATCAAGGACAATCAATTCAATATGATAGGATTTCAGAGACATATTGCTAACAATATCCCCCTTTGGACTTGATGGCAACCATGACCAGAAATACATTTAGACAACAACATTCTCCCCCTTTGACATCAAGGGCAAAGGGTAGATCAAAAACCTTTATACCGACAAAACCATGCTCCCTCTGAGATCATGCTGCTTCTTCAAACATAATATAACAAAAATGACTTATACAAAAAAGATAAAAAATTCTCAAGAATGAGATCAGACTCCAACAAATAATTAGAATGCCAACAATGCATTCTTTCCACATGACCAATGCTCCCCTTAGCCTGCAACCAAAGATACCCAACAAGACCGCAAAACCTTTTCTAATCTTTCTCGTATTTTGTATTTAAGTAGATTCGATCTTCTGCATGGCAGGACATTTTACTTCCCAATTTTACCCCGAGATATTCGAACGCTTCTTCGGGGAAAGGTTTGGTAAAAGTATTTCAAGAATCATTCCCCTTGGAGGGAACATACTCCAATTTTACCTTTTTTTCAAGCACTTGTTCACATAAGAAGTGATATTTGATGGGAATGTGCTTGGTCTTGGAATGAACAGGATTCTTTGAGATACCGATGGCACTTGTATTGTCACACATAATGGAGATAGGAGGTGAACATTTGATTTGAAAGTCTTTTAAGGTTTGCATCATCCAAAGAAGTTGAGTGCAACATGATGCTGTAGCCACATATTCTTCTTCTACTGTAGATAAGGCAATAGAGCTTTGATTCTTGCTGAACCAAGAAGATACTAACCGGGGCCCCATATAGAATGCACCACCACTAGTGCTTTTCTGATCATCAACATTTCCAACCCAATATGCATCAGTGTAAGCATGAAGGGTGAGATCAGCATCCTTTGGATACCATAGTCCAAAGTCTTGAGTTCCTTGCAGATATTTGAATATTATTTTGACAGCTTGAAGGTGAGACTCTTTTGGATTAGCTTGGAATCATCCCACAATCCCAACTGCAGTCTAATGTCTGGTCTATTCCCAGTGAGATAAAGTAGACTTCATATCATAGATCTATATTCTAGTTGATTCACCGTGGGAGAATCATCATGAGAACTGAGATTACATCCGATTATCATTGGTGTACTTACAGGTTTTCACTCTTCCATGCCATACTTCTTCTGAATTTGCTTAATATATTTTGCTTGTGATAAGAATATGCCATCTGTTGCTTGTTGCACTTCCAAGCCAAGAAAGAATGTTAGTTCCCCAAGTAAAGACATTTCAAATTCTTGCTGCATAACAGAAGAAAATTTCTGACCCATAGACTCTTCATTACTTCCAAAAATGATATCATCAACATATACAACCACAATCAATAGTTTATCATTTTCAGTTTTTGTGTCTAAGTTGCTATCAGCAGACCCCTTTGAAAATCCTTGTTGATGAGGATATTTGTCAAGACGATAGTACCATGCCCTTAGAGCTTTTTTGAGACCATATAGAGCCTTTTTAAGTTTACAAACAAGTTTTTCGTCATTTCCCAAAATGAATCCTTCTGGTTGTTCTATATAAACTTCTTCTTATAGTTCACCATTGAGAAAAGCAGATTTAACATCCATTTGATAAACTTTGATTTGTTGGAAGCTTGAAAAATCAAGAAACATTCTTATGGCTTAAAGTCTGGCTACAGGAGCAAAAGTTTCTTCAAAGTCTATACCTTCTTGTTGTGCATACCCCTTGCAAGCAAGTCTAGCCTTATTTCTTATAACATCCCAATTCTCATTTAACTTGTTTTTGAATATCCATTTAGTTCCAATGACATTTTTGTCATGAGGTCTTGGTACTAATTCCCAAGTGTGATTCTTTTAAATTTTATCAAGCTCTTCATTCATGGCTTGAATCCAACATTCATCTTTGCTAGCTTGAATGACATTGTGTGGTTCAATAGTGGACAGAAATGCCAGATTGCTAGAAGATCCCACAAGAGTCCTTCTTGTTTGTACACCTGATCCCTTTTCTCCCAAAATTTGAGATTCTGGATGATTCTTTTGAACATATCTGGATGGAGCTTTTTCAGATAAATCATCTTCAGGTTCTTCATTGGGTTCACTATCTATATCATTTCTATTTGATGTAGAAGGATATATGTCACCATCGTCTTCATCTGTTGTTTGTTTTTCTTCTTTTGGAGCTGCAGGAGACTCATCAATAACAACATCAATACATTCAACAATCTTCCTAAGTCTTTTATTGTAACATTTATATGCTCTACTCCTAGAGGAGTAACCAAGAAGTATTCCTTCATCTGCTCTGGGTTCAAACTTGCCAAGTTTTTCATCATTATTTTTGATAAAGCATTTACTTCCAAAAACTCTAAAATGCTTCACAGTGGGAGGATTACCATACCATAGTTCATATGGATTTTTATCACTATTTACAAGAACATGTGCCTTGTTAAGAATATTTACTGTTGTATGTGGTGCTTCTCCCCAAAATGTGTCAGGTGTTCCGGAATCATCAAGCATAGCTCTAGCCATTTATTGAACTATTCTATTCATTCTTTCTGCTACGCCATTTTGTTGTGGAGTGCCAGCTACAGAAAATTGTCTTTTTATGCCATGTTGTTCACAAAATTCAAGGAATTCATCTGATGTATATTCTCCTCCTCGATCAGATCTAAGACACTTGATTTTTAGATCTAATTCATTCTCAACTAGTGCTTTGAAGATATGAAATTTCTCAAATGCTTCATCTTTGTGTTTAAGCAATCCAATCCAACACATTCTAGAGAAATCATCAATAAATAAGATATAGTATTGTTCACCACGTGGTGAATTTTTCCTTACAGGTCCACATATGTCAGTATGAATGAGTTCAAGAGGCTTACTTGATGATCCTTCCTTGGCATTAAATTGTACTCTGGTTTGCTTACCGAATTGGCAAGATTTGCATATGATATTTTCAGGTAGAGTAATATTGGGAAGATCACGAACAGCTTTAAGTCTGCTTGATTTGTTGATTTGAGAGAAGCTCAGATGCCCAAACCTTCTATGCCATAGCCAGTTTTTTGAATATTTACTCAAGTAACATTGTTATTTGTAGTTCTTCAATACATACAAGTTTCTTGGAGTTCTTTTTCCTTTTATAATTGTTTTACTTGTATCAAGATCACGTACCACACATTCTTTTGAAATAATGACAACTTCAGTTCCTTGATCGCACATTTGACTTACACTTAACGGGTTATGCTTTAATCCATCCACGTACATGAAATTATTAGATTTCACCTTTTCTTTTATAAAAACAGACCCTTTTCCCTTAATGATAGCAGGAGTATCATTTCCAAATGTAACATTCTTTTCTTCTTCAAGAGCACTATATGCAAGAAGTTTGTTTTTGTCACCTGTCATGTGTTTTGAGCATCCACTATCAATGTACCATTGATTTTCTTCACCTTCTGCAAATAACGCTATGCCACAATTTTCAACCTGTAATTCCTTCTTTTTCCACACTTTGGAGCTTGAAGGAAAATCCTTTTTTGGCTGAACTTTGCTCCTGCATTCAGATTATTCATGACCAAAGTTATTGCAATAAGCACATTCAACTTCAGTTTGAAGAGGAGAAAATTTGTTGTATGTATTCTTCTTTGTTCTAATATCATCCTTTTCTTTCTTGCTTCTCTTGTCATGATGGTTTTATATGCAACACATTGAACAACTTTATGACCAAAATTGTGACATGAGAAAGATTGTCCATTGAAGAAGAAATTTCTGTGATCATAAAATCTTCTACGTGAATTTACCTGTTGGTTGGTTTTTCTTGGAAGGGTATTCCTGTTAGTGTTCTTTGAATTGAGATGGTCATGCTTTACCTGAAAGAATTCTTTATTCCCTTGCTGAGTGGCAGAATGTTGTATACTGGCTGTAGCTGCTTTTAGATAGTTTGGTGCTGAAGCCTGAGAAGATTCTCCGATATATCCAAGACCTGTCTTTATAAGAGGAGAACGTTGTACCTTGATAATCTCATCTAAGGTTTCAGATCCTTTATCAAATCTAATATCAAAAGTCTTTACTTTCTCAATTTATTTTCTTAGACTTACTATTTCACATTCTAATTTCTCATTATGTTTCGCCTTTTCTTCAAGCTGATTTTTCAGAGTTTCTATGGATATTTTACTTTCTTCTAAGCATATTTTGAGTTGATTGATTTCATCAAGAAAATCATTGTTCTCTAAGGAATCCATAGAAGTATCTTTTTATTCTCTAGACTCTTTTTCAAATGCCATGAGAAGTCTAAGATCTTGTTCACATTCTTCCTCACTATCTAATACGCCATCACTGTCTTCATGAGTATAGTAATTTTTTCTAGTGCTAAACCAATTCTTATTCCTTCTTGCTACTTCCTTTCCTCTTTCATGTGTTTCTTTGTGAGGACACTTAGCAGCATAACCACCAACTCTTCCACAAGCCAAACATTTGAAAGGAAGCTTACCTCTGAATCGTCCTGTGCCAAGTTGGAGTTTCTTTACAAAATTTAACTCATCTTCTTCTGAGATATACCCTGATCCTTCTGTATCTTGAACTTCTTTCCCTTTTGTAGAAGCTCTAAAGACGGCTTCTTTGACTTCATATGGTTGTCCTCTTCTCATTTCATATGCAATTAGTATGCCATGAAGTTTCACCACAGTAAGATTTTGAAGATCCTGCTTTTCTTCAAGAGCAGAAACTTTTGACTGAAATTTTGTCGTTAGTGATCTTAAAACTTTCTCAACCAAAGCAGATTCGGTTATTGTTTCTCCCAGATTTCTCATACGATTTACAATATCATCAAGTCGTAAAAATAAATTAGCAATGCTCTCCTCATTATGCATTTTTAGGTTCTCATATTGAATTCTGAGAGTTTGGAGTTTAGCACTTTTTACCTTTGCATCACCTTCATAGCTTAGAATGATTTTGTCCCATATTACCTTTGCTGTATTCAACTGCATGACTTTGACAAATTCTGATTCAGTTAGACTTCCTAATAGAGTATTAACCGCCTTTGCATTTGTTTCATAATTCTTTCTTTCCATTGGATCTGTTGGTACTGCGGCTGGATATTGATATCCTACTTCAACAATAGCCCATACATCTGCACCCAAAGACTGAAGATAGGATATCATCCTTATTTTCCAGAAGATTAAATTGTTTCTATTGAAGAGCGGAGGCCTCATAGATGCTATTCCATCTTGAATTCTCATCTTGATTGATCTTCCTTCTAGAGGCCAAGCCTTTCAGAAGGACCTGCTCTGATACCAATTGTTGGTAAAAAATACTGAGAGGGGGGGGGGGGGTGAATCAGTATTTAGAGCTGACTGGAAAACAATTTTACTTTTTATGCATTTAATTGTTTACTTAGATTATTGCATCATTCATTCATCAGATGTTTAGTAAGCAGTAAGCATGATCAGTAATAACAGAATCAACCAGCACACACAAGAAACACACATGAACACCAGTATTTAAGGTGTAAACCCAATTCGGGAGAAAACCACCGCTGCTGTCGTCTTTGTCTTCAATATTTATTATAAAGAAAACTTCTTATAATTTTGTACAGGCGCAGACTTATACCAGCATGCAGGCACCAACCTGTAGAAGGCTACAACCTTCTCTTGTTCTCCAGTCAACACTGGAAGGGAGCTCCAACCCCTTGATTTTAACACCAGCTTCTACTGGCAGAAAACTTCCACTCTCATACTGAAGGCTTCAACCCTCAAATCCACCAAATTTCTTCAATTTGTACATCAGACTTGCAGCAGGTCTTCATCATTTCTTCTGCAGATCTTCCTAGAGATTCATCATTTCTAGATCTAGAGATCTTGAACCTTCATCATATACACAGGTGCATCGTAGATTCAGATCTATCAGAGTTCAATCATGCAGATATCTCTTAAAGAGATTTATTCGTTATCAACCCCTCTACATGCACACCTTGTACTATAATCCTCCTCTCCTTATATAGTTTTTTCCTTTATTAAAACCATGAGTCAAAACCACCAAACCGCTGATGGTATTCCTGGACAGGATCAATTAGATAATCCAATGGGGTCTACCCAAACCGCAAACAACTTCTCATTGTTCTATTTTTTTGGTCAGGCAATTAATTAAACTAAGGCTTTTTAATATCTCAATATGAGATTGAGATATTAATCCAAATTTCTCCTTTAGTAATGAAAAAACCCTCAGCATCCTTCGTAGACCTTCATATGTCGACCCCCAGGTTTATACGTTCCACCAACTTTGGAGTAAAAATGATGGCCCAATCACTTTTCGTCATAATTTATATTTAATTTAAACAACCTTGGTTAAACCCGCAAATATTAATTTGAAAAGGCCCAATTAATATAATTTAAACTGGTCCCACATATATGATCAACGACCCAATCAAATTACTGCTCCGTACTTTGGTTAATCTTCGCACATCCTCATAAAGCGATCACTGTCCGATGACTCCTTCCCAGATCAACGACACTCAACAATTTCGCTAGGCATCCTGGGTCAAACAATAACGCGCGATGGCGCACAGTGACAAGTGGTTTTATGGAGTCATACAGGGATGCGTGTCGCCCATTCTATGGAATCGCTCCCTAATTCGAAAAAACAACTTATCTCCGAAAGATGGTGCGATATGGGCAATTCGGCTTCGTAAACCTGCTCGCGGTTTCAGAACAGTGTTCTATCGGAATTCAACCATATTTCAAATATAGTTCATTGATCCATCGAGTCCGAATTTTCCTCACAATCGCAAGTATTTTAATAAACACTCCGCATCACAGTTTTTCTCCGATGCGATTAAAACTGGAACTCAAACCATTAATAATCCTGGTTTATACGCCCATCGGGTCTGGGCTTCAATCGCACTCGCATCCTCTTGTTAACTTGTTCTGCTGGCCTTATATGCTCTGATGCGATAAGGGTCTCTGGCCTGGGTTACGATTCCCGGAATGTACTTTTTTAGTGTATCAACCAGCTGGGGTAGTAAAACTCGGAATAACGCCTCAGCTTCTGCCTTTGTTGCTCGATGCAATTCCTTCTATGCTGCCTTGCTGCCTCTCTTTACTACCTCTGTGCATCTGCTACAATACATTGCTTCCTCTGCTCCTTGACTGATGTGATAGTTGCCATCAAGGACAATCAATTCAATATGATAGGATTTAAGAGACATATTGCTAACAGTTTAAAGAAAATCTGAAGTGTTTTATCGACAGGAAACCCTCCACCACCACAAATTGAGGAAAATTGATCCCTCTAGCTACCAAGACGCCACATGTGCCTCAAAGTATTCAATCGGAAGCCAAATTTATTGATCGGGATCAGATATTTGTCTCAAAACATAGCCGAAGAGTTACTTCTGCAAGGGACTTCAATGCAAGAAATATCTGCAGAGTTACTTCGACACCACACAGAGCCTCAAAGGTCAACAAAAGCTCCCACTGAGCTTAAAACTTTATGTAAAACATTTAAGATAGAAGATATGTATGTAAGTTTCTTCCTTGAGCACCTCAAAGGCCAAGAAGCCATTAAGTCTGTATTATTTGTAATTGGAGATTTTTATCAGATCACACCTCCTCATTCTTCTATATATACTTCCGTAGGAGATGAGTGTTGGTTGTTGGTTGTTGTTTGATCACAAGTTGTAATACTGAAACTCTTTGAAATAAATACATAGTCCGTTGAAGTTGAAGGAGAAATTGAAGTCTTGGAAACCTTTTTGATGTTGTTGCATGCTTGTTCCTGAGAAGGCTCTATCATTGGATCCATCAACTTGGCTGTTGGTGAAGTATTCTAAACTGTTTAATGTTTTCCCCTGTTTTCATTATGTTCCATAACTTCTCACTACAGTAGGATAGAAAGTATTAGGCTAAGAAATGACTCTTGGAAGCACCTTAGACCTGTTCATCCTTCATTGTTTCATGTTTTCTTCTGCTGAAGTATTTTAGAGGCTTTAATCTTTCACTTTATTCTTCATGCTTGTTTATTTCCTTAATAGTTAGAACAGTTGTTTTCAGCATGATTTATGGTTCTCCCTGCTTGTCTGCTGCCACTTAAAAATTGTTATTGAAGTCTCCCTTTGAATTTCTTTTCTTACAGTGAATCAAAGAGGTCGGTTCTGATCATGCCCTTTGTCCTCATTTAAACAGTTGGCTTAAAGGTCTTTTATAGTTGTGATCATAGATGTGTTAGGTGTTCCCTCTTCTATGACTGCAATTATTAGTGAATCTTTTATGTTTTCTAAATCATTTGAAATAAAATCTTTGAGGAAATAGGGCGTTCCCTGAATCTTAGATTTTCATTTTAAAAGTTGTTTTGAAATCATTATTTTCTTAAAGGTGTGATTTGTATAATTTATGGTTTGCCCTGTCTATCAAAGAGCTCTTTATTGTTCAAATTATGCTTTTGAATTCCCTTTGTTGAGAATTAAACCTCTCTTTCCAAATCATTAATGTTCATCTCATTCCAAAAACAAAAGGATCCCATGGCCAAGTTAGATTTTCCCTTTGATATCCCATATCCATTGATGAGTTTGTTATGACCTCTTCTTGACTCCATTTCCCAATGAACCAGATGTTTCTCCATTCTGTGTATCTTTCCTAGACCTTTCATGTTCTACTGTATCAATTCAACCCAACCAAACTAACAAATGAATACCTGGACTTAATAACTAGTATAAAACCAATACTCAAAGCACACAAGATAAACCTTTGCAAACAAAATTTTGAGAGATCCCTCTCTGAGAATAGGAGGACTAGATCCTGTAAATCTAAAGATTGGTTCTGATGTTGCCTTGTCTTTTGATTTTCCAAACTATCAAAACACAGGACACCAACATAATGGAAATCACGGTGGGACGATTCTGAGTCAGTGACAATCGAAGTACCCCTTAGGACTCCAGAAATCCCTTATTTTCAAAGACTATCCAGTGATTATCAGCCACCTCATCGCCACCAACATAATGGCGATCATGGTGGGACACTGAGTAAAATCTTCAGAAAACAAAACACTCACTATCTAGCATAACATAAGTAACCTTCTTCAAGCACTACCAAGCATAATGGTAATCATGATAGGACCTTTGAATCATTGACAAACTAAGTAACCCTTAGGATTCTCATAAAGCCTTGTCAAACCTTGAAGATTTCAAGTTACCAAGCCATAAGAGTAAACTCTATCCATTTTGACACCCTATCTAAGTGTTAAATCAGACTTAGAACACTCTCTTAACCTATAAGACCAAAATAACTCAGAAAAACCCAAAACATTTCAGTTTGGCTTCATAATAAACTTGGTGGTGGACCATAAAACCTTTTACCTCCAAAAGAGCTAAAAATTCCCACCTGGCGACTCCACAATCCTAAATTCATACCTTAAGACTCCACTGGGAAGACCCCAAGTCTTAATAGCATCTTACAAACTCAGCTAGAAGGCATTAAGATTAAAAATTTTCCTTCTTCTGAAAAGACCAGTTAGCCTATTAAAAATTGTCATATTTGGTTAAACTTTTCTTTTTAACTGGGTCTGAAAAACATAGCATAGTGTCTCCTAGAAAGATTCATACTAGAGCCTACCCTAACCCAAACCCATCGAGAATATTTGACAACCCTGAAAGTATACTTAGGAATTCTCCTAAGATAAAATTATCAACTGTTTTCAGATCACCCTTGAGAGCTAATTCGGTTCCTAAAAATCTTTCAGCTCTACAAGAATCTCAAGTTGACTTCGTAAAACCATTTAGAACTATGTCTCTTGGTGATTTAGATCAGTTAGATTCTAAGTCTTCACTATCATCCCCTGAAAAAAGTGAACCTCTTGGTAACAGAGAAAAAACACCTCCCGATTTACATTTCCTTCACAACTTAGGTGTCTCTCATCCAAGATCATCTCAGGGGTCTATTCATGGTCCATCCACTTTTTCTCACCCTTCATCCACTGTCCAAACCACTACACCTCAGCCCACTATTCCTGTTATTAATCCTCTCCTTTTAAATCCACCCCCACCACCTATCATGGCAGCATGGTATGCTCCCCTAGTCCTTCCTGTACCATTATTCAACCTTCCACGGGACTATCAGTCCAAAATTCCATTATATGATGCTAGCAATGCTACAACTTCATCACAACATGTAGATAAGATGAATGACTACTTTGACAGAAATGAAATTGATGATGATTCTGTCAATCTTAGGTTATTTTCTCAGAGCCTAGGGAGAGAAGTAAGAAAATGGTTTAAAGTTTTAGCCCCCCATAGTATTAATGATCTCTAGGGCTTCCATCAAACGTTCTTAAACAAATGGGAAGTAAAGAAAAACCCTCTCCAAGTCCTTTCTGACTACAAGAACCTCCATAGAAACACTGGGGAAAGTGTGCAAGCTTACTGCACTAGATTCAATAGTGTGTATAATGCACTTTCCCCAGAACTAAAACATCCACAGGGCTCAGATTTAAACAAATTTCCTAAAGGGTTTGACTCTGACATGACCTATCAGCTGAGAGAAAGAGATTTTGCAACTCTTGAAGATATGCAAAAGGGCGCTCTTTCTGTGGAAGTCAACTTGATGGAGAAGAGAGCAAGAATGAAAATTGAGAAGAGAGTATCTTTTAGAGAAGAGTCCACTCCTTCTACTTCAAGCTCAAAAATGGAGAGAATGTTAGAAGAAATGATGAAATATATGAGCATAATAAAGAGAGCACAAGAAAATCAAAATCAAACTGCTCCTTGAAATAGAAATCAGAATTATCGAAGAGAAAACAATCAAGACAAATAGAACGAGAATGACCAACAGATTAGACCTCCCTTCCAACAAAAATATGTAGATCAATATGAGGAAGATAGCGAGTTGGAAAGGTTGGAAGAAGATCATGTAAACTTGATTGGATCAGACAGTGGAGATGATGTTTTCCTCACTGAAGAAGAACAAGGATTCTTCTCTTATGATCAAAATACAAACACCTATGAAGACTCTGATGACTATAGATTGGGTTTTGAAAATGCAATTATGGAAGTACATAAACAGTATGATCTTAGGAGTAAGGGAAGCATAGATAACTTAAAAGACAAGAACACTAATACTGTTGTCAAGAAAAATGTAGAAACTCAGTCCAAAAAGATAGCAGAGAAGACCAACACTTTGGCTAAAAACCCGACTTAAACAAAGACAAAGGGGCCCAGCCAAATATTGAACATAGTACCCCTAGCACTTCAGCTAGTGGTCCTAATAAAACTATCCCAATTACCAGTCCAAACAAGGTTCAGCAAATCAAAATTGCTGAAAAGAATTCAATTGAAACAACAGATGCAAATATCAACAAATCAATTATTCCTTTCAGTTTTGAGGGAGATATTGCTAAGATAAAAATTTCCATTCCCCTAGCTGAACTAGTAACCCAATAAGTGTACAAAAACCAAGTTTTGAAAGCTTTTAACCTAGGAAGTGATACTGACACCTTAAACTTGACAGATGACAAACCTGAGTTGTTGTTTGGTCCAGAAGTTGAAGGAAAATACCAAGAAGGGTCTGTCCCTCCCTTCTATGTTAGCTTGAACATACATGAGAAAATTTTACACAATGTTATGTTAGACTCGGAGCTTCACACAATCTAATGCCCAAGGTAGTGATGGAAAGCTTAGGCTTAGAAATTACTAAACCATACAAAGACTTGTATTCCTTTGACTCAAGCAGAGTCAAGTGTTTGGGTTTAATCAAAGATTTATGTGTTACTTTAGCTCAGATCCCTGTTAAGAGTCTAGTTATGGATATAGTTGTAGCTGACATTCCCCCTAAATATGGCATGCTCTTATCAAGATCTTGGGGAGCCAAACTTCAGGGAAGCCTTCAAATGGATATGTATTAGTCCACCATTCCCATTTTTAACCAAAATAGAAGACTATATAGGGAATCTCACATGAAGTACATGGTGAGAAACATAGACAAACCAAAAAACTCTCCAATCTATTCTATTCAATCAAGTTTAGATTCCTTTATCTTATGTAACGAAGATGAAATTACTCAACAAGATAAAGAAAACATAGACCCAATCAGTTCACCACAACAATCCAGTCTTCCCTTCAATCAAATTCAAAACATTACCAATCAACAGCAACAAGAAAATGAAAATAAGGATGGCATACTTTGGAAAATAAATTTTTATGGATCTTGTAATAAAACAAGTGCAGGAGCAGGTGTCTGGATTCAAAATACAAAATAGAGTTTTTCATACAAATTGGATTTCCCATGCACTAACAATATTGCTGAGTATGAAGCACTTCTCCTAGGCTTACAACTGCTTAAACAGTTAGAATCCCAAAACATATCAATCTTAGGAGATTCTAAACTTATCATAAAACAAATCAAAGGAGAATACTCAGCTAGAAATCCAAGGCTTAGGGAATATCGAAACGCTGCCCTTGATCTTTTGAAAACCTTTGAAAAGTTTGAACTTATTTTCATTCCAAGAGAATTGAATAATCTAGCAAACGAACTCGCTTTCAATGCCAGCAATTTCCAGATACCTAAAATAAATGAACAACTCAATGTGAAGGTAAAACACATGCCTGTCGTGCCTAATAACGAAGATCACTGGCAAGTGTTTGATTCTGACAAACACATAGATGATTTCTTGAAATCAAAAAATGATTTCAGCATACCAATGTCAGAAACCAGCCATAAATAAAATCGTTTGTATATTGAACAAATCCCAGAAGTTGAAATGACATATACTGCTGATATAAATCATTATGAAAACCCTTTTGAAGCAGAGGTAACCGACAATGTAGACCAAGAAGACTTGGAAGTTTTACAATGGAAAGAGGATAAAATTCCAAGAGGTCTAGCACCTTTAGAACACCTTTTTGATTTTAATGATGTAGCCAAAGAACCAAGAATGGATCCTGTGGAAACAGATGTAGAAGAACATAACATAGGCACTCTAGCAGAACCCAAGATGATCAAGTTGTCCAGCACTCTCCCAGCTCACATAAAACTGCAGTACATAAAGTTGTTCAAATATTTTAAAGATGTTTTTGCTTGGGGATACAAAGACCTAAAATCATATGACACCAGCATCATCCAGCATAAAATTCCTTTGAAAGAAAATCAAAAGCCTTTTAAACAAAAAATAAGGAGAATAAACCCTCTTTTACTCCCTTTAGTTAAGGCAGAAATTGAAAAGATGCATGCTGCTGGAATCATAGTACCCATTAGATTTTCAGAATGGATATCAAACTTAGTTTCTGTTAGAAATAAAACAGGGGAAATCAGGCTCTGTATTGACTTCAGAAATTTAAATAGAGCCTCCTTAAAAGACAACTACCCCTTACCCAAAATGGACCATATACTTCAGAAGGTAGTTGGGTGAAAAAGGATTTCCCTCTTATATGGGTTCTCAGGTTACAACCAAGTGTTAGTGCTCCCAAGTGATCAAATCAAAACTGCTTTTACCACACCTTGGGGCACCTTTATGTATGTCAAAATTCCTTTCGGATTAATGAATGCAGGGGCCACCTTCCAAAGGGCCATGGACATAGCCTTTTCTGAAGACATTGGCTATTTCATAATCATTTACCTTGATGACATAATTGTTTTCTCAAAAATTGATGAAGAACATTTGATTCACCTTAGAAAAGTTTTTGAGAAGTGTAGGAAATTTGACTTGTCATTGAGTCCCAATAAAATTCTCTTTGGTCTCCAAGAAGGTAAACTTCTTGGCCATATAATTTCATAAGATGGAATCAAAATAGACCCTATAAGGATAGATGGAATATTGCAGATCAGTCATCCAAGGAGCCTCAAAGAATTGCAATATTTCATTGGAAAGATTAATTTTCTAAGGAGGTTTATTCCTAATCTTGCTGAGCTATTAAAAAACATTACAAACATGCTTAAGAAAGATGTAGATGTAAAATGGACTTTACCAGCTAAACAATCATTCGAACTGGTCAAACAAGCTCTTACTCAAACACCAGTCTTGATTAGTCCAGATTTCACCAAAGACTTTTATATCTTTTCTTTTGCATCTGAGCATACAATAGCTGCAGTTTTACTTCAAAAGAATTATTTGGGGCAAGAAAAACCAATATCTTTCTTTAGTGGGGCCTTAAGAGATGCTCCTCTCAAATAAAATATCATGGAGAAGCAAGCCTTAGCATTGGTGAAAGCATTGAAAGACTTTAGGGTCTATTTTTTACACTCTCACATAATTGCTTTTGTTCCGCATACTGTTGTCAAGGACATTCTAAGTCAAGACCCTGATGGTTAAAGGGGAAAATGGATTGCAACTATTCTTGAATATGACTTAGAAATTAGGCCCACCAAACTAGTTAAAGGGCAAGGATTAGAAAAACTTATGGCTGAGTCTAACTTCCAAGCACTAGACATCAACATGGTAGATGTGTTGGAAGAAATAGAAGAATCTAATGCTCCTTTTATTGAAGAAACATTTCTAAATTCTCCTTGGTATGCTGACATTATTTATGTGCTTTTATATTTAAATGCCCCTCCTTCTCTGTCTAAAACTAAAGCTAGATTTTTGAAACAAAAAGCTTTGAGTTTTTGCATATTAGATGGAGTATTATATTGGAAAAATGTTGTTGGAATTTTTCTTAGATGTTTACTTGAAGATGATGCAGGAAAAATCATGCATGAATTGCATGACAGAGAATGTGGAGGACACTTCTACTGGAAGGCCACAGCAAACAAAATTCTTAGATCCGATTACTATTGGCCTACCCTCTTCCCAGACACTCAAAAGTTGTTTATGGCTTGCCATAAGTGTCAAATCTTTGATGGAAAAATAAAACTTCTTCCCTTACCCTTACATCCTATCAGAGTTGAGGCACCTTTCCAACAATGGGGTTTAGACTTCATTGTTGAAATTCACCCATCCTCCTCAGCTCAACATAAATGGATCCTCACAGCCACTGACTTCTTTACCAAATGGATAGAAGCTATACCTTCCAAAAATGCCAATGACTCTGTCATTATCAAGTTCCTTGAAACAAATATCCTATCCATATTTTGTTGTCCCAGAAAAATCATAACAGACAATGCTGCTGCTTTTAAATCTAAGAGGATGGTTAATTTCTGTTACAAATAACACATAACCTTGGGCCATTTCACTGCTTACTATCCCCAAGGAAATGGATTGGCTGAATCTTCCAACAAGAGTCTCATCAATATAATCAAAAATTTGTTGGAACAAAATCAAAAATCATGGCACAGTAAACTAGTTCATGCCTTATGGGCTGATAGGATAACTACAAGGAAATCAATAAACATGTACCCCTATCAGCTGGTCTATGGTATGGACACAATTTTTCCCACCTCATTAGAAGTTCCAGTTATGAAGCTCCTTCAAGAAGTGTAGATTAAAGAGAATGATATGTAGAGAAGAATCAACCAGACAATCCATTTACAACAGACCAGAGAGGAAGTATATGAAAGAACACAGTTAGTCCAAGAGAATATGAAGAAGCTGTTTGATAAGAGGACTAAGGCAAACAATTTCCAAGTTGGAGATGTTGTTCTTAAGTGGGATTCAAGAAAAGAAGAGAAGGGAAAACATGGCAAATTTGAGAACTTGTGGAAAGGGCCCTATATTATTCATGCTGAGAGGGGTCACAATGCATTTTTCTTGAAAGAATTGAATGGAGAAGACTTATATGGAGGTCCTGTCAATGGCAGGATGCTCAAACATTACTTCTACCAAGAATCTTAAGTTTCAAAGCATTCTATTTTTCATTTTAAATATCATAGTCTAACAATTGCATTCAAAGTTAGAAAAATCAAAATACAAAAACAAAGAAAGAAGGAAAAGAGGGAAGATTGTTAAAACAAGAAAGGTATAGCCCCATACCAAAAAAGAGAAACAAATCTGAAAGTGTGCAAGCTCAAATGCCACTCCTGAAAAACACACTTCTAGTTAGTCAAACTGCCTAATCTTGACTAATTAGCCTTTAAATTTTCTGCTGATAAGATAGTGAATTCGATTTGCCAAACTGTTTAATCTTGGCTTATCAGTAGATAGTTTAGGATAGAAATTAAAGGTTCAAACATTTTTAAAATCTAAACCTAAGTTTCCAAAAAGAGATGACTCAAATCTATTTTCATTGTCTGAGCCAAAAACATGTGAATCTGGTTCTAATTAACTCAAAATCTGAACCAGAGAACAAATGAGGAACAACTCAAACAAAAGTCAAAATAGAGTTGTAAAAAGAGAAGGCGATGATGAGAAACTTTCAGATCTTAAGCCTTCCATTTTTTATTTAATTTTCTGTAAAATAAATGTCTATGTGCAGCTTGTTTTTATGCCATAGATCACAGCAAGTCAAACAGTTTAATCTTGACTTGACTATTTTTAAATTTTTGTTTTAGAATTTAGAAAATAAAAATCTGTTGGACAGTTTAATCCCAACAGATGGTAGAATAGGTAGAGAAGCATCTAAATTCAACTGTTTAATCTGAGTTCAGGGAGAAATAAGGAGTAGAATTAGATTATTTTTATGCTTTCAAAAGAATTAAATGTTGTGAAAAGAGTTTGCCAATTCAAGTGCACTCTAATGAAGGGAAAATGTTAGATCAGTAGGATTGGGTAGGTATAAAGCTTGTTGATGAAAGAACCATTGTTTTTATGACTGCTAATATGTTTTAGAGAAAAAGAATATCATCCACAGAAAGGAAGGCAACCCAATGGAGGAGGCAACTGATCAGCCTCCCAGAGAAAGCAAGTCTGAAATTCTTGTTTCCTTCAAAACGACACCATCCCCAAGTGGAGCCACTGTTAGCCACCCATAAATTCTGTCATATCAGGTGGTGGCTAAATAATGTTGGATAGCCTTCAAGAAACAATTTTATTACTAAAATTGTTGATGCTTAAAGTCTTTTGATAATATCCTATCCTTTGGATAATCGTCACTGCTGTTTCCCTTCAGAACTTAGAAATCCTACTAATTTCCAAGCTAGAATACTGTTGCAAGCATCATTTCCCTTTTCCCCTTTTCCAAAATCTAACCTCATTTCCTATCCCTATATTTCCCATGAAAACCCCTCATTTTCATGTTTTTCCCATTTTTCCTTCATCAAAATCCACTTTTATAAGGTTTAAAACCCACTTTTAAGCCTTATCGGAACCCTCAATTTCCCTTTGAAAATCATTGAAAAACTATAAAAACCCACATTTTGGACTTAAGCCCCTCGGGCTTAGTCTTAGACCCCTTTTTCCATCGACCCTCGGTCACATCATTTCCCATGCACCCACGGCCCCGCAATCAGGCACCAAGCCATGTTTTGTATTAATATTTCTCGGCTATAGTTTAAAACCTTGGTTTATATTGAAAATTCGTCAGTTTTATTATTATATTATAAATCCCCGCCGGTTCAAATTTAATTCGTTCCACATCGTCGATCTGATCTGCAGATCGGACGGTGCGGAGTCCGTCTCCCAGTGGTCCCTACATTCCACTAGCCGATTGCCGAAACCGCGCGGTTTTCATCGCACCGCCTTTGGGCAAAGGTGGGCTTTCCCCGATTTCCAGCGATTCCATACATCGCGTGACATGCGTCCCCTATACTTTTTCAAAACCGCTTGCTCATCGCGCATTATCGTTCGTACGCGGACGCCCAGCGATATTGCCGTGCGCCGTCTGATCTGGGTCGGGCCATCCAACGGCTATCGCTCACCGAAGATGCCCGATAGTTAACCGGGCTACGGCGTGCCATCCGGTTAATCTCCACTGTCGATCTAATATGCATATCGATGGTCCATATTCCATCGCCCTGATTCCGTCGCCTAGTCAACGATTCTTCGTTTTGACTTTCCCCCTCACTCTTGACCGTCGATCTCTGCGCAATCGACGACTCTGATTTAATATTTCTTCCACCTTCTCCGATCAATCCTGACCGTTGGATGATGCCATCCAACGACCACGCTTCCTCCACATGCCTCCATAGCAATAAACCTATAAATGCATGGATTTTATAATTTTTGTTTGTATTTTGCAAGGTTTCGAGGTTTTATCGCCTTTTTTCGAGGAAAATTCAAAGGCAGAGGATGATGATCCTCCCACCTTCAATTCACCAAAGAAAATCATCACAGGGTGTTGACAACACGTTTCATCAGTGGTCCTTCAGGCATTGATGCCACATCACCCTGCGCAGCCCTATTTATTAGAAAAAAACCATGGATCGAGCACAGTCAGAGAGTATTAGTGACGAAGACCAGAATTTACAAGAACAAAGGATTAAAAACAGATTTTATGGAGATTACGGCTAAGAACAATTATTAAAAGCCTAAACCCCGATTTAAAACATAGTTTAAAGAAAATCTGAAGTGTTTTATCGACAGGAAACCCTCCACCGCCACAAATTGAGGCAAATTGATCCCTCTAGCTACCAAGACGCCACTTGTGCCTCAAAGTATTCAATCGGAAGCCGAATTTATTGATTAGGATCAGATATTTGTCTCAAAACACAGCCGAAGAGTTACTTCTACAAGGGACTTCAATGCAAGAAATATCTACAGAGTTACTTCGACGCCACATAAAGCCTCAAAGGTCAACAAAAGCTCCCGCCGAGCTTAAA
Organism: Pinus albicaulis; assembly: GCA_034641835.2. Lineage (NCBI taxonomy): Eukaryota > Viridiplantae > Streptophyta > Pinopsida > Pinales > Pinaceae > Pinus > Pinus albicaulis. Next base: position 277,402,663 of record CM076575.1, on the reverse strand, counting down.
ACTTTATGTAAAACATTTAAGACATAAGATATGTATGTAAGTTTCTTCATTGAGACCCTCAAAGGCCAAGAAGCCATTAAGTCTGTATTATTTGTAATTGGAGTTTTCTATCAGATCACACCTCCTCATTATTCTATATATACTTCCGTAGGAGACGAGTGTTGGTTGTTGGTTGTTCTTTGATCACAAGTTGTAATACTGAAACTCTTGGAAATAAATACATAGTTCGTTGAAGTTGAAGGAGAAATTGAAGTCTTGGAAACCTTGTTGATGTTGTTGCATGCTTGTTCCTGAGAAGGCTCTATCATTGGATCCATGAGCTTGGCTGTTGGTGAAGTATTCTGAACTGTTTAATTTTTTCCCCTATTTTCATTATGTTCCATAACTTCTTACTACATTAGGATAGAAATTATTAGGCTAAGAAATGACTCCTAGAAGCACCTTAGACCTGTTCATCCTTCACTGTTTCATGTTTTCTTCTGCTGAAGTATTTTAGAGGCTTTAATCTTTCTCTTTATTCTTCATGCTTGTTTATTTCCTTAATAGTTAGAACAGTTGGTTTCAGCATGATTTATGGTTCTCCCTGCTTGTCTGCTACCACTTAAAAACTGTTATTGAAGTCTACCTTTGACGTTATTTGCTTACAGTGAATCAAAGAGGTCGGTTTTGATCTTGCCCTTTGTCCTCATTTAAACAGTTCGCTTAAAGGTCTTTTATAGTTGTGATCATAGATGTGTTAGATGTTCCATCTTCTATGATTGCAATTATCAGTGAATCTTTTATGTTTTCTAAATCATTTGAAATAAAATCTTTGAGGAAATAGGGCGTTCCCCGAATCTTAGATTTTCATTTTAAAAGTTGTTTTCAAATCATTATTTGCTTAAAGGTGTGATTTGTAGAATTTATGGTTAGCCCTGTCTATCAAAGAGCTCTTTATTGTTCAAATTATTCTTTTGAATTCCCTTTGTTGAGAATTAAACCTCTCTTTCCAAATCATTAATGTTCATCTCATTCCAAAAACAAAAGGATCCTGTGGCCAAGTTATATTTGCCCTTTGATATCCCATATCCATTGATGAGTTTGTTATGACATCTTCTTGACTCCATTGCCCAATGAACCAGATGTTTCTCCATTCTGTGTATCTTTCCTAGACCTTTAATGTTCTACTGTATCAATTCAACCCAACCAAACAAACAAATGAATACATGCACTTAATAACTAGTCTAAAACCAATACTCAAAGCACACAAGATAAACCTTTGCAAACAAACTTTTGAGAGATCCCTCTCTGAGAACAGGAGGACTAGATCTTGTAACTCTAAAGATTGGTTCTGATGTTGCCTTGTCTTTTGATTTGCCAAACTATCAAAACATGGGACACCAACACTATCCTCCACATCAACCTTCAACATTTCTTCAAAATAAATATGGGATTAAGACAGGGCACTAAAAATTATGCTAAGCTTATCACTCTTCGCCATCTTCTTCAGTTTTCATTAGAGCATGATTGTCATCATCTAAAAAATTTTGGAGATTCTAAAATAATCATCAATTGGTTCAATAAATCTGTTACATGTCACGTGCACACATTATGGAGTATATTGGAGGATCTTTGGCTATTGTAATCACATTTTTTATCCATTTCCTGTTCTCATATTTACATGGAGTGCAAAAACATTTCCGATGGTTTATTCAAGGAGGAAGCGGCCCAGCATCGGGGGCTATGGCACATAGAAGAATAGATGGAACAACAACATTACATTTACTATCATGACCCTTTCATTGATCAGCCCAACATCTAACCAAAGGGAAACATGAACAATTTTGACAGTTTTTTATGGAACAATATGACCAGATTTAATTTTTGTATTTATTGTATATATATCGACTGCTATATCTATACACCCTTTGGGTGGGTTTTGATGGAACAATATTGTGTGACCATGGTCACTAAGAATGAATATGCGCATGCATCTACATCATGTAATTTTCACATATAATGAAAATTATGATTTTTCCTTGCAAAAAAAAAGGTGTTTTAAATAACATATCCTATTCGTCACATTTTCTGTTTTACAATTAAGAATTATGATAAACAAAGAAATGAAATAATAGTGGAAAACACAGAAATGGTAGAGACACTTCAGCAGTAATTACACCACATGAATCCTGAAAGAATTCTTTATATTATTGTTTCTCCAACAAAAAAAAGGAATTTAAACTTGCGTTTTAGGCAAAAATATGTTCATAAATCAACCCCTAATACTTCAAGCAACGAAGTATTTATATTGAAATTTTAAAAATTTCTTACAATAAATGATGTCTCAAAAAACAATGTATTATTAGCCTAAATATAACAATAAACTCTAACTATTGCAAAAAATAGGCTCGATATGGGTGATCTGGCTTTCTAGATTAGTTAATGAGTAAGCCTATTGGTAGGCTGCGCTGGCTATAATGTTGTCCTGTGAGCTGGTTGTAGATGACTGCTCTTTATTACCTTTTAATCTTAGAACTCGGTTAACTTATCCCATTGCTCTTCCTCTGGGATAGTTAATTTTATGACTTTCCTGTATATTTCATTCACCTTTGTATATTTAGCAAAAGTTAGTTTTACCACAAAAACGTGGTTTATCTCATACTAGATGAAAATGTCATGCTTTAAGGCCTCCAAGAACTCTTTCCCTGTCATAGTGCCTTTGATGTTTGAAAACTTAGCTGTGTCTCTGGAAATTTCCTACAACTTCTTTGCATAATCTAGTATGTGTTGTTAGTCATCAGTAATTTTTTCCTTTTTTTATAGATGACTAAATGCTTATCCTAGATTTCTAGAAACAAAATTCATGAATATTGTGAGTTCTAGAAATCTCACTGCCTTTATTATCCTTAGGATAAATTTTTCACTATTTCACTACTCTATCAAGTAATGGTCAACCTATCACTCCCAGAAGACCCATCATGGGCTCATGCCACTCATTTTTGTCTCATTTTTACACTCATGACCTCAGTACTATGTTTCGACTACCCATAACCTTTCCACTTCCACCTCAGATTGCCAAGTGCCCTAATCTTTTCCCCTATTCACCAAGTTCCTCAAGCATCAGTGGTATCAAGATACCTCTCTAGGCTCTTTAGATAAATCAAAATTAGTATTTTTGGGTCTGCAATGCATAAAGTTTGTTCTAAGCTCTGTTTTACACCTAAAAACCCTAAATCAAGTTTTCAGCCAAAGACTAGCCCAAAGAGCCTCCCACTAGGTCATTTAGGGTTTCATAGCTAATAAGATTGTTTTTGTGTTCTGAATTACTACTTTACATGTGCCAAGAAGATGAAATCAAATGGAAAGGAGGGTTAGCACTTGATTGTCCAAAATAGATCAAAAATCCCTCAAGAAAGGCCTCCTTGGTGAAGACAACATTTCTGCAAAGGTATAGCCGTGCATCTTAAACAATTCTACAGGAATGATTGAGATAACTATCATGCAGAAAATGAGGTAAGGAAAGAGGCTAGCTCCTCACTAAATAACATCTACAGAAAAGAAAAGGAAGCTCGCCTATGTTCAAAGGGAATCAGGGTTTTTAGGATTGATTGGCTAAACAGTGTTTCCAAGAAAATATCCAATGCAAAAGGCCACAAGGACAAAGGAAAATCAACACAACCAAGCACAAATTGAATATTTTTAGAAGTTGTAAATGAATAAGGGAAAAAGGTGAGGTGAACTGAACATAAATGGATGAACTTGAAAGGGCTATAGAGAACTTAGAAGACAACACTAATTATTTTTCTTTAACAGCCCTAAAACCTAATATTTTGGAAGGATAGGAAAAGTAAGTAAAATGAAGACTATGGGCCTCCATAATGACAGCAGAATGTTGAAGAAGATATCAGAAGTTGACCTTCATGGTTTGCCAAGGTAAGAGTGCTTCACTGCATCAAAGGGAAGAAATGAAAAGTAGTATCAGTATGAGGGAGGTTAGGTTTTCAAGTGCAGACAATTTCTTTCAAAGAGTCAAAGGAATAAATCTATGGTTTTGGGTTATAAGGGAAAAAAAACTAACATGAACATGAGTTCACTGTTAAATAACTGAAATTTTCAAAATCCAAAAAATGACAAAGGAGACCAAAGAAACTATGTCATGTCATCTACACCAAACTAGAAATGGCCTAGAAAAGACATAGCAGGCCTGATTTATAATCTTTGTCAAAACTGGTTATATCAATGTCAAAAGTTAGTAAGAGGGTGCCATCACCAAAGGTAGAAGAAGTGCCTTGAAAGGTTTTCAAAATACCTGCAAAAAGGTCAAAAGGATATCAGTCCAATGACAAAGTAACAAAACATAACAAAAGTGGGTTTTTTCTTGTTGATTTTGATTTATTTTTTCAAAATTATAATGGAATCCCACATGGCCTTTTAGCTCATTTTTCCTTTGAAGAAAGAAAGAAAACCTTCAGGTCAAATTTCAGAGAAATTTTATAGTTTCTGGGCCAAGTCCCTGGCACTGCGCGAATATCCTGGCACTGCGCGAATATCCTGGCACTGCGCTCACGAGCCTTGGCGTTGCGCAAATAACCTCCTCCACAGTTCAAAATTACTCGGCATTGCACATACACTAGGTGGCGCTACGCTTAGAGGGTGGCACTACACACAGGTGAAACAACATGCCCAGGACCCGACTCTGCCTGGCGCTGTGCTCAGGCGAAGGCACGACCCGCCCGATGCTGTGCCCACAGGCCGACCCGACAGTGCAGGCAGGGCGGTGCGCTAATGCATAAGTCCTCCAAAATTGCAAAACATTTTCCCAAAGGCTCAAGAACACCCTTCAAATTTCCTTAAAGAGCCTGCAAAGGAGTCAAAGGTGTTAGGGGAGGTGTCAATAAGGGTTATAACAGTCAGCTCCACAGAGATAATGAGGATGATAATAGTGCAGAAGATAAAGAGAAAAGAAGTCTTAATGATGAAAAAAATAAAAGTGAAGAATGTTGAAAATAATGATAAAGCTAGTGATGACAATGACAATAAGGAGTTTCATGACAGTGAAGGTGATGATAATAGTGAGGAAGATGAAAAAACTGGAGACAGTGAGCCCTACATTGACAGCAATAATGCTAGGGGAAGCAACAAAACTCAGAGCCACAATGACAGTGAGAAAGAATGAGGTCCCTAATGATATTAAGAGAAATAATGAAGACGAAGACACCACTATGATCACTAACAAACCTCTTTCATTGACCTATCACAAAAATAACAGGGTATGTGTTTGCTGCCTCTAGAAAGGGTAAGGAACCATGTTTTCCTCACTTCCTAATAACCACTAGATAGAGGCAAAGAGAAGGTAAAGGAAGGAAAATATTAGCATAAGATTGAGCAAGAGTTTACTATCATCAACCTTGATAGTAAGAAATAAGATAAAGGGAATGACCACTAGCTTACCACTCCATAGTGAAGATGTAGAGATTTAGAAAGATAGAAAGGTTTCTTTGCCTAGCCATGCATAACATTGAATTTTTTGAGGATAAGCACAAGCATATAAGGAAGATAATAAGGGCCTTGACCTACAAAGAAAGTGTTAGAGCTCGAATCTGCCACAGGCTGAAAGAGGCAAAACTCGAGGCAACATCAAACCACGCTCAGCCTCGTAGCTAGCCCTACGAGGACAGGAGAGGGCTCTCTCCGGGCCAACTCAGTGAAAGATGTCCAATGGGATCTGAGATGACCAATAAGGAAAACTGATCTTAGGCTAGTAAACTGATAGAAAGGGGTTTTTAAATAAATGATGGGGTTTTCTGGGCTGTGTGAGGCAAAGACAGCAAGAGCAGAGATTAAATAAAGAATGCAGATTATCTCCTGAGGCAAGGTAAGCATGAAGTTTAGCAATTAAATTGAGATAAATGGAATGACAAGACTGCTGAGAATTCGACAAGGGCATAGAAGATGGATCCTTGTCGAACAGAAGAAAACATTAAACTATGAATACTTCTTCAAGACAGAGCAAATAAATTGAATTCTGTCTTTCTCACTTAGAAACATTCAATATTGAAATGGCGATAAATGAATTGTGAACATAACGATGACATATGAAACAAAGGGAAAAACATTTGCTAAATTCCAAGCCACAAGAATCTCAAAAAACAGAGCTGTATCTCTTCATTAAAATCTCTGTCTAAAACTGTACAATAAAACTCTAATTTTCTCCTACACTAGCTCTCAGAATTCTCTTCACAATTGATTTACAATGTATAAATAAAATCCTGCTAGGGGAAAACAAATTGACCCCAAGACAAGGAATTTGTTTCAATTGAAATTACAAAGATAGAATAGATTAATTCATTTATTCTAAAAACAGAACACTGTTTCCCTCGAATTCCTCTGATAGCCAATACTAGAGCGCAGATCCATTTGGAGTTTTAACTGAAGTCTTTAAGATACAAAAGAATCATCTATCTGCTCTAAAGATAGAAAAACCTCCAAATATTCCAGCCGAGGATTTCTAATGACCTGGAGCGTAGACTAAAGGCAAAATAGGTAATCGATATTTGAATGCCATTTGCACATCCCTATACACCTACCTTCAAAATGCGTTTGCCATTTCACATATATTCTTTTAATCTGAAGATGAATCTAATACCCGAGTATTACAATGACATCATTCGGATCTAAATAACCTGCTGTTCCTTTTACTTGCGTAGAAACATGAGTTGTGGCGTTATTTTCTGGAGTAAAGTGTTGGAGGATTTAATGTCTCTGTGGATTATTACCGGGTCTGTATACATGTGAAGGTAAGTCGCTGCATGAGCAACATCGATGGCCATATCCAGTCTTGTAGCAAAATCCAATACAATTCCATAAACTAAATGCTCCCGAAGAGTTCCATTTGGCGCATACTCTGTTTGCAATTCGTTGGAGTCGTTTTTGGATGAAGACTGGGCGCAAAAATGAAATTTCTGGGTGCTGTTGTTCTGTGGGTCGCTCGACCTCTAAGTGGGTCGCTCGGCCCAGGTGGGTCGCTCACCTTGTAATTTCACACTGCGGAAATAACCCAAGTGGGTCGCTCTGCCCAGATGGTTCGCTCGCACCCAAGTGGGTCGCTCGAGCTCCAAGACCCTGTCAACGCTGCTTTAAAACTGTGAAATCGGCCCTCCAACTCCAAAACTCGATTTGCATGCTATGGATCGTTGGGAAATGAAACTTGTTTGCCCTTAATTTCAGAGATGCCAGAGCCTGCTGCTTTGAAAATTATCATGTGATGTGAATTTGATATATTCTCTTTACAAGAACATAATGGAGTACCCTTGTTCGCATATTTTTATCCCTATCTCTACTATAAAACCTTGTACATGGAAAGCATATATTCAGGCTCTTCAACTTTCTTGCCCAGCTATGAATCATATTTGCTAAATATTGTGATTGCCATGCAGATTCCTGTTAGTTTTCAGTATAGGCGTCCAGGTAGTGAGCATGAGTCTCAACGAGCTGCCAGAGGACGAGGACGGAATACCAATAGTCGGCTTTCTTCAGCTAATCCAGCCAGCAGTGAGATGCTTGATATACAGAATGCCCTTCACGAATCTATGCTGACTGCAACTACTGAGAATTTTAATTCTTTGCAGAGCTCTGACCCGTTACCTTCATTGCTTTCCTCTGACATGATAGCAAGTTCTTCCACAAGTACTGTATCAACTGATCCTCCCAGGTATCTCACTGAAGTGAGTAGGAGAGCACTCAACTCCCCTCTTGAAGAATCTGCCTTTCCTCCCCTTCCTGAGGCATCAGAAAAGACTTTGCATAAATCTAGGAACAAAGGAAAGAAATCAGGTAATTCTATGGCTGCACTTGTACGTGGTGGTCAAGGAAACATAAGGGTGCTTAATGCAGCAGAATCAAGACAAAGTCTTGGCCCAGGGCAACTTTCTTCCTTGTACCCTATGAATTCATCCTCAAATCAGACAAATGGCAACAGAAATGTGAACTATTCTAGTAGGTCTACTGTTGTTAATGCTCAAGAACCAGTGCCAAATCCAGATGAGTTCCCTCCTATGCCTGCAGTGTAGATACATAAATGGCTTCTTGCATCATGACATCTAAAGCTAATCAAGCCTTTGTTTCCTCTGGTATTTTAACCATAAAATTGATAACTCCATCTGCAATAAAATATCATACCAAAAGGAAACTCTGTAATCCAGAATTTGTGGCTTATTCTCCAACTTTGCTTTGGGTATTGTGTTTCTGATCAACTGACTGATGGATTTCTGTTTGTCTCACAGGGTATAGAGCTGGCTACTGAAGCTGAAACAAGGCTTCCATTTGAAGAGCTGGAGAATTTGCAGCATTTTGACACATTACATATTCTAAAAAACACATTTAATGAATTCTTCTTCAAAACAGGGTTTTGAAGAAGAATCAATTTCACATTGATGACATTCCTGAAATAAACACCTACTGAATCTTCCTCTGGCCTACCTCTGAAAACTAAACCCTGAACCGCAGAATTATTCTTTAATGACTGCAAATAAGGAGAACTGAACCTTGGTGAATTTGATTGCAGCAGTCTGACAAGACGGAGTCTAACAGAAAGCATGACCAAAGATTATGCCCACAGGAATCAAGTTGCAAGGCAAACTCAAAAAGGCCCAAACCAAAATTCAAACACTAAAAGCAGGAAAGACCAAGCTAGACTTGGAATTTTGGCATCATCTTCTCTACAGGTCTCTCAAACCCCTTGAAGAAGACCTCCACCAATTTTGAAGGAATTTGGACAAGTTCTTGTTTTTTGAGAATTTGAAGGCCTATAAGCACAGCACCACTAGCATTATGATTTTCCCTCAGACATCCTTAGAGGGAAAAATATACATTTTGGAATTTATCATGACTAGCACATTATTCTCACCAAATTTCAGAGAAATTGGAGCATTTTTAGCCCCTTAAAAGGTCAAAAAACACCTCAATTTTCACCATTCTGCCTCCTTTTCAAGCCTAGCATTGTGCTCAGAGCAGTCTTGGGGATTTGAATTTTTTGAACAGGTTATAGGTGCTCAATTAGAAAACCAAAGAAATATCTGGAAAGAGGACTCCACAATATTTCCAATGAGGCATCACGAAGAAAACTCCAACATCGGGAAGACCCCCAAAACTTGGCTGCAACATGACCTATTTTCTGCCTAAGGTGGTGCTGCGCTTATGGACAACACTATGTGTTTTTGGCCAAAAAGTCAAAAAAACACACAAATTGATGGAAAAATGATTTTTTATTGTTTTCTTGGGAAAATCACTCCATATTTGATCTAAGATTTATGTTATGTTATCTTTCATTTATTAATCTTAGATATTATGTGTCTTGGGCCTTGCATGGTCTTCAAGCACATAAATGACATTTATGATGAATTTAGGGTTTCTAGAAGCCTCTTATGGTTTCCACCTCCTCACTTGATAAGATAAATGGAGCATGAGGGTTTCATTGTAAAGGTTGACATTTTATGAGTTTTAAGAGCAATACATGGTTTTCTTGAGTTTGAAGATGAAATTGGTCTCGTGGAGTTTCTGAATGGCTTGTTTTAATTGATGATGAAGGAAGATAGCTTGCAGGATCCCTGTGCTTGGTTATTGGTTAAGTGTTTCTCTTTTATGTTATTTTTTTCTCATGTTTTCATTATGTTTCCATCCTTCTATGATGTAGTAGAATAGAAGAGTATAGGTTAAGAAATGTTCTTTGAGGCACCTTAGTCCTTCCTGTTTCTACTATCTTTGTGTTTTCCTTTGCTGGGTTTGTTTAAGGAATTACTACTTGCTCCTTAGATCCGCCTATGCATGTTTATTCCATGAATGGTTTAATATAGTGGTTTTAAAATATTTTTTATGGCTACCCCTGCCTATTTGATGCTATTTAAACTCTATTTTGGAATCTCTCTTTGAAGTATTACTTGTTAGGTTTTAGCCAAAGAGGCCATGTTCTGATCATGCCCTTTGTCCATGCTTAAGAAGTTGCCTTAAAGTTATTTGTAGCTTGATCACTGATGTTTAGGCATTCCCTCTTCATTGATTAAAGTTATTTTTTATCTTGAATGTTTTCTAACCATGAAGGTGAAATCACTAGAAGTTAAATGAGTTTCTCGCCTTCTATATTTCATTGGAATTGTTCATCTTGAACGCTTGTTTGCTTAAAGTGTAATCTAAGAGATATTGGTTTTCCTCGTCTTATGATTATGTTCTTATTTTAATCAATATTTGAGAGCATCTTGTTTAAAAGGTATTTGTTTAAGGATTCTTTACTGCCCTTATACACCTACTATGTTCACAAACTTATTGTTCATTTCACGTCACACATACCTTAAGGATCCATTTGACCATGCTATATTTGCCCTGTTATGTATCTTGTTTCATTTTTGAGATATCCATGACTTTCGTAGACTCCATAGCCCAATGATTTGAAGACCTATAACTCCACCTATTCTACTTGAACATATTACCCAACCAAACAAATAAAAAACCCTACACTTAGCAACTAGCCTAAAATCAAACCCTAATAGCAAATAAGTACACATCCTTTGCATATAATAGAGAGAGCCCTCTCTAAGTGCAAGAAGGCTAGGTCCTAGGACTCCAAAGACTGGTCTGATGTTACCCTGTGCATTTGGTCTACCAATCTGCTAAATCACGGGACTCTAACATGTGTATTAGTTTTTCATTGATTACAAAAAGGGAAGGAAGACCTTTCTGAGTTAAAGGTTCAAGCTTACTGAAAAACCTATTTATAGCTATCTCCAAGCTATGAAATTTTTCTTCCAGCTGTAAAATAAGATTTCTCTTTGTAAGAACCTTCTTTACTTCCAAAATTGTTTCAGTCCTATCATCCACTCCTAACTCCTCTAGCTCATATTTGTTCTTAGAATTTAAGAACTTAATAATGTTGTTAGCAGTGGTTGGCTTATCTCCAAGTTCTTCCTTGATTTTTGTAATGGCATAATTTTCTTTCTCTATGTTATCACTAAAAAAAAAATGAAACATTATTTGACATGGTCATAGAGTTCATTTGTTAAAGGTATGTTCATAAGGTTCATTTGTCACAAGTTGGTAAAGGAAAAATTTAAATTTTTTCATATCAACCTATCCTAAGATCCAAACCCACCTCCATTCAAGTCATATCATGTCCCATCAGTCATCATTTTCTGACATATTTCATTTCCCAAGCTTTTGAATTAAAAAAGGTCATTTTAGCTAGTTTTTCTTATTTTCGTAGCGATTTACACTGTAAAAAGGCAATTTTCGCTACGAAACTACCTAATAGTTTCGTAGTGAAACTGCCAGGAAATGAACTAACCACGCTACCAAAAAGAGTATTTATGTTTGTCTTGTCAAATCTGGTGCAAGGTGCCAGTCCATGATTAGAAGTGTTAGGGTGGATGTCATTCGAGTCACTTAGGGTTAAATCAAGGTACAAAGGTAAAGTCTTAGGCCATTATTATTATTTTTAGCATGTATGAGGCATGATTAAAGCATGAGTTGTCATGGAAACTTTAAAACATTACCAAATTGAGTCTTTATAATTCTCTGCTTCATCTTTGCATGTTATTGAGTTTTGGAGAGTTGTTTCACCAAGCCAAGCTGGTTGCTGGCATTTTCAAAAGATGTAGGTGTCACTAATCAAGTGAGTCAGAGAAGGCATAAAATCACCATCGCTAAAAAGAAGAATACCAGCAAAGGCGGTCACTACCTCAGATATGAGCCATTAGACATGAATTTGTTAAATGAAGACCCAAATTCCTTAGAAGTTTTTAGAAGAACAGGGTGTTTTCATTTTTTCCAAAGATTGTAAGGGTGCCATGTGTAGGTTTCTAGTGAGTTTTCTATCAGTTTCAATGGGACAACTTTTCCCTTCCTAAATCTTAACCATTTACCCCTGTTTCACCTCCTTTATGTACCCTCATCCTACACCAGTCCAAGCATGGTGACAGATTTTGCACAAACCTTTATTCTTCATATTTTAATTCGATTTAGCATTTATTAAATATTTATTACATGATTTCTTAATTTTAAATTATTCTTTGTAATTCATCGATATCTCCAATGTTGTTTGCTGGTTAGAATGCTTATCATGATTGCTGATCCTAGTGTAGGATCAGATCCTGTACCGTGACCAGCACAACAGATCTTCACAGTGGATCCAAATCCTCTTGATCACTACCTTCACTCAAGCAGTTTCCGCCACGACAGCACGAACCCGAAGGCAGCCCAATATTAGATCCGTGAAGGAAGGAAGCCAAAGATTGGTTATGTCCAGTTTTGTAAAACTATTTCATTTTGAAGACCAAACAATCTAAATTCTACATCATTTTTATGTAACAGTTGAACGATCTATTTCGGCCTTCAGCCAACAGATCTATATAATGTAATTTGTAAATGGGACTTAGGAGCGAATTTTTTTTATAGAATAGAGAAGAACAGAGGGGCGATAGCAGGTTATTTTTTTATTGCCTGAATCTGGGCTGAATGTGTATTCATGCACGTATTTTCCTCGATGATCTAATAAAAAGTAGTTTCACCTTGGTTTCATGAATCGTGTTTTATGGTTTGGTTGATTAATTAAATCGAGTGCTGAGTAGCGTTTTCGCTTAAGAGGGAAACACACTGGTTGGCTAGGGACCAGCCAAACCAGCACGTTTACCCCATTCTTTCTTTCTGTAATTTATGTTTTATTTTCAAAGTTTGATTTAGCTTTTAACCCATAAATTCTTGTCTATGTGAAACGGATCCGTTGCGTGAAGTAAATAGAATTTCCTTTCTCTGCAATTTACTTTCTTGTAATTTACTTTCCTGCAAATTTAATTTTCTGCACTTGATTTTGGATTGGCTTTCTCTGCTTGGTCCAAGCAGGAGAGATCATCCTTCACCAGTGCATGTTGGTGTGTCATTTCCTTTCTGCAATTTTGGTTGATTGGCTTTCCCGCCTGGTCCAAGAAGGAAACATACACCTGCACTAGTGCACGTTGGTGTGTTACAAAAAGTCTTTATTTACTTTCCGCAACTTTCTTTCATTGAACGATTATGATAGGATATATGTTAATGTTTATTTATTTATGCACTTTGTTAAACTCATAAACATTTACTTTCCATATATGCAATCTGGTTTTACAGAAAAGTAGCACTTACGAAAATTAAACAATCATTTCAAGAATCAAAAGTTAAGTGCAGGAAGCTCTGATTTGGTGCAAGAACTAGTTTCTTGTCACAGGATCTGAGTGCTCTAAACCTTCAACATTTTGAGCCCTTGCATGAATCAGAAAAACCTTCAGTAAAGACACAATTTATACTTTCTACATAAAACTCTGATCCTGCACTAGTGCAGGACAGATTGATGCAAGAAAGAAACCTTTGAGGAAGCAGATTTAGGGGCCCATCTAACGAGACTGCTAAATTGCGTCTGCTGAAGAGAAACACACTCTTAATAGTTAATCAACTAGAGTGATTGCCTTTTTTCTTTGATCTCCTTTTGAAAATGCATTCTTTCTTGTTTCAGTCTTAGATTATTTTGATGACTCAAGTTATCTTTTTCTCATCTTGATTTGATTCTGCAACATTTCCTTTAAAAGAAAGTAGGGATTTGTATCAGAAAGATTCTTAACATCTCTGGCATTTCCTGTGCTTCGTCTCTAAGTTTATGGATCCCCCGGGTTGACAATTAAGTGTTGAGGAGTTTGCTTAAGTGTAATTCCTACACCCAAAATTTTGGTGCCGTTGCTGGGGAGGCAATTTGATTTGGTAAGAATTTTCTGATTAGACAAATAGAGGTAATTTTTTTCCCTTATTTTTGTAGCATTGTTTGGAAAAGTTTTTTGAAGGAATTTTACTGGTTTTAATTGATTTATGACAACATTTTTTTAGAAGTTGTTTTGTTATTTTTCTTTCTTTTTTTCATTTGAAATGAATGCCTAGGAAAGGTAAGGATTCAAATCCCACTAAGGGCCAAAATAATTTTTCTCATATTGGGTCTCCTTCTGCAAGCAGGAAGCCCAATTCAATTCAAACCCATCACGCAAGAACAATCCACCTGGATTCTAGTAATAACAACTCAGGTGTGGATCAGCCTGTGGAGAGAGGTAAAAGTAAGAAGCGAACCATGGTGGACCAGGAAGATCATTTGGAAGGGACTGGTGATGACCAAGTAAGTGAAGGACAATCCAATTTTGTGTTTCCAATTGTGGATCCTGATACTGTATCACAGATGAAGAATATTCCACCATCAGCTCTCCCTCATTTCCATGGAAAGGTTCATGAAGATCCTGACTCTTTTCTATTTGAGTTTGATATTCTATGTTGAAGTTATGATTATGCAACTGAGGCTCAGAAGTTAATATTATTTCCTGTTACCCTTAAGGATTCAACCCTTTGCTGGTTTATGGGGTTAAGAGGAAACACCATAACTTCTTGGGATCAAATGAAGAGAGTATTTTTGTCTAAACATCAAGAATATTGCAAAACTTGGGACATGCAGGGAGAAATTTTTACAATCATACAAGATGATGATGAAATGCTTGAAGATTATTTGGAAATATTTCTGTATATTTTACAAAGTTCAAAACTTAAGCTTGATATCAACACTCTTAGAACCTTATTCTTAAGAGGAATTACTAATAATGCTAGAAACAATTTGAATCTGTTAGGACAAGGTGATATTTCTCAGCAAAATTTTGATCAAATTTGTGAATTATGCCAGAAATTTTCAAGAAATCAATATAGATCCAGTAGAGGAACTCGAAACAAAAATAGAAAAACTGAATCTACTGATGTTATGATTATTGGACTAGAAAATAAAATGGAAAACATGAAAATTGATATAATGAACATTGTTACCAAACAGTTAGACTCCTTAAAATTTCAGCAGAAACTCATGAAGGAACAAGAGTCACTATGTATTTTCTGTCCTAAATGTAGAGACAAGCATCCCCCTAAAGAATGTCCTCTTAATTTGAAAGAAAATAATAAGTGTGTTATTTGTGCAAAAGACCATATCACATAAAAATGTCCCTCTATACTAGGACTTAAAGTTGTATTTACAGGGGGACATCCTAAAGTTAAATACTTGAATGCTATGGGAGCAAGAAGGAATTGGCCAGGTACAGGTATGGCTCCTGAATTTCCTCCACACTATTTTGGTTATAATTCACATGCATATTATTATCCTAACTCTCATCAATAGTGGCCGTATGGGAATCAATATAAGCATGGGTAAATTTCTCAACCATGGCAATAAGGTTGGAAAGGGCCGACTCATTTCCCATATTCCTACCAGCCACCTATGTATTCATACCCATCTACACATGCACCTTATACAATGCCTCAACTTCCAAGTCAGTCCACTCCACCATAGCTGTTACCTCCACCCTTTCGACCTCCTCAATTGCCTGCTCAACCTATGCCCAATCCTAATAATAATAAAGCAGTACAAATGATTCATATAACAAATCCACCGTTCGAGTACCAGTCTATTCCAGTTGGAGTTCATGATATACAATTGATATTGGGAAGGACTGTAACATCAGAAAATCAGAAGAAACCTATGGTAATTGTTAAAGAAGAAAGGAGAAGTCAGCGTATGGAAGTACCGTGCTTCACAGTGTTTCAGACGGCTGAAAAAGGTGATGAAGAAATTGAAGAGCAACAAAAAGATAAAGTCTGAAACACTGTAGATTGATGATACTGTGTCGGAGCAGGAGTGAGTTGGAACGCTCAAAATTTTGAAGTTTTTTGTAGAGGTAAAGAATTGTGTGAGGACACACAACAGCTTAGGGATGGGAGGATGTTAGCCCCCTAATTTTTCCCCTTTTTACTACTTTTCCCTTCCTAAATCTTAACCATTTACCCTTGTTTCACCTCCTTTATGTACCCTCATCCTGCACCAGTCCAAGCATGGTGACATATTTTGCACAAACCTTTATTCTTCATATTTTAATTCGATTTAGCATTTATTAAATATTTATTACATGATTTCTTACTTTTAAATTATTCTTTGTAATTTATCAATATATCCAATGTTGTTTGGTGGTTAGAATGCTTATCATGATTGTTGATCCTAGTGCAGGATCAGATCCTGTACTGTGACCAACATAGCAGATATTCACGGTGGATCCAAATCCTCTTAATCACCGCCTTGACTCAAGAAGTTTCCGCCACGACAGCACTAACCAAAATGTAGCCAAAGATTAGATCCGTGAAGGAAGGAGGCCAAAGATTGGTTGCAGCCAGTTTTGTAAAACCGTTTCATTTTGAAGAACGAACAATCTAAATTTTGTATTTTTTTTATGTAACAGTTGAACGATCTGTTTCGGCCTTCGGCCAATAGATCTATATAATGTAATTTTTAAATAGGACTTAGGAGCGAAAACGTTTTATAGAACAGAGAAGAATAGAGGGGCGATAGTAGGTTATTTTTTTATTGCCCGAATCTGGGTTGAACGTGTATTAACACATGTATTTTCCTCGATGATCTAATAAAAAGGAGTTTCGCCTCAACTTCATGAATCGCGTTTTATGGTTTGGTTGATTAACTAAATCGAGTGTTGAGTAGCGTTTTTGCTTAAGAGGGAAACACACTGGTTGGCTAGGGCCCAGCCAAACCAGCACGTTTACCCCATTATTTCTCTCTGTAATTTATGTTTTATTGTCAAAGTGTGATTTAGCTTTTAATGCATAAATTCATGTCTGTGTGAAATGGATCCATCGCATGAAGCAAATAGAATTTATTTTCTCTGCAATTTAATTTCCTGCAAATTTACTTTTTTGCACTTGATTTTGGATTGGCTTTGTCCACCTGGTCCAAGCAGGAGAGATCATCCTGCACTAGTGCACGTTGGTGTGACATTTCCTTCCTACAGTTTTGGTTGATTGGCTTTCCCTCCTGGTCCAAGCAGGAAACATACACCTGCACTAGCACATGTTGGTGTGTTACAAAAAGTCTTTATTTACTTTCTGCAACTTTCTTTCATTGAATGATTATGACAGGATAGATGTTAATGTTTCTCTATTTCTTCACTTCGTTAAATTCAGAAACATTTACTTTCCATATATGCAATTTGGTTTTACAACAAAGTAGCACTTACGACAATTAAACAATCATTTCAAGAATCAAAAGTTAAGTGTAGGAAGCTTTGATTTGGTGCAAGAACTAGTTTCTTGTCACAGGATCTGAGTGCTCTGAACCTTCCACAGTTCGAGCCCTTGCATGAAGTAGAAAAACCTTCAGTAAAGACATAGTTTATACTTTCTACATAAAAATCTGATCCTGCACTAGTGCAGGACAGATTAATGCAAGAAAGAAATATCTAAGGAAGCAGATTTAAGGGCCCATCTAACAAGACTGCTAAAGTGCCTCTTCTAAAGAGAAACACACTCTTAATAGTTAATCAGCTAGAGTGATTTCTTTTTTTCTTCGATCTCCTTTTGCAAATGAATTCTTTCTTGTTTCCGTCTTAGATTATTGTGATGACTCAAGTTATCTTTTTCTCGTCTTGATTTGATTCTGCAACATTTCCTTTAAAAGAAAGTAGGGATTTGTATCAGAAATATTCGTACCATCTCTGGCATTTCCTGTGCTTCGTCTCTAAGTTTATAGATCCCCCGGGTTAATAATTAAGTGTTGAGGAGTTTTCTTAAGTGTAATTCCTACACCCAACAGTAAGAGGTACATCCTCTAAAAGAACTAATGATAGCTTGGTAGCCTGCTCTTTTTCCTTTATCATATTTTCCATCTCAGCTTCCATATGCCTCAGTTGAGCATTCTACTCCATGATGAGCTTCATCATGTTTGCTTTCTGTGACTCTGTTTCTTCAATGTCTTTGGCCAAAGGGTCCTCTGTAGCTGGAAAATTTAGCTGCTTACTTAATTCTTCTATGTCAACATTTTTATTTTTAATCACCTCTTCTGCACCTCTGATATTGGAGGGATCATATCCAATCCTGATTACTAAGTCTTCCAAAGAGTTAATCCTTGAATCCTTAACCAAAGAATATAATTTCTCCATTTTGAGATGTGATTGGATATTAGCTAAAGAAACCTACAATTTGGACAAACTCATAGCAATGCTAGTGAGTGTAGATGAAATCATTTCACCTGTCTATTTATGCATCTCCATTTGATAAATGGGATGTATATCTTTAACATCAAACACAAATGCAGTCTTTTTATAATCAGCTGAACTCTTGGGCTGACGAATATATGGTTGGCGAAAGGCCATCTACATTTTTACTTTCTCTGAATCAAAATTTGATAGTAGCCTACTCCAGGAGCTGGAAGTCTGCTTCCAGAATTGATTATATGTACTGGTCTTCAAAGCTTCAATTTTCAATTTAATCTCCCTAAATGTATAAAAAATGGTCTTCTCTTTCTCCCCTGTAACAACTGTGCTCGTTTGAATAGCTTTCTGCTGATCCTGAGAAGTAGTAGAAGTGGTGGGAGAGAGTGTGGTTTGACCACCTACTTGTGAGGAAGTAGGTATCTCTTTGTTCATGATGACAAATTCCTACTTTGAGTCTTTGTCTGGATTTACCTTAGGATTGATTTTAGTCGTCTTCTTGTACATGATTGTGAATTATTTACTGGAAGTGTTTGTCACTGAACGGGACTCTTGTTCTTTGATCCTTTTTCCCACTTTCCCTTGTGGGACATGAGTCTGTGATGTTGAAGTTGATACCAATTTCTCTTCAACCTCTTGTAGAGTATTCTCAGTCCATTCTAGCTAATTCATGTACCTCTCAATATCTGGTTTGTGGGTATGAATATAAGGTGTAGACTTATTATCTACCCTTAGTTTGGAGATGGCACCCAATGGATGATATGAACTTGTGAAACTGAGGTTGAATTTCATCTCTTTCAGTAATCTGTCTGCTTCCTCCCTTGCTGCTCTGTTGTTACAAATGAAAGGTCCTATTTGTTTCTTAATTATGAACTGATATTTATTCTTGGTAGACAAAAAATGAATCTCATCAGCATTGAGCATTTTCCTGATGCATTCTAGGGAAAAAATTCTCATTGGGATGAATTTTGGGAGCTTATATGGGGCAATATCACATCCATAAATCCTTAGCTCTGTGTAATTTTGGTGGAGGTACCAGTCTCCTATTTTAGATTGGTCTGACAACTGCAAGACTTTCCTGATTTCTTCATTGATTCTTGCCTCTGAATTGCTGCTGAGAGGACTGGGTGTTTGATGTACAAACAATTCTATGAAATGTTTGTATGAGTATTCTTTCTTCTCCTTCATCACCATGGTAGTCCAAAAGATGAAATATTGTTGGTTTCCCTCTTCATCCAAATTCTGTAATGCAAACTTGAACCCGTCTCCCTGAAAATATAAAAACAAATATACTAAAACATAGGCATATTTAAACACCTCCTCAGTGTGGAACTTAAAAAATTGTTCATGAATTGAATCTGCAAGGAATTGGCTAAAGTTTAATAAGACATAAGGCTTGGAATCTGTAGAGAAAATGGAAATGAAACCTATAATCGCCTCATCTACCCACTGATCTAGGTAATAACCAAGGAGGTAGGATATGACAATACTGATCTACTTAGTTCTCTGAGCGAACGTGGAAGATGGATAGGGAGTGTTATTCTTAGGTAGTTGGGCATCTTTAGCTAGAAAAATCTCAAGGGTTTTAGCCCTTTTTGGAAATTCTAGCTTATGATATAGTTCATCGAGTGCTTCTTGAGAAAAATGAATGGAATTCTTTGTAATAGGGGCCTACATAATTTGGTCTATGGTTTGGGAAGTTACGGTGATTCGAATCTCTCAAGAAGGTACACTAATAGCTCTCTGATTGGGTTCATAATAGGTTTGACATTTCCCGATGAATTCAGGAGCATTGAGGGTGTGGGGAAAGATATAATGGGGAAAATTGGATTCCCGCAGTCCAATTTCATGAATTATATCAATGAATTTGTCTTCAAGCCAACAATACATTTCGAATAATTCTAGCTCACATAGGGTTTCAAGGATTTTGTATTCCCTATTGGCCATAGGAATGATCAAGATCAATTGAGGGATGGAGTAGTGAATTCACAGTATCCATCAAGCTCTACTTCTTGGGAAGAATGATGAACTTTAGTTTTGTGGTGAATGAGGGATTCTGTTAAAACAAATGGAGGCTGAGACTGATAAAAAGCTCTATATTGAGGAAATGATGTCGATAATGGAAGAGAGAAGCTAGACAACAATTGACTTGGGCTTTCTGGTGCTTTGTCAACTCGCAGGAAACCTGTACAAAATAATGAAAATAGCAAGGTAAAGGATTAAATGTTTATTAGACATGAATTTATACAGAGATGGGTCATTTTCTCGTTGATGGTGGCGCGAATCCATTGGATTAATGGTTAGGGATGATTTAAATTATAAACGGTTGTATTACCGCAAGAAGACATTTAATTGGAAATGGATGGGTCCAGGTGAAGTGACGTGACTAGCGCTCAACGTGCAGATTAATGGTTTTCACATACCAAGGAAAAATGTTTTTTAGAGGAGGTCCAAAGCAGTAAGCGGTTCCGGCTTTGGGGGGGGGCGGAATCGTGGAGAGAGCACCATGTTAGCATGTGCTAGAAACATAAAACCACCCATTTGCCCCCCCCCCCTCAACTAGGGGCACCGGATGGAGAGGGGGGGCCGAAAAAGGATATGGGCCGTGGGATGGAATGTGCAGGGAATGGATGATGGGACATATGGAGGGGGCTTAATCAGGCAATGGTGGAGTTGAATGGGATTTCTTTTCTAGTAGTGGGGGTATTTAGAAAAAGGTAAAACTTAGGATCTAGGGGTTAATACGCCAGATCTTAATTTTGATATGTCAAACCCTTTAGACTTAAGATAAAAAAAATTTCCTTTGCCTTTCTGTGCATGAAATAATTTTGTGAGTTAAAACACTTCGGATAAACATTTTTCTTGTTTTTCAATGCCATCATGTAATTTCTACATACCCTTTCCTTTTCAGTTTCTTTTTTTAAGATAACATTTTTTATCTCATTTGTTTAGGGTGCATTTGAGCTAGCAAACCCACATATCTTTTTTTATAACAATCTAACCTACTCTATCACTTATTCCTCCTATTGATTCAAATTAAACTGTTGAATCAATCTCATTTTCTACCTAACTACTGATTTGTTAATATTAAATTCTTTTAGAAACCTTTATTCACTAACCTATTTGACATGAAATTTACAATTGTTCCATCTTGATTAAGCTGTATGATTGGAACAAAATCTAGTCATTGTTGCATTTTAGAAAAGCTGCACACAATCTTATTTAATTTTTAACATAAAGGAAACTAATTTAACAGTAGTGGCATTTAAATTTGCAACACTTTAAGTATTATTTCTCTTTTTCTTTTGTGGGGTTTTGTTCTCTTTTTATTCTTTTTCAATTTTCTTCTTTTTGACTTTTTTCTTCATATTCATTTTCTTTTTCACATACCCTCTTTTGATTTTTCTTTTTATATATACTTTTTTCTTTAGAAATCATTTGCAAACTAAAAATAATTTACAAGTTAAAATTGTAAATAATGACATACTATTTCACCTTGAGATCCTATAAAATATAGGAGCCTAACAGTGGCTCCATCTGGGGATGGAACTTCTTAATGTGAAGTGTCAAGAACATATGATTAGTAGCCTTGAGTATCCAAAGTCTATAATGTTTGCATATGATTTCTTTTGTTTTTAAGGTACTTATGATAGCTTGTCAATCAAGGCTTAAGGCCTTCTCTGTGGGCTTTAACTCTAATCAACAAGTTATCCAATCAAATCAATATAGATTGTAATAATTAAAATGATGTAATAAAAATTATTTATGCTAAAAAAATTAGTGCTTCAACATCCTACCATTGATAGGACCACCAGGTAATTCTGCTCCATCCAAGTCCTTGAGTAAGAATGCATTATTTCCCCTGAAAGCATGAATTGTGTATGGCCCTTTCCAAATGTTATCAAATTTACCATGTTTACCTTTGTCTTCTCTCCTGGAATCCCACCTTAGAACTTTGTCTCCAATGTTGAAATCATATGATTTAGACCTCTTGTCAAAAATATTTTTGATATTTTCCTGAATTACTTGAGTTTCATTGTAGACATTATCTCTTGACTACTACAACTGAATTATTTGATCGATCCTTCTATGTAAATCATTTGGCTCAACCTGTAATTCTTGTGTTATCTTCATGACTGGTACTCCTAAAGATGATGGAAATAGAGCATCGATTCCATAGACCAAATGGTATGGTGACATACCAATTGACTTCTTTGTAGTAAGTTTGTCAGCCCAAAGTGCATTGACCAACTTGTTGTGCCAAGATTTATTATTGTCTTCCAACAATTTTTTAATGATATTTACCATACTTTTATTTGAGTATTCATCCAACCCATTACCTTGAGGGTAATAGGATGTTGAATGTCCCAAATTAATGTGGTATTTGTTATAAAATTCAATCATTCTCTTAGATTTGAAAGTTGTTGCATTGTCAGTAATAAGTTTTCTAGGACAACCAAATCTAGAAATGATATTGGTCTCAAGAAATTTAATAATGATAGCAACTGTAGCAGATCTGGAAGGGGTGGCCTCTATACATTTAGTAAATTAATCCATGGCTATGAGAATCCACTTATGTTGGCCAGAGGAAGGAGGATGAATTTCAGCAATGAAACCCAGTCCCCACTGCTGAAAAGGGCTCTCAACTAAAATATGCTTTAATGGTAGCGGTAAGAGTTTTATTTTTCCTTCAAACATCTGGCATTTATGGCATGAAGTTACCTTCTTATGAATGTCAGGGAATATGGTAGGCCAGTAAAAAACAGCCCTGAAGGTTTTATTAGCATTGGTTTTCTAATAGAGGTGGCCACCACAGTTACCTTCATGGAACTCCTGCATGATTTTCTCTGCATGATCCTTCAACAAGCACTTAAGTAAAATTCCACCGTCTTTCCAATATAACACATTTTCAATGATACAAAACTTAACTGATTTTAATTTTAGAAATCTTTCCTTTTTTTTTGTTAGACCATGCGGAGCATTTAAATTGAATAAAACATATAACAAATCTGCATACCAGGGTGAGTTCAAAAATGTTCATCAATCTGTGGAGTCGCCTGTTCCTCTTGATCATCCAATGCTACAACAAATTTGATGTCTAATGCATGGAAATTAGACTCTTCCGTCAATTTGGTCAGTCCTTGTCCTTTAATCAACTTAGTTGGTTTGATTTCTAAGTCATACTCAAGGATGAAAGCAATCCATTTTCCTCGTTTGCCATCTGGTCCATTCTGTGTCAAAATTTCCTTTACAACTAAATTAGGTTCATATGAAATAATATGTGAATGAAAAATATATAATCTAAAATATTTTATTGCTTTAAATAATTCAAAGGCTTGTTTTTCCATGATGTTGTATTTTAAATATGCATCTATTAAAGCCTTACTGAAAAATGAAATAGTTTGTTCAAATCCCTCTTCATTTTTATTCAACAAAATAACTACAACAGTGTGTTCAGAAGCAAAATAAAAGATAATAAAATATTTGGTAAAATTTGGAATAATCAACACTGGTGCTTTTGTTAATGAATTTTTAACTAAATCAAAGGACTGTCTAGCCTCAATAATCCATCTGATTTTTTAATCTTTTTCAATCATTTTTGTTATATTTCTAAGAAGCTCTGCAAGATTAGGAATGAATCTCCTAAGGAAATTATTTTTTCCAATAAAAGTCTGAAGTTCTTTGATATTTCTCGGGTGACTTATTTTTAATATTTCTTCAATCCTACATGGATCAATCCTAATTCCATATTTTGAAATAATATTACCAATAATATTACCTTCCTCAAAGCCAAACAATGTTTTCTTTGGATTTAATGAGATACCATACCTTCTACACTTTTCAAACACTCTTCTTAGATGTCTCAAATGTTCATCATCAAAATTTGAATATACAGTAATGTCATCAAGATAAATCACAATAAAATGACCAATCTCATCAGCAAAGGCAATTTCCATTGCTCTTTGAAATGTATCCCCAACATTCATTAACCCCAAGGGAATCTTCAGATATATGAAGGTCCCCCATGGAGTAGTGAAAGTTATTTTATCCTGATCATCAGGATGTACTAGGACCTCGTCATTACCTAAGAAACCATCTAACAGGGATATCCTACTTGACCCTACCACCTTCTGTAATATATGATCCATTTTGGGCAAAGGGTAGTTGTCTTTCAAAGAAACCTTGTTAATATTTCTAAAATGAATACACAACTAGATTTCTCCAGTTTTCTTCCTAGTAGGTACTGTTAGCACTTGAATCAGCACTTGGACTACAGCAAGTGCCTGACCAAACACATCATAAAATCTAAGGAAATTTTAATGTTTTTTTTTATGGGATTGGAAGATGGTATAAACTTTGATTCACTGAAGAGAGATTTCGGTCAAATCCACAGTTCTACTAATGAGGGTATTGTAACTTGATGTGGTAGAAAGGTGCAAGTTTGTAGTCTATGAGGAGAGGAAACTATAATATGAGAGAAGAATTGGTAGGTCTGTAAAATAGAAATCTACTGATTTAGTAGAAATTCACAAAAGTAGTAGTTTGACAATATTCCATTGAGAGAAAGCTATTTCTAGTCTGACAAGATTCTCACTGAAATATCATGAAGATTAACTATCATGAGTGATTCTCTTCCACTGTTATAATATATATTTTATCAGGAATGCTCATTGTGTGAGACTAAAAAAAATTGATAAAACACATAACAAGCTTAAGAGACTAATAAAATCACATATCAGTATGATGATTTGCAAACTGGAACTAGAAGAAAGGGGATATGGAAACACAAATAAAGTAGACAATACACACATCAAATTGGTAATAAGTCCTTAGTAGTATTATTCCATTTCATTCACGAAAAGATTACAGTTCATATAAGTCAAAATTCTATAACCACCAACCAACCCTGACTTCATATCATTTTGGCATATATATACAAAATATGATACTGCCATCTTCCACAGAAAAAGGTAAATTTGTTTCAACAATAAGTACAATCTCATGCAAGAGGTAAGGCTTATCTAAAACTTTAATACAGAGTGCCATGACGTAATGAAAATAAATAGCAATAAGGCTAAAAGTTCGGAGTGCTTTGTATCATGTGGCAGTCTATGGGAAGACTCCTCTTCTATTCTGGTGCAACCAACTCCACAAAAAGTGGAAACAACAGTGAAAATGGCATGTGGTTGTTCCTGGAATGCTATCTGGTCTTAGTGTCAGTATTTTCATACTTCCACCAGGGATCAAAACACATTTTCATGTGCATCTTAGGTGTCCCATTCTGAATAAATTTTTCATCATTCCATCAGGTCATGATATAAAATTGTTCCATTGGTGGTTGTCCTAGTCAAATAAGCTTCCTTCTCCATAAAAATATCATATTGGCTGACTCATTCTCATGTATTCTTGAGCATAATAACACATGTGGAAATACTCTGTTCACTTGGAAGTCTTTAAATTCAAAGTTCAAAGTCTTATTCAAAAGTCAGGTCAAAAAGCAGTCCCATTAGGTCATAGGGCCAAAATCATGAAAAATGGTCATTTCACCATCAAATTCATCTTTTGAAGGAGTAGTAATAGTCAAATTTATTCAAAAATTTCAGGTTCTAAACTATCATTTCCAAGTAAGTGGCTTTGTGTTTACCATATTTGTCTCTCAGTTGTGCTTGGAAAGCTCATTTCCCTCTCCTAGGTTTTTGAGGGAATTTTTCTTGGTTTCATGACTTCCATGGTTAAATAATCAACAATACTTGTATCCTGGTGCTCTTAGAGCTTACCCTATCCTTAATATACCTTCCTAAACACTTCCCATCACTCCTATCGCTCAAAATCATCATTTTTTCACAATCCCTAGCCTATTGCTACAATTTGACACTTTTTCGATACTAGGCCTATGTTTTTCCCTTTTGGACCCATTCCCCTCACCCAATCCTTGAAATTCCACTTTCCCCTACCCTATAACATCTATCCCTATCCCCAAAAATTTCCCTAATAATTTAGACAAATCTTAACCCCTTAATTCCCCTCCCACTACAAGGCATTCCTAAATCCCCTGTTTTGCCTACACCAAACCCTAATTTCCTCTTCCACTAAGCTAGGGTTTGCTATGGAATCAAAGACATAATAAAAGAGGAGGAATAAGGGAGGTCATTTCAGCAAGTATTAAGCCATACCAACTCATAAAAATCATGCCTCCATCATTTTCCAAGAAGTCATTCCATGGGACAAATCATTTTCCACACATAGGGCCAGTTTTTCTTCAAACTATGTTTCTAATCAAACAGAGATGAAATTAACAAAATTGAGAGAGGTTTTTGTCCCTCATAGGTCATAAAATAAAAATATCCTTCATATTTTACATAGGTTTCATGGTTTTTGAGAAATGTTAAAAATACAAGTGCTACACGAGGTTTGTTGCATTTCACGAGTGACCTTGCGAAAATCAATTTTTGCCTAGCTGGAATGTCCAAATGACTTTCTTGATGAGTCAAATGATAACTAGATAGAGTGGGATTTCTAATGAGCTATCATATGCTCAATTTGGAGTTGAGGAAGGCCTTCAAAAGTTTCATGCACCAGCACTCTGCATTTATGCACCCTCATTCAGCACTTTTTGACCAACCTTGGTAAAATCAACTTTTGGCAAGGAAAAGTAACTATGAACAGAAAAAAAAGGGAGATTTGGAAATTATATAGGATAATATTTACAACATGATATCATGGGCCCAATTTGGACACCGGGAAGGCCTCCAAATTTGGTCTGCAAAAAGGTGTTGCAGTGTCACTGCGCATTTAGAAGATGTTGCCTCTTTTTTTCACCTTAGGGATGTGCGTTTAAACTAACGTTGCACGCTTTCCTAGTGGCATTGTGCCCTTTCCAAGAGATTCCCATGTAATTTATGAAGGTTTTTCATGCCTGCCTATAGGCGATTCACATTTGGAAAATCGTTGCACCCTCACACAGTGATGCTACGCGCCTAGATAGTGAACTTTGTTGAGTGTTCAAGCTATTCAAACAAGTTAAAAACTACTTCAAATTTCCCCTATAATCCTCCAAGCACTTCTAAGTAGTAAGTACATATCATAAGCCTTGTTTCTAAGCTATTTTTTCACACTTGAAGGAATTGAAGTGGAACCCTCAATGAAACCCTAATTTCAATTTGTGATCACTGTCTATACACTTGTTTCATCCTCCTAAACAGAATATCAGTCATAGACAGGATAATTTCATTTATTTAGGATTTTCATTGATTTATTTTTCCCTTTAAATCATTCCCTTCACCTTTAAATCTAGCCATCTCATCCCCTTCCCCTCATCTCATTTCACTTGTACCCTAGGGTTTCATAAATCAAAATTTGAAGATGTCTGAAGAAGAATATAGTGGTGTTGGTGAGGCACAAATGCTAAGAAGAAATGACCATAAGGGAGGGAAAATAAACAAGTTTGAACCCATAACTACAAGAGAAATTATGTCCTCTCCCGTCACTTCGTATTTATTTAAGCATGTGGGTTGCTTTGAGTTCTGTGAGAGAGTGCAGTAAGTCAAAAATCACCCGGAGTTAACAAGAATGTTCATCATCAATCTACATGGAAAACAGGTTACTCTTGCTGGGGTTACCTTCGATATGTCCACCAATGCCATTGCAACTGCTACAGGGGTCCTGTTAGCCATCTATAATGGATTTTATACCAAATGTTGGCTAAATACTTTCTTAAGCCTTCAAGAAGCAATTCTCATAGAAAACTACTCATTCTTGAAGCCTTTTGGGTGTTTTCTGACTTGGGAGAAATCTTCGCTTTTGTTTCCCTTCAAAAGAGCATTCAAGGCAGTCCTGCTGATATCCAAAGAAAATTTTTTATAGACCCATTTCCCATCATCCCATAAATTCATTTTCATCCACTTTTCATCCATGTTTACCTATCCTAATCACTCATTTTTCCTCCCAAAAGGCCCTTTTCCCTTTTCTTTCCTCATTTCACCCTTTGCTTCCTCAAAATTCCATTTTAAACCTTAAAAAACCCCTTCTCAGCCTTTAAATATGATCATTTCACATAGACAGAGTTAAGCCCCCAAGGGCTTAAGCTCTCAGCCACTTTTTCACCACAAGATCGGCTCTGTGACCGTTACCTCATGTCTCTTAAGCCCCCATCACTATCGGCCCTCGAAACTTTCAAAGTTTTCGTTCCCTTTTCTCTTTTTCTGTTGATATGTGAAATGCGATGTGCCTTCCCACTTTAAATCCCCGCCATTGATCTTGCTGCAAATCCGACGGTCCTCGGCAAATTGGCACTCTCTCATCGCATCGAGCTTCCCCTGTTTCCTTCTCGCATCTCCTCGCTCTGCCAATATGTGATGCCCTGACCAGATCCTATCCGTTGATCTCAATTCTAATCCTACGGCCCTTCATCCATCCCATCACCCCTCCCATCGGCATCGACCATAGCAAGTTCCAAAACCCTTGGTCCTAGACCCTATGTTCCTTCGATAGCCGATCTATTGAATAAGTCTCCGCCGTCCATCCTTCAGATTCGATGACCCACATCGTTTCTCCTCCGTTACCCCGCGAACACTGTCAACACATAAAATAATGTTACAAATTTCCCCACTGTCTGTTTTTTTTTTCCTCAGTTTCCATAATGCCCCACTAGTCCCACCCGACCACGCTGGGGTCTTTCCATTGTATTCCCGCGTGATCTCCACTATCGATCTATCTACACCCCCATATCTAATAGCCCAGATCTCGTTTCGTGTTCATTTTTCTCCCATTTCCCCCATGCACTTTGAACGCAAAATGGGCGGTTTTAGGCAGCATATGTGTCAACCATTGGACTGTATCGCATTCGATCAAGCCCAAAACATTTACTGCCTGCACCCCATGCGAAAACTGCTACCGATTTTCTAAACCCACTTGTCCCTTTTCCACTTCAAGCTCAGTTTGAACCCTGGTTTTCACAGTGTTGCACCATGGAACCATCCTTCGCTGCATACACATTCTTTGCAATCGCTCCTCCACCTCCGCTAGAAGCCTTCTGAAGCAGTAAAACTACATCAACGGGATTTTATGACTAGTTTGTTTGTTTTGCAGGTTTTATGGTGGCTAGTGGCGGTAAAAGTCTTCCACAGCCGAGGAAAAAATGGCAAAGGGGCCAAAGGGTCGAATTTCAAAGCATAATCAAATGTTTTATGAACATGATTACACAGAAAACCCTCCGGCGCAACCACATGTACAAAAAAGAAAACAAGGAGATCATTGAAAGTCAAAGGTTAAATCATAAATCAACAAACCAAAGCTTAACCCGCAGGTTATAGATAAAAACACAGTCAAAGCTAAAACAAGATTAAAATACAAAGAAAGAAAAATCAACAGAGGAGAGCTTCGAATGACACATCCGTAGAGCTATTTACTCCTCCCAGGACTAAAAGACACCTTGACAATTATTGTGCTGACAGAACTTCTTTAAAACTGTTATGGCAGTTATTGTTGTTAGTGTCCCATGATTTGGCTAATTGGCAAGCCAAGTGACAGGGTAACATCAAACCAATCTTTGGAGCCCAAGGACCTAGCCTTCCTGGACTCAGATAGGGCTCTCTCTATTTGTGTAAGGGATATCTGTGTGTTTGCTTCTTGTGTTTCTGATTTTAGGCTAGTTATGAAGTAGGTTTTTGGTTTTAGTTTTTAGGTTGTGAGGGATGAACTGATCAGAGACTAAGATAGGTAAAAAGATTTCAGATCAACTGGGATATGGGCTCAAAAATGTCAAGAAAGCTTTCAGATGGTGATACAAGGTTGTTGAAGGGCCAATTTGAGCGACGCAAAATGGATCTTTGGGTAAAATGGAGTGGGATGGACACTAAATTTGTGAAGAACAAAGGATTTCAAACATAAATAGTTCAATAGTTGACATAAACATGGTAGGTCTAACCATTAATCATGAGAAATGTAACTATAAACTGATCAATGAATAGAAATAAACATTCAAGCAATACATAGAGAGATATGACTCTCTAACTTTAGGAAATTTCTATCAGACTTTGGGGAAATACATTTAAGACAAACAAACAACTCAAATCACTATGAGGAAATGCCTAAGCATAGTATTTCAAGCTATTGGGCACTTTGAAGTAGGATTGCATAGTTTTAGGCAAAGGGCAAGATCAGTACAAGACCTCCTTGGTTCAACAAATGACAATCAAACAATCAAAGAGAGGTTTCAGAGGTGGAGCTATGACTAGCCATGAGTAAGCAGGGCATACCATGAATCATACTTAGCATGCATAAAACCATAAATGAAACAAGCAAACAATATTCTTCAGGTTTCAAAGAGCAATCAAGGATTCTTTGATATGACTAAGAAGGAAGAAAACATAGAAGCTATAAAGAAACAGGAAATTTGAGGTGCCTCCAAGGGCATGTCTCAAATCTATTCTCTATTGTCTTATAGCAAGCAATAACATGGAATTATGAATGAAAACTAAGAAGCATAACAGAGAGGGACACTATACCATTTTACCAAGTCAAGGAATCCAACAACAAACCTCCGTCATCCAAAAACATTCAAGAAACTATCTAATGCATGAGACATGTGTTTCTTTCAAGCTTTTATAACCATATATTGCTTCTATTCATCAAGTTTAGCCTTATTTACAATGAATCCTCTTGGAATATATAGGCCAATATGAGGGAAAACCTCCTAGTGCAACTTCCAATCTCATTGGCCTATCAAAAATATCTGATTTTGTCCTTGAGGCATTGCAAAGCCCATGGCACAAAATATCTAATGAAATATCTCAAAAATGCTAAAAAAGGAAAATATATTGACTTTTCATAACTAATCATGCCCAAAAATAGCTAAACGCACATGAGGAAAAGTCACTTTAGAAAGGTACATTTTTCATAAAAATACTTAAGAAATATATCAACAGAAAGTCCTCTGTCTTGCCGACAACTTTTGGAGGCCTTCCCGATGTCGAAACGAGGCCTGTGATGGCTCGTTGGAAAGATATAAATTTATATTTCCTGAAAATTCTTAGTTTTCTCAAAACTAATCACTAGAAGTCTATAAAAAACTGACCTATTTGTAAAAACCCAAAAAATAGACCTTGCTGATAAACGGGGCAGAGTGTGGAAAAAGTGAGTGTTTTTCGCCATTTTGGGGGAGAAAATCATCTTCAATTGATCTGATAATCACTGAGTATATGCCCCTGAAATTATGGCATCTAATGATACCATTTTCATCCTTTGATGATGCCCCAAACAAAAATGGCGATGCCCATGATTTTTAGCCAAAAAACCAAAACTTGTTGAATTTCGCCCAATTTTGGCGAGCATGACCCTCAAGGGTTTTTAGAAACATGCTGAGAAGTTGAGGCCAAAATTTGGAGCTTTGAGGTGTCTTTCTTCAATTTTGGTGCCGGCCGCCTCCTTTGAGCTCTCGTGTTTCATATACCGCCATGTGGACACTCTTTTGTTTATTTTGTGTTTGCAAGAAGTGATTGAAGTTTATAGACCTCTCTAGATCTGTCCTCAAATCATCAATTTGTTTTTATCTATTGATCAAGAGAGTCTCTAAGATTTGGGCCTCATTGTCGCTATCATCACTTTGGATTTGAATGATGTCAAATTGTCTCTCATTTTCATGGCTGCTTTCTTCTTTCTCCTTTCCCTTGCTTTGGATGGCTTTCTTGGTCTTCCTCCTCTTGGGTAATTTGACAGTGGGCTGCTTAGGCAATTTCCCCTTGCTTCGGAGGGCCCTAGTGACATTTGGAGTTATAGTTTTAGGCACCCTTTTCCTTGATGTCCGGGGCTTGGCCACTTTTGGAGAAGAGAGCATGGCCCCTTGACTCGGAGAGGCATCTAGCACATGCTCTATTGGCTCTTTGCCCTTGTTACTTCCCTCATCATTCTTGCCACTATTTTGAGTTTCTTCATGGCGCTTTTCTTCCTCACTGTGCTACATATCATCACTATGTTTTTCTTCACTTTTCTGCCCTGCCTCACTGTGTTATTTTTCACCTTGCTTCCCTTCCTCACTATGCTCTTTTTCACCTTGCTGCCCTTCTTCACCATGCTGCTGTTGTTCATTGTTTCTTTACAAAGTAAGTAAGACACCCTCAGCTCTGTTTGGAAAACATTTCACACACTTTGTTTGTGGAACTCTGGTGGCTGCACAGAGTTCATTAATTCATGATACATAGAGGACACTTTAAAATGACAAAGCTTTCAAATTATGATCACTATTTTCCCTTTGGAACTTCGAACAAAGTCTGCTCTTGTTTTAACACTATTAGGACACTCTTCAAATTTATTTGAGACCTCTAACACTGTGTATGTCTGTCTAGTAATTAGTGTATGGTTTATCACTATTCTTGAAGGCAGCTAAGGCTCTTTCAGACTGATGAAAACACCCCCTACCTCTCATTGTAATGGTCTGTGACAATCACAACAAATAAACAACTCTGATTTTGCTCAAAAACCCTACCCTCTTTATCACTGCTTTTTCTGGTGCTTTTTTAAATGAAAAATTTCCCTTAAAGCTACTATCAAGACACTGTCCAAATTGATTTGAGACCCCCCTAAGCACAAGAAATATTTTCTCCAGTTTTGACAAAACTTTGTCTCATATACCACTGTCTATCTCATGGTTTTTAGATGATGAAGTGCTTTCGAAAGCACTATTTCTCCTTATAGCAAAACACCCCTTCAAAATTCAATTTTTACCATGAGGTGATGAAAAATACCTTAAAAATGCTTGAGGGCCTTGTTTGATTGGTTGAGCAGCTCTTAAAAAGAGTTTTTGAAGGTATTTGGGTGAGTGGCACATTCACTGAAAAGAACGCTGTGTAGTCAGGTCGACCTCGGGCGGTGGGTGAACGGCACTACAAGCGCACCATACGGTCGTTACACTCCTATGTATTTCCTCTCCCAGGTGCGTCGCGCAAGCTTAGAACCTTGAAAAGCTTGGATTTTCTCAGAATTTTCTTGTTTTTTCCTGTGAACATCCAAGGAAATGTTGTATGCATTTTAAATTTTCACAGTGGAACTTTGCCAATGGTCTCTTCCACCTTTAAATGACGAAAAATCCAACAACCTTTTGAACATACTTTGTGAGGGTTTGAATGCCCTTTGAAAAATGCTTTTGTTATATAAAAACTCAACATGCTATTTTTTATCCTTTCATCACCTTCTTAGATATCATGAAGCCTTCTTTTCGAACAAGTTTATGACAAAATGTTGTGAATGCTATTTTGAAATTCTTCATAGATATGACCCTTCCCAATGCGAAGAAGTCATCTCAGGGCCAAAATCTTTTTCATTGCCTCTCTATCTCTATCCTTTAAAGGAAAAACTTCACAAATTCATATC
Organism: Pinus albicaulis; assembly: GCA_034641835.2. Classification (NCBI taxonomy): domain Eukaryota; kingdom Viridiplantae; phylum Streptophyta; class Pinopsida; order Pinales; family Pinaceae; genus Pinus; species Pinus albicaulis. The sequence continues at coordinate 277,369,238 of CM076575.1, read as the reverse complement.
AGGGATTGTAGTTTCACCCTTACAATGATATTTCTTTTTGACTGTGGGTAAAACCCAAGTTGTATTTTCCTAGGCTTGACAAACATCTGCTTACCAAAAAGAAAATCCTTTAAAGACCCTTCCTGCAATCATATGCAATAGCAAGGTTTTTCCACATGTTTCATAAAACAGGCCTTTGTTTGTGATAGTGGCATGTTTCATTCCTTTGAATGTTGTCCCTGAATTTAAAACACATGCCATTCCCTTTTCTCCACACATACTGTTTCTGTGTGTTTATTTGCAAAGTCCCCTTCAGAAGCAAGGCTTAGACTACCTTCTTGTCAATTTAATGAGGTTTTGAAAAAGACCTATATGGATAGGAAAAGAAAAGTTTCCTTGAATCATCATAGTATCATGGATTGGCCTATGTTTAACCCAGCTCTCAACTCATAAACCTTGAATTGTTTTCTACTGATTTCAACTCTATCTTTCAAACAATGAACTCATGTGAGCACCTTTTAAAACAAAATTGCTTTGTTAGTGGTTTCATCCATTGGAGAAAAATGTGTAAACAAATTCATATCAAGGATTGTAGTTGCACCCTTACAATGATATTTCTTTTTGATTGTGGGTAAAACCCAAGTTGTATTTTCCTAGGCTTGACAAACATCTGCTTACCAAAAAGAAAATCCTTTAAAGACCCTTCCTGCAATCATATGCAACAACAAGGTTTTTCCACATGTTTCATAAAACAGGCCTTTGTTTGTGATAGTGGCATGTTTCATTCCTTTGAATGTTGTCCCTGAATTTAAAACACATGCCATTCCCTTTTCTCCACACATACTGTTTCTGTGTGTTTATTTGCAAAGTCCCCTTCAGAAGCAAGGCTTAGACTACCTTCTTGTCAATTTAATGAGGTTTTTAAAAAGACCTGTATGGATAGGAAAAGAAAAGTTTCCTTGAATCATCATAGTATCACGGATTGGCCTATGTTTAACCCAGCTCTCAACTCATAAACCTTGAATTGTTTTCTACTGATTTCAACTCTATCTTTCAAACAATGAACTCATGTGAGCACCTTTTAAAACAAAACTTCTTTGTTAGTGGTTTCATCCATTGGAGAAAAATGTGTAAACAGGTTTTTAAGGCCATTTGCAGCATTGTTGGCCTTGTGCTCTTTGAATGAAGGTACACCTCTATTCCTGACCCTCTGCTTGTTAAATGAAGGAGGCCAGCATAATAATTCCAACCATCTGCTTTAAAATGAAGGAGGTTTTCAACCAATGACATAACCATCTGCTCATATTTGGTGGAGGTTTTACACAGTCACCCAACCATCTGGTCATGTTTGGAGGAGGTTTTACACAGTGATGTTATTTCATCCCTTTTTCAGACTGTGTCATCTTTCCTTGTAGTGCCTATTCACAGTTAAGTAAATAAAAGTGACAAATTGACAAAATGCCATGAGGGGTATGCTTTGAGATGTGTATTTTTGTTGATAGAATACCCTTATGCATTTTTTAGAAAATAGGAGCAATCCTGACCTATGTCTACAGAGTATTACTTGCTAGTCATAGGTCACTAACCTTTTGACTGTGTTTGCAGAGTTTCATTGAATTGCCTCTCTGACTAGTACTTGCATCCCAGGTTCAAAACCACATGAGAAGCTGTTGTCTTCTCATGTTAAGTTTAATAATGTCTTCTGGAACACTGGTACACTTCTGCTTTTGAAAAAGACATTGAAACAGTATATATCAACACAATCATCAGTTTGGCTTTTGAAACATGTACTGCTGAAACACCAAGACTTGTTAGTGGCACGACCTAGGGGTGTATCAAGCTTTATTTGCATAATAGGAAGGTCAGCTATGACTGGTTGGTTTTAGACAGAGGTTCTTTTGGCTTAGGATAGTTTTCCAAGGGAATATCGCCTAAAGCGCCACTACCTAACTTAGGGAAGACTTTTGACAGATTTGGAGTATTCTTTTTGGAGCTGATGGACAATTTTGTATGACTGAGACTAGATGAGGCTTGACAATTAGGTTTTTCTCATCATAGGTTGATTGAAAAGGTAGGAGGGAAAAATTTTTATGGGTGTTTTCTAGCTGAAAAATTTGACAAATTGGAGATCAGCTGCTAGAAAACTTGGCTTTAAAACTGGTCATCATCAACAGGTGAAAAATACTGATGACTAATAGTGGCTCCATTTGGGGAGGGTAGCTCCTTTTTAGGAGGTGTCCAGAATTTCAGATCTCGGTTCTTTGAAGACCAGTGCCTTTATCCATTAGCACAAATTTCTTTCTTCCTTGATGCTATTTCTGAAAATTGACAGCATGATTAGCATCAAAGTCATTTCTACCTACCCTGCTATATTTCCTAACATTCTTTCTTCTTTCGTGTGCATTTGGACTAGCAACCCTTTCACATAATATTTTTGAAAAATGACACTATCTAATTCTACACTTATATCCACTGGGAGTTCATATTAAGCTGATGAACTCCTTTGTTTCTCTACCTATGCTAGATCAATTGTCAAGATTAAGTTGTTTGACAGGATTTCATTCTCTAATCTAAAACATGAAATTTAAAAATGACCAAATCAGGATTAGACAGTTTGATTTGTCATGTATTTGTGGCATGAAAGACAAGTTGCGCACAAATATTATTTTGCATGAAAATGAAATTTATAAAAATTAGGGCTAAGGTACATAGTTTGTTTTTCATCCCTGTTTTCCTCTTTGGTTCTGTTTTGAGCATGTGGAACCAGTATCTTTTCCTAATATATTTCTTTGACAAGTCAAGCTTACACAATTTGACTATCTCTTCTCTCACTAACTTATCAGCAAATAAATTTAAAACATGTTCAGTTATGATTAGGCTAGATAACTGAACAAGACATTTTGAGCACTGGTAGCGGCATTTAGACTTGCGCGCTTTCAGAGTGACTATTTTTTGAACATGGGGCTTTCTTTCTATTTTCCAAACTGCCCTCTTTTTCTAATTTTCTATTGTTTTTGAATTTTCTGCTTTTTCACTTTTTCTTCAAACAATCAAGAACCGAAAAGATGCTCACAAGGATGAGCTTATTTTTCATAGCTATCTATCTATCCTAATCTAACCTATACACAATATACATTCATTTAGTGAAATATATTTTCCAACAAAGCCAATCAAGCAGATGATTCCATGAGGGACTTTGTTTCATTTCTTTCATGATGTTGGAGAAATTAAAAGGCCACTTCCACTTAATTTGTTTTCGGACAGTAGTGCTTAAGTTTTTCCTCATACTTTGCAGCAAAATTTTCATGGTAGAACACACTACTCCTTCTTTAAAGGTCTCTAGGGAAACCGCAAAGGGGTATTCGAATAATAGCTGGCCTAGAGGATTTGAACAATAGACCTCAGTCAGGATTACTCCCTCCTTTACTTGACTAACCTTGGGATTATTTTGAGAAAGAATCTCTTCTCCTTTCGTATGATTATCTGATTTGGCAGCTTCAGAAAGTAATGTTATGCTATCTGCAAGCAATCTTGGTATGCCCTATTTTAGTGAGATGATTTCCATTTGTGAGCCACTATCCTAATGAGTAAGACCATTCTTTGGCACCAGGTCTTCTTGAGAAGATATTGTAGTATCAGCATCAATCTTCTATGTACTTTTATTATGAGAAAATACATTAGTATATAAGTCAACAATAGAAAACACATACATATCTTCTTCACAAAAAGGTTTGGATGTTGGCTGTATGCTTAGGATTTTATTGTTTTCTTATTTTGTTAGAAGGGGTGGTGTCTTTCTTTTTCTCTAGATGGAATCATGATTTTTCTCTTCCTTTTGTGAATGCTCATAAGGATGAATGTCTTTTTGAGGAAGTATTTCAATCTCAACAACAATTTTTTCTATTGTTTCTTTATGAGAAATTTCTTTAGTAGGTAAGGCAGTAGTGGATAACATCTGATCTATTTCCTTTTCAGTCAAAGGAGGAGGTATTTTCTGTTTTCTTTGGATTGGGAAAAAATTGCTTTCCATTTTTTGTGGAAGTTGATCTTGTGGTTGAATGTCCTCTTGTATTTTACAAGAAGGGGCAGATGGATTGTTATTTGTTTTAACCTTTTCAAAGAGCTCTTGCGGAACCTTTCTTATTTTTTGATGGATTTCATCTAGGATCAACTCTTCTTGGTCATCTTGATGGTTAGTTTGGGTAAGAAAATTATGGATCTCCTCTAAATAATCCTAAGGATGCCAATCTTCTAAGTTTTCATCAATGCTTACAAGGTGTTGTATGAGGTCTTCAGATTGATCACAAAAATTTTCAGCCAATGATAGAGATGGACAATGCCCTATATAGTGTTTACAAAATACTTTGTGGAAATCCTTCAAAGAAAACAAGATGTCAGGTTCTAGGCCTTCATACCATTCTCTTGCCTTTCCTTCTAATGTACCCATGAACATTTTCATGAGGCAGTCCTCATGCCATTAAATCTTTAACCTCCATACATGTATATGAAAATTGATGAGATGTAACAATGGGTCATCAACCTTTTCATCTCGAAAGATAGGTAGGTCTTCTATCCAATTTATGTCTTTAGGCATTTTGTGTGGGAATCTAGGGATATGTTCTCTGCTTATCGGAGCATATCTCCTTTGTGTACTTGGATCCATCTTTGTTAATCAGAAAGGATCACTCTGTCTTTTCAACGAGTCTAAAGTTCTCTACCAGTGGAGTCTTTTGGTATAATGAAGGTTGTGGAGTCGCCAGGTGGAAGATTTGAACTATGTTGTCCACCATCAGCATGATTGGGATTTCTTAATGCATTCCCAAGAGATTTTATAAGGACTAGTGGAGTAATAGGCCTACTAGAGGCTAGTGGAGTCACCAGGTGGAACTTGGTTGTTTTTGTAGAGATGTAGCTATGGTCCACCACCAATAACTAGGAAAAAGCCAATCTGGGGAGGTTTTTTTGGTGTTTTCTGAGTTTTATGTGTAGCCTATGAGGTTTGGAAGAGTTTTCTATAACTGAATCATCATTTTGCTAAGATGGTGAAAGAGCTAGCTTCTACTCTTCAAACAACACTTAAGTTTTCTAAGTTTGATTGAGACTTCGAGAGTTACTAAGGATTACTTAGATTTTCACTAACTCGGAAGGTCCCACCGTGATCGCCACTATGTTAGGGAGCGGTGGGATAAGTCAATCAGATAGTATTCTTAAGGCTGCTGGAAATTTTAGGGAATCTAATTTTGTTTATGACTCAGAGTCCCACCGTTATCGCCATTATGTTAGTGTGGCGATGAGGTGGCTAAATTGATAGGTATTCTTGAAGATAAGGGATTTCTGGAGTCCTAAGGTGTACTTAGATTGTCACTAACTTAGAGTCCCACTGTGATCACCATTATGTTAGGGTCTCGTGATTTGGCTGATTAGCAAGCCAATTGATAGGGTAACATCAAATCAATCTTTGGAGCCTAAGGACCTAGCCTTCCTGGACTCAGAGAGGGCTCTCTCTATTTGTGTAAGGGATATCTGTGTGTTTGCCTCTTGTGTTTCTGATTTTAGGCTAGTTATGAAGTAGGTTTTTGGTTTTGGTTTTTAGGTTGTGAGGGATGAACTGATCAAAGACTAAGATAGGTAAAAAGATGTCAGATCAACTGGGATATGGGGTCAAAAAGGTCAAGGAAGCTTTCAGATGGTGATACAAGGTTGTTGAAGGGTCGATTTGAGCGAGGCAAAATGGATATTTGGGTAAAATGGAGTGGGATGGACACTAAATTTTTGAAGAAAAAAGGATTTCAAACATAAATAGTTCAATAGATGACATAAACATGTTAGGGCTAACCATTAATCATGAGAAATGTAACTATAAACTGATCAATGCATAGAAATAAACATTCAAGCAATACATAGAGAGATATGACTCTCTAACTTTAGGAAATTGCTATCAGACTTTGGGGAAATACATTTAAGAAAAAAAAACAACTCAAATCACTATGAGGAAATGCCTAAGCATAGTATTTCAAGCTATTGGGCACTTTGAAGCAAGATTGCATAGTTTTAGGCAAAGGGCAAGATTTGTACAAGACCTCCTTGGTTCAACAAATGACAATCAAACAATTAAAGAGAGGTTTCAGAGGTGGAGCTATGAATAGCCATGAGTAAGTAGGGCATACCGTGAATCATACTTAGCATGCATAAAACCATAAATGAAACAAGCAAACAATTTCTTCAGTTATCAAAGAGAAATCAATGATTCTTTGATATGACTAAGAAGGAAGAAAACATAGAAGCTATAAAAAAACAGGAAATTTGAGGTGCCTCCAAGGGCATGTCTCAAATCTATTCTCTACTGTCTTATAGCAAGAAAGAACATGAAATTATGAATGAAAAATAAGAAGCATAACAGAGATGGACACTATACCATTTTACCAAGTCAAGGAATCCAACAATAGACCTCCTTCATCATCCAAAAACATTCAAGAAATTATCCAATGCATGAGACAAGTGTTTCTTTCAAGCTTGTATAACCATATATTGCTTCTATTCATCAAGTTCAACCTTATTTACAATGAATTCTCTTGGAATATATAGGCCTAGATGAGGGAAAACCTCCTAGTGCAACTTGCAATCTCATTGGCCTATCAAAAATATATGATTTTGTCCTTGAGGCTTTGCAAAGCCCAAGGCACAAAATATCTAATAAAATATCTCAAAAATGCTAAAAAAGGAAATTATATTGACTTTTCATAACTAATCATGCCCAAAAATAGCTAAACGCATATGAGGAAAAGTCACTTTAGAAAGGTACATTTTTCATAAAAATACTTAAGAAATATATCAGCAGAAAGTCCTCTTTCTTGCCGGCAACTTTTGGAGGCCTTCCCGATGTCGAAATGAGGCCCGTGATGACTCATTGGAAATATCTGAATGTCTATTTTATGAAAATGCTTATTTTTCTCCAAAATTATCAATTGAAGTCCATCAAAAACTGACCTGTGTGTAAAAACCCAAAAAATAGACCTTGCTGATAAACGGGGCAGAGTGTGGAAAAAGTGAATGTTTTTCGCCATTTTGGGGGAGAAAATAATCTTCAATTGATCTGAAAATCACTGAGTATATGACCCTGAAGTTATGGCATCTAATGATACCATTTTCATCCTTTGAGGATGCCCCAAACAGAAATGGCGATGCCCATGATATTTAGCCAAAAACCCAAAAATGAAAAAAAACCAAAACTTGTTTAATTTCGCCCAATTTTGGTGAGCATGAACCTCAAGGGTTTTTAGAAACATGCTAAGAAGCTGAGGAAAAAATTTGGAGCTTTGAGGTGCCTTTCTTCAATTTTGGTCCCAGGCACCTCCTTTGAGCTCTCGTGTTTCATGTACCGCCATGTGGACACTCATCTGTTTATTTTGTGTTTACAAGAAGTGATGAAGTTTCTAGACCTCTCTAGATCTATCCTCAAAGCATCAATTTGTTTTTCTCTATTGATCAAGAGAGTCTCTAGGATTCGGGCCTCATTGTCGCTATCATCACTTTGGATTTGAATGATGTCAAAGTCTCTCTCCTTTTCATGGCTGTTTTCTTCTTTCTCCTTTCCCTTGCTTTGGGTGTCCTTCTTGGTCTTCCTCCTCTTGGGTAATTCGACAGTGGGCTGCTTGGGAAATTTCCCCTTGCTTTGGAGGGCCCTAGTGACATTTGGAGTTATAGTTTGTGGCACCCTTTTCCTTGATGTCTGGGGCGTGTCCAATTTTGGAGAAAATAGCATGGCCCCTTGCCTAGGAGAGGGAGCTAGAACATGCTCTATTGGCTCTTTGCCCTTGTTACTTCCCTCATCATTCTTGCCACTGTTTTGAGTTTCTTCACCGCGCTTTTATTCCTTACTGTGTTGCATATCATCACTGTGTTTTTCTTCACTTTTCTGCCCTTCCTCACTGTGTTCTTTTTCACCTTGCTACCCTTCCTCACTGTGCTTTTTTTCACCTTGCTACCCTTCTTCACCGTGCTACTGATGTTCATTGTTTCTTTACAAAGTAAGTAAGACATCCTCAGCTCTGTTTGGAAAACCTTTCACACACTCTGTTTTTGGAACTCTGGTGGCTGCACAGAGTTCATTAATTCATGATATAGAGAGGAAACTTTAAAATGACAAAGCTTTCAAATTATGATCATTGTTTTCCCTTTGGAACTTCAAACAGAGTCTGCTCTTGTTTTAACACTGTTAGGACACTCTTAAAATTGATTTGAGACCTCTAACACTGTGTATGTATGTCTAGTAATTAGTGTATGGTTTATCACTGTTCTTAAAGGCAGTTTAGGCTCTTTAAGACTGATGAAAAAAACCCCTACCTATCACTGTAATGGTCTGTGACAATCACAAAAAATAAACAACTCTGATTTTGCTCAAAAACCCTACCCTCTTTATCACTGCTTTTTCTGGTGCTTTTTTAAATGACAAACTGCCCTTAAAGCTACTGTCAAGACATTGTCCAAATTGATTTGAGACCCCCCTAATCACAAGAAATATTTTCTCCAATTTTGACAAAACTCTGTCTCATATACCACTGTCTATCTCATGGTTTTTAGATGATGAAGTGCTTTCAAAAGCACTATTTCTCCTTATAGCAAAACACTGCTTCAAAATTCAATTTTTACCATGAGGTGATGAAAAATACCTTAAAAATTCTTGAGGGCCTTGTTTGATTGGTTGAGCAGCTCTCAAAATTGTTTTTGAAGGCATCTGGGTGAGTGGCACTTTCACTGAAAAGAACGCCGCAAAGTCGGGTCGGCCCCGGGCGGTGGGTGAACGGCGCTACAGGCGTTCCGCGCGCTGCTACATGAACACCGCGCGGTCATTACACTCTTGTGTATTTCCTCTCCCAGGCACGCCGCGTGCTTTTACAAGCACGCCGTGCAAGCTTAGAACCTTGAAAAGCTTGGATTTGCTCAGAATTTTCTTGTTTTGTCTGGTGAACAACCAGGAAAACGTCGTATGTGTTTTGAATTTGCACAATGGGAATTTGGCAACGGTCTCTTCCACCTTTAAATGACGAAAAATCCAACAACCTTTTGAACATACTTTGTGAGGGTTTGAATGCCCTTTGAAAAAAGCTTTTTTTATATAAAAACTCAACATGCTATTTTTTATCCTTTCATCACCTTCTTAGATATCATGAAGCCTTCTTTTCGAACAAGTTTATGACAAAATGCTGTGAATGCTATTTTGAAATTCTTCATATATATGACCCTTCCCAATGCGAAGAAGTCATCTCAGGGCCAAAAAAAATTTCACTGCCTCTCTATCTCTGTCCTTTAAAGGAAAAACTTCACAAAGTCATATCAGGGATTGTATATGCACCCTTACAATGATATTTCTTCTTTACTGTGGGTAAAACCCAAGTTGTATTCGCCTAGGCTTGACAAACATCTGCTTACCAAAAAGAAAATCCTTTAAAGACCCTTCCCGCAATCATATGAAACAGCAAGGTTTTTCCACATGTTTCATAAAACAGGCCTTTGTTTGTGACAGTGGCATGTTTCATTTCTTTGAATGTTGTCCCTAAATTTAAAACACATGCCATTCCCTTTTCTCCACACATATTGTTTCTGTGTGTTTATTTGCAAAGTCCCCTTCAGAAGCAAGGCTTAGACTACCTTCTTTTCAATTTAATGAGGTTTTGAAAAAGACCTTTATGGACAGGAAAAGCAAAGTTTCCTTGAATCATCATAGTATCATGGATTGGCCTATGTTTAACCCAGCTCTCAAATCATAAACCTTGAATTTTTTTCTATTGATTTCAACTCTGTCTTTCAAACAATAAACTCATGTGAGCACCTTTTAAAACACCACTGCTATGTTAGTGGTTTCATCCATTGGAGAAAAAGGTGTAAACAGGTTTTTAAGGCCATTTGCAGCATTATTGGCCTTGTGCTCTTTGAATGAAGGTACACCTCTGTTCCTGACCCTCTGCTTGTTAAATGAAGGAGGCCAACATAATAATTCCAACCATATGCTTTAAAATGAAGGAGGTTTTCAACCAATGACCTAACCATCTCCTCATATTTGGAGGAGGTTTTACACAGTCACCCAACCCTCTGATCATGTTTGGAGGAGGTTTTACATAGTGATGCTATTTCATCCCTTTTTCAGACTGTGTCATCTTTCCTTGTAGTGCCTATTCATAGTTAAGTAAATAAAAGTGAAAATTTGACAAAATTCCATGAGGGGCATGCTATGAGATGTGTATTTCTGTTGTTAGAATACCCTTATGCATTTTTTAGAAAACAAGAACAATACTGACCTATGTCTGTAGAGTATTACTTGCTAGTCATAGGTCGCTAACCTTTTGACTGTGTTTGCAGAATTTCATTGAATTGCCTCTCTGACTAGTACTTGCATCCCAAGCTCAAAACCACATGAGAAGCAGCTGTCTTCTCATGTTAAGTTTAATAATGTCTTTTGGAACACTGGTACACTTCTTCTTTTGAAAAAGACATTGAAATAGTATAGATCAACACAATCATCAGTTTGGCTTCTGAAACATGTACTGCTGAGACACCAAGACTTGTTAGTGGCGCGACCTAAGTGTGTATCAAGCTTCATTTGCAGAATAGGAAGGTCAGCTATGACTGGTTGGTTTTGGACAGAGGTTCTTTTGGCTTAGGATAGTTTGCCAAGGGAATATCGCCTAAAGCGCCACTACCTAACTTAGAGGAGACTTTTGATAGATTTGGAGTATTCTCTTTGGAGCTGATGGAAAATTTTGTATGACTAAGACTAGATCGGGCTTGAAAATTAGGTTTTTATCATCATAGGATGATTGAAAAGGTAGGAGGGAAAAATGTTTATGGGTGTTTTCTAGCTGACAAATTTGACAAATTGGAGACCAGCTACTAGAAAACTTGGCTTTAAAACTAGTCATCATCCACAGGTGAAAAATATTGATGACTAACAATTGTGAAAGTATGGGTGATCTTAAAACCCACACTGTCCGTTTTACTCGTACTAGAAGAAAAGAAAAGACTGCAGCAGCCAAAAGACTTCTTTACAAAGACACTCTTTGGAGTTATTACCAGTCTGTCAATAAGGTCGCAAAGTCTACAAGAACTACTTGATTGGGCAGGAAAGTTGATGTAATATTTATGGCACAGAATGGGCATTTAGATGCCTTTCATCTCTGTTTTAATTAACCATTAAGGCCATCTCTGTGACCTCTCCTTCCCATTCACCTATAAATCATGTTCGAACCCTCACTGTAAAAGGTTGGCATTTGATGAATTCAGAAGTATATACATAGACTACTGTTTTGAAGAAGAATTGATGTTTTGAAGAAAGCGTGGATGTCTTTGCTTTTTTTATTAATGAAGGAGGCTAGATCATTGGATCCCTGAGCCTGGTTTTGGTGAAGTACTCTCTTCTCATTAATGTTATTTCCTGTTTTCACTGTGTTCCATTTTGCTTTTCTTGCAGTAGAGTAAAAAGCTTAGGTTAAGAAAAGTCTCCTAGAAGCACCTTAGGCCTGTTTACTCTTCACTGACTTGATGTTTTCATATTCTGAAAGGTTTTATTAAGTAGTGTAACTTCTTTTGAAACCCTTAAGTTTTTTCATTTCAGAATAGTTCAAATAGTTGCGGTCAAGGTTGAATTATGGTTTGCCTTGCCTGCTTGCTGCATCTTGAAAACTATTTCTGAAAGCATCTTTAAAATGCTATTATCCAGAGCTTGGCAGAGAGGATTTGTTATGATCTTACCCTCTATTCTTTGCTGAGATAGTCATATTCAAAGGTCATATAATTGCAATCTTATATGCTTGGGTGTTTCCCCTTTTATGAATGCAGTTATTTGTGTTTCTTATATGTTTTCTAATTCCTTTAAGTGAAACAATTAGAAGATACAGAGTGTTCCTCTCCTTCTTTGTCTTACTTAAAATTTTGTCTTGTATATGTTATCTGCATAAGGTATGTTGGTAGAATTCATGGTTAGCCCTAGCTATTGAGTATTTCTTTATTTTTAGATAATGTTGCAAGTCCCTTTGTTGAAAGGTATACATAATTAAGGAGTCTTAAATAGCCCTTAAAGCTCTATTTTTCATTCCAAATCCTTGATGTTCATCTCATCCCACCTATATGATTCCACAGATCCTTTGACCAAGTTATATTTTCCCTTTGGTTCCTCAAATTCATCGATCTGAATTGTTTAGACTTCCACATGAATCCATTTCCCAATGGCTTGTAGATTTCCATATTCTATCTATGCTTCCTAAATCATATCTTTCCAACCAAAAAACAAACAAATTTTCACTTCATAACTAGCCTAAAATCAACCCTTTAAAGCATAAATGCTATATTCCACAAACACAGTGAGAGATCCCTCTCTGAGACTAGGAAGGCTAGATCCTAGAGCTCTAAAGTTTGGTGTATATGTTTCCTTGTCATTTGGTTTGCCAATCATCCAAATCACAGGACTCCAACATTTTGGCGATCATGGTGGGACCTCTAAGTTCATAGTTGTCTAGCAAACTCTTATAGACTCACTAGCCCTTCAAACAACCATAGAAACTCAGAAAACCCCAAAAATATTTCAGATTGGTTTCATAATAAACACTGGTGGTGGAACATAAGTATTTTACTCTCCAAAAGACTAAAATTTCCACCCGGAGACTCCACTAGCCCCAGTAGGCCTATAGAAATCAATGTGAGAGGAAAACAGTCCTAAAGCCTCAGCCTCTCTAAATTTTGGAAACTGAAATCTTGCATCACATAGGGTCAATACTAGATCCCATCCAGATCCTAATCCTCCCACCATAGTTGATAATCGAGAAAGAATTTTGTGGTGAAATTCTAAATTTGGAAGACCAACTACTGATAGGACCATCCCAAGAACAAGATCTGTCCCTAAAGATCTGACAGTCTTGAAAGACCCTCTCTTTAACTTACCTCATACTAGAAACATATTTAGAAGCAAGTCTCAGAGTGATTTAAATCAGGTTGACCTTGAACCCACAGATTTGCAACAAAGCTTTAGCCGAGAAGCTTCACCTTCTACTCCGCCTGATTCTTAGCTTCTTCATCATTTTAGCTCCTTCCATAACAAATATTCTCATCATTAGTTGATTGGCCCGAGTGTTTCTTCCACTCTTGTTCACACATACCCTGTTCAGAACACTCCATCTCAGCCAAATGCACCTCTCGTAAATCCCCCACTTATTCTAGCCATGGCAGCATGGTATGATCCCTTAGTATTGCCCCAACCTCTGGTTCCTTTACCCCATGAATATTAGTCCAAAATTCCCCATTTCACCGGAAGTCAATCCACTAGTGCTCAACAACACATAGATAAAATGAATGATGCCTTCAATTATATGGAAATAGAGGATGAGACCATTAAGATGAGAATTTTTGCCCAAAGTTTAGGAGGATAAGCCAAGAAACGGTTTAAAGGGTTAACTCCTAATAGTATTAATGATCTTCCTTCTTTACATCAAACATTCATAAACAAATGAGAGCTTAGGAATAACCCTCTCCAAATACTCTCAGATTACAACAGCCTCAAGAGAAACAATAGGGAAAGTGTTCAAGCTTATTGCACTAGATTTAATAGTGTGTATAACGCACTACCCCCAGAGTTGAAGCCTCCACAAGGCTCAGCTTTGGCCAAATTCCCTGAGGGATTTGATCCTAAAATGGCCTATCAGCTAAGAGAAAGGGATCCCTTAACTCTAGAAGACATGCAGAAGGGAGCTCTTAGTGTGGAATTAAATCTGATTGAGAAGAGAGCTAGGATGAGGGCTAAAAAGAAAGTAACATATAGGGAAGACACCACACCCTCCACATCTGAATCAAAGTTAGACCATCTAGCCAAGAACTTGGATAGGTTGGAAATAATGATGGAGAGGTTGGATGTCCAAGAAAATAGGACCCAGCCCCAGAATCAGAACCAGAACTCTAGGAGAAATTCCAATCAAGATAAGCATAAAGACAATGACCAAAAAATTAGGCCTCTCTTTCAACAAAACTACATAGAACAAGAGGATGAAGGGGAAACTAATAGACTGGAAGAAAATCATGTGAACTTGATAGGATCTGATGACGGAGATGATATCTTCCTCACCGAGGAAGAACATGGATTTTTCTCATCAGAACAAAATGAACACAATCATGATAAGTCAGAAGATTTTAGGTTGGGGTTCGAGGAAGAAATTATGGAAGTTCACAAACAATATGATCTTAGGAGAAAAAAGAACATAGAAATTTCTAAAGACAAAAACACTAGCACTACTGGTGAAAAAAGCTAAAAAAATCAGCCTAAAAAATCAGCTAATAATACCAACACCTTGGCCAAGAAAATTGTTTTAAACAAAGACAAAAACAGCCAGCCAAGTGTTGAGAAGAGCTGCCCTAGAACTTCTGCTGGTGGCCCTATCAAAACAATCCCAATCAGTAGTCCTGATAAAACTCAGCCAGCCAAAACTGTTGAAAGAAACATAAGCAAAAAAACAGATGTGAATATGCCAAAAACAACATCTCCTTTCAGCCTCGAAGGTGAGATTACCAAGATTAAAATTAGCATGCCTCTAGCTGAGCTGGTAACTCAGGATGTGTACAAAAATCAAGTCTTGAAAGCTCTGAATATAAACATCGATATTGATACTCTCAACCTGACAGATGACAAACCAGAGCTGTTGTTCGGTCCTAGAATTGAAGGAAAATACCAAGAAGGGGTTGTCCCTCCCTTTTATGTCAGTCTAAACATACATGCGAATATCCTACACAATGCCATGCTAGAATCTGGAGCATCACATAACCTTATGCCCATAGTAGTAATGGAAAGCCTAGGCTTAGAAATTACTAGACCATATACATATTTATACTCTTTTGATTCAATAAGGGTTAAATGCTTGGGCTTAATCAAAGATCTATGTGTTAACCTGTCACAAATTCCTGCTAAAAGCCTAGTGATGGATATAGTGGTAGCTAACATTCCCCCAAAATATGGCATGCTTTTGTCTAGATCATGGGGATCCAAAGTTCAGGGGAGCCTTCAAATGGATATTTCCTATGCCACCATACCAGTGTTCAGTCAAACCAAAAGATTATATAGGGAATCCCTCATGAAATACATGGTGAGCAGTAAAGACAAACCCAACAACTCGCTTGTCTATTCCACACATTCAGACTTAGATTCCTTTATCTTATTCAACGAAGATGAAATCACTCAACAAGAAAAGGAAAATGAGCCAGAAATTAGTGCACCAGAACATTTAAATTTTCCCTTCACTCAACCAGGAAATGCCCCAAATCTCAATAGCGTTGGGTAGCAAAAAGAAAAGGAGAATGAGATAGAAATACTCTAGAATATGAGCTTTGTTGGCTCTTGTAGCCAGGCCGATTCAGGGGCGGGTGTATGGATACATAACAAAAAAAAGGGTTACTCCTATAAACTAGATTTCCCATGCAAAAATAACATTGCAGAATATGAAGCCCTCATCCTCAGCCTGCATTTGCTCAAAGACTTAGAGGTTAAGAAGATATCAGTCCAAGGGGATTCAGAGTTAATCATCAGGCAAATCAAAGGGGAATATTCAGCCAAAAACCCCAGACTCAGAGAATATAGAAATGCTACCCTTTATCTCCTTAAAACCTTTGAAAAATATGAACTCAACTTCATACCAAGAGCCCAAAATCATCAAGCTAATGAGCTTGCCTTTGCCGCCAGCAACTGCCAAATACCACAGATAATTGAACAGTTCAATATAAAGGTAAGAAACAGACTAGCAGTGCCTGATAATGAAGATTATCTGCAAGTGTTTGAAAATGATAAACACATAAATGATTTCTTGCAATCAAGGAATGAATTTTCCACAGCAACCCCAAGTTCCAGTCATGAAAAATACTGCTGCAATGAGGAACAAACCCCTGAAACACATCCCTCCCTTTCTACTGATGTAAATCAGTTTTAGCACCTTTTTAAAGCAGAGTTAGTTGACAATCTAGACCAAAAGGACCCTGAAATTTTACAACGTAAGGGTGATATTATACCAAAGGGCCTTTCTCCATTAGAATAGCTGTTCGATTTCAACGACGTGGCCAAAGAACCAAAAAAAGAGCCTATAGAAACTAATGTTGAGGAACATAACATAGGCAGCCCCACCGAACCCAAAATGATCAAACTTTCTAGCACCCTCCCAGCCCAAGTCAAACAACAGTACATAGTTTTGTTCAAAGAATTCATAGATGTGTTTGCATGGGACTATAAAGATCTGAAATCTTATGACACTAGCATCATCCAACATAAAATCTCTCTTAAGGAAAATCAGAAGCCTTTTAAATAGAAACTAAGAAGGATAAATCACGTTTTATTACCTTCAGTAGAGAAAGAGATTAGGAAAATGTAAGACATTGGGATCATAGTTCCTCTCAAGTACTTAGAATGGGTTTCCAACCTAGTATCTGTTAGGAAAAAGACAGGGGAAATTAGGCTATGTATTGACATTAGGAATCTTAATAGAGCCTCCTTGAAGGATAATTACCCCCTGCCGAAGATGGATCACATACTCCAAAAGGTGGTTGGGTCTAAAATAATATCATTGCTAGATGGTTTCTCAGGTTACAATTAAGTTTTGGTACTCCCAAGTGATCAACATAAAACTGCTTTTACTACACCTTGGGGGACATTCATGTATGTCAAAATGCCATTTGGTTTGATGAATGCAGGGGCCACTTTCCAGAGGGCCATGGACATAGCCTTCTCAGAAGACATGGGCTATTTTATAATCATTTACCTTGATGATATTACTTTCTTCTCCAAAACTGATGAAGAACATTTGATCCATTTAAGAAAGGTTTTCGAGAAATGCAGAAGGTTTGGCTTGTCCTTAAATCCCAAAAAGACACTCTTTGGCCTCCAAGAAGGAAATAGTCTTGGTCACATAATTTCTGAAGAAGGGATCGAGGTGGATCCTAAAAGGATTGAGGGCATATTGAATATCAGCCACCCAAGGAACCTCAAAGAATTGCAATCTTTCATTGGGAAGATAAATTTTTTAAGAAGGTTCATCCCCAACCTTGCTTAGTTGTTAAGAAACATCACTAATATGTTTAGGAAAGAAGTAGGTGTTAAATGGACAATGCAAACTAAACAATCATTTGAACTGGTAAAACAAGCCCTCACTCAAACACCGGTGCTCATTAGTCCTGATTTCACCAAAGATTTCTATATCTTCTCTTTTGCATCTGAACATACCATAGCTATAGTATTATTGCAAAAGAATAGCATGGGGCAGGAATAGCCAATATCTTTCTTTAGTAAGGCTTTGAGAGACGCCCCACTCAAATATAATATCATGGATAAGTAAGCCTTAGCACTGGTAAAAGCATTAAAAGAATTTAGAGTGTATATTTTACATTCACATATCATTGACTTTGTGCCACACACTGTAGTCAAAGAAATCCTAAGTCAGGACCCTGATGGGAAAAGAGGAAAATGGATTGCCACTATTCTATAATATGACTTAGAAATTAGGCCCACCAAACTCACCAAGGGGCAAGGACTAGCAAAACTCATGGCTGAGTAAAAATTTCAAGCTTTAGATATGAATATGGTTGATGATTTGGAAGAGATAGAAGAATGCATAGTGCCATTCATCGAAGAAGAATTCGAGAACTCTCCTTGGTATGCTGATATCATATATGTGTTTCTTTATCTGAATGCTCCTCCTTCTTTGTCAAAAATGAAAGCTAGATTTGTCAAATAGAAGGCTTTAAGTTATTGTATATTAGATGGAGATTTGTATTGGAAGAATGTTGTGGGAATTTTACTTAAATGTTTACTTGAGATTGATGCAGGAAAAATCATGCATGAGCTAAATGAAGGAGAATGTGGAGCGCACCTTAACTGGAAAGCCAACAAAAACAAGATCTTCAAGTCTGGATACTATTGGTCCACCCTCTTCCCAGATACCCATAAGTTAGTTATGTCTTGCCACAAGTGCCAGATATTTGAGGGCAGGAGAAAAATTTTACCACTACCTTTGCAGCCTATCAGTGTTCAGGCTCCCTTTCAATAATGGGGTTTGGAATTCATTGGGTAAATTCACCCATCATCCTCAGCCCAACACAAATGGATCCTCACGGCCACTGACTATTTTACCAAATGGATAGAGGCCATACCCACTAGAAATGCCACTGACTCTGTCATAATCAAATTCCTTGAAACCAACATACTATCCAGATTTGGTTGTCCCAGGAAAATAATCACAGACAATGTTGTTGCCTTCAAATCCAAGAGGATGGTAGATTTTTTCCATAAATATCAGATCCAATTAGGCCATTCTACTGCCTACTACCCCCAAGGAAACAGTCTAGCTAAATCCTCCAAAAAAGTCCCATTAATATCATCAAAAAACTATTGGAACAAAATTATAAATATTGGCATAGCAAGCTTGTCCATGCCTTATGGGCTGATATATTGACCACTAAAAATTCCATCGGCATGTCTCCATATCATTTGGTTTATGGCTTGGATGTAGTTTTCCAAACCTCTCTAGGGGTCCTTGTCATGAAACTCCTTCAAGAGGTTTAAGCTGAAGAAAATGATATGCAAAGGAGGATCAATCAGACCATTCATCTGCAACAGACAAGAGAAGAAGTATATAAATAGACACAAATAGTCCAAGAAGGAATCAAGAAATTTTTTGATAAAAGGACCAAAGAAAATGACTTCCAAGTTGGAGATGTAGTTATAAAATGTGATTCCAGAAGGGAAGAGAAAGGGAAACATGGTAAATTCAAAAATATGTGGAAGAGGCCATAATGCATTTTTTCTACAGGAGCTGAATGGAGAAGAGGTGTTTGGAGGTCCTGTCAATGGCAGGATGCTCAAACACTATTTATGTCAAGAGTCTTAGTTTCAGAATTTTTCATCCATTGTACATACCATTGCATGAGAAAAATGAAAAAATACAAAAACAATAGAAAAAGAGAAAATAGGGCAGATGAGAAGAAGAAAGGTACAGCCCCATACCAAAAAGGAAGAGAAATCTGAAAGTGTGCAAGCTTAAATGCCACTACTTGAAAGAGCACTACTATTTAGTCATACAGCCTAATCATGACTAGATAGATTTCAACTTCTTGTTGATAGGTTAGTGAAGAATATTTTCCAAACTATTTAATCTTATCTTATCAGTAGAATAGATTAGGATAGAGAAAGAATGGTTTGAACCTGCTCAAAATCTGAACCGAAGAAAATAAAGAAAATATGGCTCTAAACAGATCAAAATTTGAGCCAAGAAGAAAGAAGGATGTCTTTTATTTTCAGATCTTGAGCCTTCACAATTTTTTTTTACTTTTCTGCAAATAAAGTCTATGAGAAGCTTGTACATACAGCCATAGACACCACAACAAATCAAACTGTTTAATCCTAGTTTGTCTGTGTTTAAATTTATGTTTTAGAATGTAGAAAATGCAGATCAGTCAAACAATTTAATCTTAGCTGATAGTAGATTAGGTAGAGAAGCTTTAGAGTCCAAATGTTTAATCTGGACTCTTGGAAGAAATAAGGGTAGCATTAGTTAGTTTTATCTTTCTATTTTCAAAAATAATATGTAAAAGAGATGCCAGTTCAAGTGCACTCAAGAGAAGAAAAAATGCTAGGACAAATAGTGTGGGTAGGTAGAGGTGCTATCTTAAAGTGTTTTCATGCTGCAGGTCATTGAAGAATTTTCAAAATACAAAGAGAATCAGCAAGAAAACAGAGAAATTTTGCCCAATGGATGAGGCACTGGTCTGCTTAAAGCCAAAGATTGATAAACTGGGGTTTTGGACACCTAAAAGGACAGTTGTCCTCCCCCAGTGGAGCCATTGTTAGCCATATATAATTGATGTTATACCAAATGCTGGCTAAATATCTTCTTAAGCCTTAAAGAAGCAATTTCATAGAAAACTACTCATTATTGAAGCCTTTTGGGTGTTTTCTGACTTGGTAGAGATCTTCACTGTTGTTTCCCTTCAACAGAGCATTCAAGGTAGTCCTACTGATATCCAAAGAAAAGCTGTTATAGAGCCATTTCTCATCATCCCATAAATTCATTTTCATCCACTTTTCATCCATGTTTACCTATCCTAATCACTCATTTTTCCTCCAAAAAGGCCCTTTTCCCTTTGCTTTCCTCATTTCACCCTTTGCTTCCTCAAAATTCCCCTTTTAAACCTTAAAAAACCCCTTCTCGGCCTTTAAATCCGATCATTTCCACATAGACAGAGTTAAGCCCCTGAGGGCTTAAGCTCTCAGCCCCTATTTCACCACAAGACCGGCTCTGCGACTGTCGGCTCATGTCTCTTAAGCCCCCATCACTATCGGCCCTCGGCGCTTTCAAAGTTTTTGTTCCCTTTTCTCTTTTTCCACCGATATGTGAAATGCAATGTGCCTTCCCACTTTAAATCCCCATCGTCGATCTTGTCGTAGATCCAACGGTCCTCAGAAAATTGGCACTCCCTCATCGCATCGGGCTTCCCCTATTTCCTTCTTGCATCTCCTTGCTCTGCCAATATGCGATGCCCCAACCAGATCCTAGCCATTGATCTCAAAGCTGATCCTATGGCCCTATGTCCATCGCATCACCCCTCCCATTGGCATCGGCCATCGCAAGTTCCAAATAGCCTTGGTCCCGGACCCTATGTTCCTTCGATAGCCGATCTGTCGGATAGGTCTCCGCCGTCCATCCTTCAGATTCGACGCCCCACATCGTTTATCCTCCGTTTTCCCGCAGATGCTATCAACACATAAAATAATGTTACAAACTCCCCCGCTATGTGTTTTTTTTTCTTGAGTTTCCATAATGTCCCGCTGGTCCCACCTGACCATGCTGGGGTCTTTCCATTGTATTCCCGTGTAATCTCCATCATCGATCTATCTACACCCCCCAGATCTAACGGCCCAGATCTCGTTTTGCGTTCATTTTTCTCCCATTTCCCCCATGCACTTTGAACGTGAAATGGGCAGTTTTCGGGAGCATATGTGTTAGCCATTGGACCGTATCATGTTTGATCAAGCCCAAACCATTTACCGCCTGCACCCCACGCGAAAAACCGCTGCTGGTTTTCTAAAATCACTTGTCCCTTTTCTGTGCCAAGCTTAGTTTGAACCCTGGTTTTCATGGTGTTGAGCCATGGAACCATCCTCTGATGCATACACATTCTCTACAATCGCTCCTTTGCCTCTGCTAGAAGCCTTCTGAAGCAGTAAAACTACATCCACAAGATTTTATGACTAGCTTGTTTGTTTTGCAGGTTTTATGGTGGCTAGTGGCCATAAAAGTCTTCCACGGCCGAGGAAACAATGGAAAAGGGGCCAAAGGATAGAATTTCAAAGCATAATCAAATGTTTTATGAACATGATTACCAGCAAACCCTCCGACGCAGCCACATGTACACAAAAGAAAACAAGGAGATCATTGAAAGTCAGAGGTTAAAGCATAAATCAAGAAACCAAAGCTTAACCTGCAGGTTATAGATAAAAACACATTCAAAGCTAAAATAGGATTAAAGGAAAAATATGGACAAATCAACAGAGGAGAGCTTCGAATGACACATCCGTAGAGCTATTTAATACTCCCGGGACTAAAAGACGCCTTGACAATTATTGTGCTAACATAACTTATTTAAAATTGTTAAGGCAGTTATTGTGAAAGTATGGGTGATCTCAAAACCCATACTATCTCTTTTACTCATACCAGAAGAAAAGACAGGACTTTAGCAGCCAGAATACTTCTCTACAAAGACACTCTTCAGAGTTATTACCAGCCTATCAATAAGGCCACAAAGTCTACAAGAACTACTTGATTGGGCAAGAAAGTTGATGTAATATTTATGGCACAAAATGGGCATTCGTATGCCTTTCATCTTTGTTTTAATTAACCATTAAGGCCATCTCTTTCACCTCTCCTTCCCATTCACCAATAAATCATGTTCTAACCCTTATTGTAAAAGGTTGGAATTTGATGAATTTAGAAGTATATACATAGACTACTATTTTCAAGAAGAATTGATGTTTTGAAGAAAGTGTGGATGTCTTTGCTTTTCTGATTGATGAAGGAGGCTAGATCATTGGATCCCTGAGCCTGGTTTTGGTGAAGTAATCTCTTCTCGTTAATGTTATTTCCTATTTTCACTGTGTTCCATTTTGATTTTCTTGCAGTAGAGTAAAAAGCTTAGGTTAAGAAATGTATCCTAGAATCACCTTAGGCCTGTTTACTCTTCACTGCCTTTGTGCTTTCATCTGCTGAAAGGTTTTATTAAGTAGTGTAACTACTTTTGAAGCCCTTAAGTTTTTTCATTTTAGAATAGTTCAAATAGTTTCAGTCAAGGTTGAATTATGGTTTGCCCTTCCTGCTTGCTGCATCTTGAAAACTATTTCTGAAAGCATCTTTCAAATGCTATTATCCATAGCTTGGCAGAGAGGATTTGTTCTGATATTACCCTCTGTTCTTTGTTGAGATAGTCATATTCGAAGGTCGTATATTGGTAGTCTTAGATGCTTGGGTGTTCCCCCTTTTATGAATGTAGTTATTTGTGTTTCTTATATGTTTTCTAATTCCTTTAAGTGAAACAATTAGAAGATATAGAGTGTTCCTCTCCTTCTTTGTCTTACTTAAAATTTTGTCTTGTATATGTTATCTGCATAAGGTATGTTGGTATAATTCATGGTTAGCCCTGGCTATTGAGTATTTCTTTATGTTTAGATAGTGTTGCAAGTCCCTTTTTTGAAAGGTATACATAATTAAGGAGTCTTAAACAGCCCTTAAAGCTCTACTTTTCCTTCCAAATCCTTGATGTTCATCTCATCCCACCTATATGATTCCACAAATCCTTTGACCAAGTTAGATTTTCCCTTTGTTTCCTCAAATTCATCGATCTAAATTGTTTAGACTTCCACATGACTCCATTGCCTAATGGCTTGTAGATTTCCATATTCTATCTATTCTGCCTAAATCATCTCTGTCCAACCAACAAACAAACAAATTTTCACTTCAAAACTAGCCTAAAATCAACCCTTTAAAGCATAAAAGCTATATTCCACAAACACATTGAGAGATCCCTCTCTGAGACTAGGAGGGCTAGATCCTAGAGCTCTAAAGTTTGGTGTATATGTTGCCTTGTCATTTGGTTTGCTAATCAGCCAAATCACAGGACTCCAATAGGTCCATAGTGTGGGAGATAGGTGGTTTAAACAAGTAAACTTAGACATGAGCTATAATGAACCGTACCTCAAACCTAGGTACAAAGATCACAAGAAGTCAAGTTTCCCTTTCTCTCCTCTCCTTGACCGATATGTTCGCATGATGAGGATAATAATGAAATAATTCACTTCTGAGGGGAGGTTTTCTCGACTCTACTCATACCATATCCATATCCTCATGCATTTCACTAGAGTTAGAATGCTACACTTACCTTATTATATTTTCTACAACATTGACAAAGTGGCTTAAATTGTGCAAAAGAGGGATTACAATCAGAAAATGCAGAGTCTATTTCATCATTCAATCATAAAAATGGTGGTCATGCATCAACTTTAGTAGAAAAGCATTTCATGGGATGAATTCATTGCAAATGAGGTTTTCACTACCCCACATATTCATCATGATCAGGCTATTCCTTCATCATCTCATCCTCCCGTATCCAATCCTCCATCACATTCCACTGTTCATACATCACCACCCACTCAGATCCATTCACCTCATGTTGATCCTACCTCATCACCTTTCTACAACCTTTCACCATCACATCATGATACCAGAGCATCAAGTAGTGAAAGGGAAATTTAGGAAGCTTGCACTAAAATTATTGATATTGAGCCATTTCCTTTGACATATTAGAGAGTCCACAAGCATGTGTTTGATTCACATGGTGTGAAAGGGGCCATGCCTTTTTCATCAGAAAAATAGGTAGACAAGGGCAAGGAAAAGGCTACAGAGCCTATCATTGTTGATAAGGAGGACAAACATGAAACTGAGCAGGAGTTTCAGTTGATCGAGATTAATGATGAGGATGAGGAGAGAGCTACTAGTGTAGTGATCAGAGGAAAGGAAGCCAAAATTAGTGAGATTCAATCTAATATTTGTAGAGCACAGTACATAATTGAATTTCTTGAGCTAGAGAATCAACAGCTGAAGACAAAGCAGACCATCAGTGAGGTCAGGGAAATCCGAGCTCAAAGAGAGGCATGAAAGGCCAAGGCGTTGCTAGATGAGACCTTGGGAAAATTTGATGATAGTTATTATGAGTAAGAACAAGTTCTCAGATAGAGACCGAGGAAAATTGGGCTAAATAGGGCTTTAGCTCGGGAAAGGCAGAAAGAGGTTGAATTGGCAGAGCAACTTACTCTAAATGAGCTGCTTGTCATAGAGATTAGTAAAGACAGAGAGTATTGGCTTGAGAGAGACAATTTTCATCTGGAGGGCCTATTAGAGAAGGCAAATAAAGACATTGAAATTCAGAGGAATATGGTGAAACACTATGCCATGAGAAACAAGATTGCAAGGGCCAAGCTCAAACAAACCCATGCAAATATTCGAGCTTTGACTAAGTCAAAGGAGAAGGAGAAGTTGAAAATTCATTATAAGTTGTCTCACCATGCCTCTAACCTCTAAATCAGCAATCAAATTCACAATTTTGGCACATTTTGGCAACCTTGTTCAAATTTTGATTTTTGGGACAGTTTAGCATGCAAAAAATTGGCTAAACACGCAGCGCCACTGGCACTGTGCTCTTTTTTGGGGCATCAATATGAAAAATGGTTAGCATCCTAATGTTCCTAATGATGAATACATAAACCTCAGAAAGTTTCAAAATATTTGGAGCAGAATTGGTCCCTCAAAGAGGCCAGAAACCACCAAAAAATCATGTTTTTGCCCTCTTTTTGGCCTTAGCGTTGTGCGTTTACCAGTCTTGGGAGAACATGTTTTTGATAGGGCATATGGACAAAATTTTGGAAAGTGAAAGAATTTTTGGAAATTAGACTCAGATAAATTTCCAATGAGCTATCATGGAGCTAATTTGGACAAGGGGAAGGCCTTCGAAAGCGGCTTACAAAATAGGTCAATTTTTTTGTCATGGAGTTGCGCATTTACTAGTAAATTTACAGTTTCACGAGTTTCAGTAAATTTTGAAGTTTCACTTTTGTTTCACTTTTTACTTGGGTAAATGAAAAACTTACCAATGTAAATAGCATATTTTATTGTTACCTAAGGTATATAAATTATGTAAATCGTTATTTGAATTCAAATGTATCTGTTCTAAAAGATAGGAATGAGTCAGTTTCCTCATCCTAGACTTTATCTTTCAGTTCAGTTTTTGATGTAACAACTCCCTCACCTCATGGATTCGACCCCTGAGGATGGGATAAATTGGTTTTGAGGTATATAAGGTGTATTTTTTCAGTCATTGTAACTGTTGGCATCATTTGGAGATATTGTATTGCTCAAGTATCATTCTGGCTTGGACATTAATGGAAAATTACAGCTATTTTCTTGGGATCCATGTGGTATGAGTTTTAAAAATTGTTTCTTCTCTGTGATTGATTTTTTATAATGTATTGTTAATTAATAAACCATTTCACATCTTTAATATACTTGATTTCAAGTTTGAAAGACATAATTCATATTTAGATATGCTCTGTTTTGGGAAATTTAGTATAATGTGTTAATTTTCTTCAGTTTAGAGAAAATGAATTTCATATGTTTTCTCTAGCTCCTCGCCAGTATTTCCATATCATTTAATCCTCTTTGAATGTTTAAACCTTTTACCTACCTTTCACCATCAAAAATACTGCAATTTCATCCTTTTGGCCCTGATCTATCCCCTTGACCTAATCCCTGTTCAGTGAGCCCAACCCTAAAATCAAAATCAAAACCCCTTGTACTCCTTAGCTAGCCTAAAAATATTTTCATCCAACCCTCTTGGTTGTGATTCTATCTATATATCCCTATTTGACTTGGTAGGGCTAGATACCAAGTCCAAAGTTTGGTTTGAGGTTACCTGAGGATTGCTTTCTTTAGCCTAAGGATCAATCCGAGCGATACCATTTTGGCGACTCTGCTGGGGAAGAAAAATTAAGATCAGATCTTCCCTGGGAAGGAACGACACATATTTAGATGGTGAAAAACAATTGGACACATATGAAGACTGAACCATTCACCTGGTGACTCCATTCACAAAGATTCAGAAAATCAACATTTCATGGCGACTCTACTACATAAATATCAATAGCTTCAAGATTTTTCAAGATGGAAACGGTTGCAAGAAGGTATGCTCCCATGAGCCGAGATCATATTCTAGGTTTCCCAAATAAAATTCTTAAGGTAGATTGGCAAAGGAATTTTCCTATGTTGAAAAATGTGAAAGGTAATGATGCTGCTCTTCATCTGGTGAGATCTCACATGCATGTGAGTAGATTAAATATTTATTTTCTTGAAGATTGGTTGATGAAGATATTCATGGCCACTCTGGAAGATGAAGCTCGATCTTGATATGAAAGTTTTCCACCTGCTTGTATTTACTGTTTAAAGGATTTTCATACCATATTCTTTGAAAGGTATAAAGAATCTTGTCCACCCTTAATACTAGTTTAGAACTGTTGTAAACATGTTGATAGTTTTCTTGAAAATATTGAGAATTTTATGGAGATGATGAATTCATGGACGATGAGATCATGGAAGTGTTGTAGGAAAATTCATTTCAGCAGCATAAAGAAATCTTAGAGGATACTTATCAAGATGCTCAGGAAATTTTGCAGTAGGATGAAGATCTTTGTACAGTTGAAAATGATGGAAGACAAGGTCTTATTTCAGATCTGATTGCAGCAAAAGATGGTATGCATGAAAATGAGTTTCCAATATCAGATTGTGGTAAAGTCAAGCTGGCTAATCCAACTCTAGATTCAAATTGTGATGATGAAGAGTATGTTGTTCAAGATCCCATGAAGGAGAGCTTTATTGTTGAGGTCACTTCGAATGAAGAAAAAAATTTATTGACCTAAGTGTTCTCATCCCATCAGAAAAAAAATATTCAGAAAGAGGTAATCCAGTCCCTTTGTGAAAAACAAGATGAGATCTTTTTTCAATTAAGTGAAAAATCTTCTTTAGATAACTCTGCAGTAGATGATAGAAATGTCAGTTTTGGGTTTCAAGAACAATCTGAATTTTTCCCTCTTATGACTGATGAGCGTGATAACAAAAATGACAATCTGGTTTCCATGTTATATGAAGATGATCAACAATATATTGAAATTGCAGAGGACCAGAGCATTGAAGACTGCCATTCAGATTTTTCTTCCCATGTCTCATGCTTTGAATTTTTTTTTCAAGAAGAAATCTGCTCACCTACTTGTTCAGGATTTTTTGAAGACCGAGAACACACTCTTGTTGAGATACATTATAAAAAAAAATTAGATTTAAGAGAAAAAGCTACATTTTTTATTCTAGATCAGCGAGAGGTAAATTTTCTTGATTTTCAAGATCCCTTCGACAGTCTTTTGCAAGCACTAGAGAAGATGAATGATGTCTCATTTGTCAGCATAAGTCTTGGTTTCAGTTTTTATTTTGATTTTCTTACGTGTACATCATTCTTCCTACTCGAGGAAAGTGAGAGAAAAATTCAAGCAAATAACCATCTGCTGGATTGGTTACAGTAGAAGGATCACTTCATATGATTGTATATATGTCTTCAGCAGGCCGGTGGTTGTCATCAGGATTTGAAGCCCTCAAGTCTTGGTGATGTAATTCCATCAATAAGTAGGGTAAGTTCAATTTTTAAGTTTTGTTTCAGTCAGTCCTGAGTCATTTTTGAGTCAGTTTATTGTGTCAAGTTTCTTTCGGTATTCAATTTGGTTTTTCGCTATTGACTCCATTGCCCAATGAAATAGGCACTTGGTCTACAGTGTTCTTGGCACCTCCAAGGAGCTACCATCCCCATCTGGAGAAAATGTTAGTGTCAGTATTTTCATACTTCCACCAGGGATCAAAACAAATTTGCATGTGCATCTTAGGTGTCCCATTCTGAATAAATTTTTCATCATTCCATTAGGTCATGATATAAAATTGTTCCACTGGTGGTTGTCCTAGTCAAATAAGCTTCCTTCTCCCTCATTCTCATGTCTCCTTGAGCATAATAACACCTATGGAAATTATCTACTCACTTGGAAGTCTTTAAAGTTAAAGATCAAAGTCTCATTCAAAAGTCAAGTCAAAAAGCAATCCCATTAGGTCATAGGGACAAAATCATGAAAATTGGTCATTTCACCATAAAATTAATCTTTTGAAGGAGTAGTAATAGTCAAATGTATTAAAAAATTTTACATTCTAAACTATCATTTCCAATTAAGTGGCTTTGTGTTTACCATATTTGTCTCTCATTTGTGCTTGGAAAGCTCATTTCCCTCTCCTAGGGTTTTGAGGGCATTTTTCTTGGTTTCATGACTTCCATGATTAAATAATCAACAAGACTTGTATATTGATACTCTCACACCTTCCCATATCCTTAATATACCTTCCTTAACACTTCCCATCACTCATATCCCTCAAAATCATCATTTTTCCACAAGCCCTAGCCTATTGCTACAATTTGACACTTTTTCGAGACTAGGCTTGTGTTTTTCCCTTTTGGACCCCTTCCCCTCACTCAATCCTTGAAATTCCACTTTCCCCTACTCTATAACATCTATCCCTATCCCCAAAAATTTCCCCAAGAATTTAGACAACCCTTAACCCATTCATTCCCCTCCCTCTACAAGGAAGTCCTAAATCCCCTGTTTTGCCTACACCAAACACTAATTTCCTCTTCCACTGAGCTAGGGTTTGTTATGGAATCAGAGACATCAAAAAAGAGGAGGCATAAGGGAGGTAATTTAAGAAATTATGAAGCCATACCAACTCATAAACATAATGCCTCCATCATTTTCCAAGAAGTCATTCCAAGGGACAAATCATTTGCCACACATGGGGCCAGTTTTGCTTCAAACTATGTTTCTGATCAAACATAGATGAAATTAACAAAACTGAGAGAGGTTTTTGTACCTCATACGTCAATAAAGAAAAAAATCCTTCATATTTTACACATTTATCATGGTTTTTGAGAAATTTTAAAAATACAGGTGCTACATGAGGTTTGTTGTATTTCTGGAGTGACCTTGGGAAAATCACATTTTCTCCTAGCTGGGGTGTCCAAATGACTTTCTTTGTGAGTAAAATGATAAATAGACAGAGTGTTATTTCCAATGAGATATCATGAGCTCAATTTGGAGTTGAGAAAGGCCTTAAAACATTTCCTACACTAGCACTCTGCATTTCTGCACCCTCATTCATCACGTTTTGAACAGTCTTGGGAAAATCAACTTTTGGCAAGGAAAATAAACTCCAAACAGAAAAAAAAGGTATTTTTGGAAATTATACAGGATAATATTTCTAAAGAGCTATCCTAGACTCTATTTCGACACTAGGAAGGCCTCCAAATGTGGTCTGTAAAAAGGTGTTGCAGTGGCGCTACACGTTTAGAAGATGTTGCCTCCTTTTTTCACCTTGGCATTGCACATTTGAACCAGCGTTGCACGCCTACCCAGTGACATTGTGCCCTTTCTAGGAGATTATAGTGTAATTTTTGAAGGTTTTTCATGCCTTCCCAGAGGTGCTTCGCATTTGGAAAAGTGTTGCGCCCTCACACAATGGTGTTGCGTGCCTAGATAGTGAACTTTGCTGAGTGTTCAAGCTATTCAAACAAGTTCAAAACTATTTCAAATTTCACCTATAATCCTCCAAGCACTTCTAAGTAGTAAATACATATCATAAGCCTTGTTTCTAATCTATTTTTTCACTCTTGAATGAATTTAAATGGAACCCTAAATGAAACCCTAATTTTAGTTTGTGATCACTGTCTATACACTTGTTTCATCCTCCTAAACAAAATATCAGTCATAGACAGGGTAATTTCATTGACTTAATTTTCCCTTTCACTCATTCCCTACACTTAATCCCTTCACCTTTCAAGCTAGCCATCTCATCCCCTTCCCCTCATCTCATTTCACTTGTACCCTAGGGTTTCATAAATAAGAATTTGAAGATGTTTGAAGAAGAAGATAATGGTGTTGGTGAGGCACAAATGCCAAGAAGAAATGACCATAAGGGAGGGAAAATAAACAGGTTTGAACCCATCACTACAAGAGAACTTATGTCCTCTCCTTTCACCGTGTCTTGTTTTAAGCATGTGGGCTTCTTTGAGTTCTGTGAGAGAGTGCAGCAAGTCCAAAATCACCCGGAGTTAACAAAATTGTTCATCACCAATCTACATGAAGAATAGGTTACTCTTGTTGGGGTTACCTTTGATATGTCCACCAATGCCATTGAAGCTACTACAGGGATCCCTAGTGTGGGAGAGAGGTGGTTTAAACAAAAAAACTTCGACATGAGATATTATGAACCGTACCTCAAACCTAGGTACAAAGATCACAAGTCAATTTTCCCTTTCTCTCATCTCCTTGACCGATATGTTCCCATGATGACGATAATAATGAAATAATTCACTTTTGAGGGGAGGTTTTCGTGACTCTACTCATACCATATTCGTCTCCTCATAAATTTCACTAGAGTTAGAATGCTACACTTACCTTATTATCTTTTCCGCAACATTGGCAAAATTGCTTACATTGTGAAAAAGAGGGATTACAATCAGCAAATACATAGTCTATTTCATCATTCACTCATCAAAATGGCGGAAATTCATTAGCTTCAGCAGAAAAAAATTTCATGGGATGCATTCATTGCAAACGAGGTTTTCACTACCCCACCTATTCACATGAGCATGATATTCCTTCATCATCTCATCCTCCCTTATCCACTCCTCCATCACATCCCATTGTTCATACATCGCCACCCACTCAGATCCATTCACCTCATGTTGATCCTACCTCATCACCTTTCTACAACCTTTCACCATCACATCATGATACCAGAGCATCAAGCAGTGAAAGGGACATTGAGGCAGCTTGCACTAAAATTATTGATATTGAGCCATGTCCTTTGACATATCAAAGAGGACACAGGAATGTGTTTTCTTCACATGGTGTGAAAGGGGCCATGCCTTCTTCATAAAAAAAACATGTAGACATGGGCAAGGAAAAGGCTATAGAGCCTATCATTGTTGAGCAGGAGGACAAACATGAAACTGAGCAGGAGTTTTAGTTGATCGAGATTAATGATGAGGATGGGGAGAGAGCTACTAGTGCAGTGATCAAAGGCAAGGATGCCAAAATTAGTGAGCTTCAATCTAATCTTGGTAGAGCACGGTACATAATTGACATTCTTGAGCTAGAGTATCAGCAGCTAAAGACAAAGCAGACCATCAATGAGGTCAGGGCAATCAGAGCTGAGAGAGAGGCAGGAAAGGCCAAGGCCTTGCTGGATGAGACCTTGGGAAAATTCAATGATAGTGATGATGAGGAATATTAGCTTTCAAGACAGAGACCGAGGAAAATTGGGATAAATATGGCTTTAGCTCGGGGAAGGTAGAAAGAGGCTGAATTGGCAGAGCAGCTTACTCCAAATGAGTCGCTTGCCATAGAGATTAGTAGATACATATATTCTTCGCTTGAGAGAGCCAATTTTCATCTTGAGGTCTTGTTAGAGAAGGAAAATAAAGACATTCACATTCAAAGGAAGATGGTGAAACACTATGCCATGAGAAACAAGATTGCAAGGGCCAAGCTCAAACGAGCCCATGCAAAGATTCAGGCTTTGACCGAGTCAAAGGAGAAGGAGAAGTTGAACATTCTTGCTGAGGTGTCTGACCATGCCTCTAACCTCTAAATCAGCAATAAAATTCACAATTTTGGCACATTTTGGAAACCTTGTGAAAATTTTGATTTTTGGGACAATTTAGCATGCAGAAAATTGGCTAAACGCACAGCACCATTGGTGTTGCGCTCTTTTTTGGGGCATAAAAATGAAAAATGGTTAGCATCCTCATGTTCCTAATTATGAATACATCAATCTTAGGAAGTTTCAGAATATTTGGAGTAGAACTAGTCCCTCAAAGAGGCCAAAAACCACCAAAAATTCATGTTTCTGCCATCTTTTTGGCCTTGGCGCACTATGTTTACTAGTATTTGGAGAACATGTTTTTGATAGGGCAAGTTGAGACCATTTTGGAAAGTGAAAGCCTATTTCGAAACTAGACATGAAGACCTTTCCAATTAGCTATCATGGAGCTGATTTGGACAAGGGGAAGGCCTCCAAAAGTGTCTGACAAAACAGGTCAATTTTTCTGTCATAACACTGTGCGTTTACCAGGAAATTTACAGTTTCACCAGTTTTAGTAAATTTTGAAGTTTCACTTTTGTTTCAATTTTTACTTGGGTAAATGAAAAACTTACCAATGTAAATATCATATTTTACTTTTACCTAAGGTAGATACATTAGGTAAATCATTAGTTGAATTCAAATGTATCTGTTCTAAAAGATAGGAATGAGTCACTTTCCTCATCCTAGACTTTAGCTTTCAGTTCAGTTTTTGATGTAACAACCCCGTCACCTCATGGATTGAACCCTTGAGGATTGGAGAAAGTGGTTTTGGAGGTATATAAGGTGTATTTTTTTAGTCATTGTAATGGTTGGCATCAGTTGGAGAGATTATATTGCTCAAGTATCATTCTGGCTTGGACATTAACATAAAATTGCAGTTATTTTCCTGGAATCCCTGTGGTATGAGTTTTAAACAGTGTTTATTATCCGTGATTGATTTGTTAGAATGTATTGTTAATTCATAAACCATTTCACATCTTTAATATACTTGATTTCAAGTTTGAAATACATAATTCATATTTTGTTATGATCTGTTTTGGGAAATTCAGTATAATGTGTTCATTTTCTTCATTTTAGAGAAAATAAATTTCAGATGCTTTCTAGCTCCTCACTATTATTTCCATCTCATTTAATCCTCTTTTAATGTTTAAACATGTTACCTACCTTGCCCCATAAAAAATACTACAATTTCATCCTTTTGGCCCTGATCTATCCCCTTGACCTAATCCCTGTTCAGTGAGCCCAACCCTAAAATAAAAATCAAAACCCCCTGTACTCCTTAGCAAGCCTAAAAATATTTTCATCCAACCCTCCTAGTTGTGATTCTATCAAGAGATCCCTCTTTGACTTGGTAGGGCTAGATACCAAGTCCAAAGTTTGGTTTGAGGTTACCTCAGGATTGCCTTCTTGAGCCTAAGGATCAATCTAAGTAATAACACCGGGTACATTGTAGAAACCTATCGGTGCTGAGAGTAGTGGTAGAAAACTATTTCAGATAAAGCATACCGTTGTTTTGCTGGTCCTTTCCTTCTTTGGTGGAAAACCCTTTGTAATGGTGGAAACCAGAAAATTTTTGGATAGAATGGTGGAGGTTCATTTTATGAGATATTACAAAGAAACCCTTTGAAAAAGTTTTAATTGATAGGGGATAAGTGGAGCGAAATGAATGATAAGTGGGAGGAGAAAAATTTTTATACATATATCACAATTGCAAATCGGGGTTGGAGTGTTTAAACTTAAGACACAAACAGGAGAAAATGTGATTTGCGATGGGGTGATGACGTGGCAATGAAGTGGGACCAATAACAGATCACACATCACAGGTTTTTTAATGAGAAACAATACTTAAATGTTAATGTTAGTCATCAGTATTTTTTCCTGTTGTGATGACTATATGCCTTGCCTAGGTTTTCTAGAAACCAATTTCAAACAGTCAATTTGTCCTCTAGAAAACCCCTCAGAGAAATTTTTATATTTTTCCTCTCTTATAGACTGTGTTAGAGGTGGTCATCAAGTTTTCAATCTTGATCAAACTCCCTTGTCCATAACTATCATAAGCCTTGTATATCTGATATCCAAAATCCTCTATTCTCACACAGCTCTCTGTCAAAACATAAGACAAGTTGTCTTTTTCCTTTCTCACTGTTTGAATGTCCATTTGATGATCTGATTATGTCTAAGAAACCCTTCAGAAGTCATGGCTAAGTGTATAGGTTTAGGTGATGGTGTTTAGAATAGGTATCTTGAGAAAAATTTCTTTAGTCAAAAACCTGGTTTTAAATATCAGTCAGCCATCCTCTGTCTTATCTGGCAAAACAAAACCTTGTTTACCCCTAGGTCATACACCATCAAAATGGTCACTGTATTTTGTCTTAGCAAATCTTGTAAGTTTCAAATTCAGGAAGAAACAGAGTAAGAAGGTCCTATGTCAAAAGAAAGTAATCAAGTGAAATTTTCAATCATTCTCATCATGATACCTTAGGAAAGGTATCCAATGGTCAAAGACATTTTATCCATGTGTCTCTGCAGGGGTGCTATGGATAGATGGCAATAAGTAGTTCTGAAACAAAGGGACACTTCAAGGAAAGTTTTCAAAGCTGGAATAGTTGACTGTTGGGAAATAAAGGAAATGTGGATTTCAAAGAGAAAGGAAACCTATATGATTCATACCTACAAACTCAAAGCACCAAGAAAGTCAAAAAATCATCCATCATGGAAAAATGAGTACAAAGGTCAGGAGTTTTCTGCATCTAGCACTTCATATCAACTCACAATGGCATTTTCACATTCTTCCCGAACATATGGGCACAACTCTAAAAAATAGACTTATGAGACTAGGTGTATTAGTTCTCTGGCAAAATATTTCCAGCAGTTTTAGGCATCAAAGTGAAAGAGTATAAAAGGGAACAACTATCCTTTTTATATCCCTATAGCCTAGACTCTAAAACCAACAAATACACTATCATTACAGAGGAAGCTAAAGCTACTACAAAGGAGAGTTAACCTAAGAGACACAAAGCAGACATGTTGGAGTTGGAAATATCTTACCTACTCACTATCTTCACAGTAAATTTCTACAAAGGCACCTGTCTCATACAGATTGATAAAGGATGAACCATTTGAATTGCCTCCTTCATGATAAGTAGATGGCAATCACTTGTTTTTATGAGGCTTCATTCAAATGATAATTAGAGGACCTAAAACACAGTTTATGTCTAACAAGCCTCCTTCAAAGATGATAAGCAGAGGGCATGCCACAAACAGTTTTTTTAGGAGGCTAAAGGTTTCATTTGGAAAACAGAGACCGGGAAAAGACTGCTTTAAATGCCTCTTTCAAATATAAAGAAGAGGGAAAAAAGTTTGGGCGTGGAGATAACTAAACCTTACAAAGACTTGTACTCATTCGATTCAAGCAGGGTCAAATGCTTAGGCCTGATTAAAAACCTAGGTATGACTCTAACATAAATACCCGCTAAGAGCCTAGTCATGGATGTAGTAGTGGCTGATATTCCTCCTAAATATGGAATTCTATTATCAAGGTCATGGGTAGCCAAAATACAAGGTGGCCTCCAAATGGACATGTCATTTGCTACCATCCTAGTCTTTAACCAAAATAGGAGGTTGTACCGAGAAACCCACATGAAATATATGGTAAGCAACCTAGATAGGCCAAACAATACTCTGGTTTATTCCATTCATTCAAATTTAGATTATTTTATCTTATACAATGAAAGTGATATTAATGAGTAGATAAAAGGAAATAAAGAAGAACTCAGTCCATCAGAACAACCTCACTCATCCACAAAAAAATAAGTTGACGATCAAAACTCTAAGAAACTTGAAAAACAACTTAATAACACACATGAAAAAGAAAATCTTTGGAGCTTAAGCTTTGATGCGTCCTGTGGCAAAACTGGTTCAGGGGATGTAATTTTGATACACAATACTAATGAAGGTCATTCTTTTAGATTGGAATTCCAATGTACTAATAACATTGCGGAATATGAGGCCCTCCTCCTTGGTTTGCACTTACTTAGAGACTTAGGCGCTAAGAAAATATCAGCCCAGGGAGATTAAAAACTTATAATTAGACAAATCAAAGGTGAATATTCAACAAAAAACTCAAGTCTGAGAGAATATAGAAACATAGCATTAGAAATTCTTAAAACCTTCGAGAAATATGAACTCACTTATATTCCTAGGGCTCAAAATAGTCTTGCAAAGAAGCTCACCTTTTCCGCAAGAAATTTCTAAATACCATCTGCAAATGAACAATATAGAATCAAAGTAAAGCATCGTCCTACAGTGCCTGACAACATTAACCACTGGCAGATATTTAAGGATGACGAGCAAATTAATGATTTCTTGCAATCCAAAAATGAGTTTGATATGGTTAAACTAGACTTAAAACATGAAGAAAGAAATCTTGATAAAAATAAAGATCAGGAGCCTAATTTACCTTCCCGAATAGATACAAATTTGATTAATCATCCCTATGAAGATGAAATATGTGAGGATCTAGACCAAAGAGATATTGAAGTCTTACACTGTGAAAATGACACAATACCCAAAGGCCTTGCACCTTTAGAAGAATTGTTTGATTTTAATGATGTGGCCAAAAAACCAAAAATGGAATCCACTGAGGCTGATATAGAAGAGTATAACATAGTAAGCATAGAAGAACCAAAGATGATCAAACTTTCCAAAACCCTCCCCCCTCACATAAAACAAAAATACATTGAGTTGTTTAAAGAGTTCAAAGATGTGTTCACATGGGGATACCAAGATTTGAAATCATACGACACAAGCATTATTCAACATAAGATCCCCCTCAAAGAAAACCAGAAGCCTTTCAAACAAAAGTTGAGGAGAATAAATCTCGTCTTACTACCTTTAGTGGAAAAGGAAATCAAAAAGATGTATGATGCCGGGATAATAGTTTCCATTAGATACTCTTAGTGGGTTTCAAACCTCATTTCAGTCAGGAAAAAGACCAGAGAGATTAGACTTTGCATTGACTTCCAAAATGTGAATAGGTCCTCTTTAAAAGATAACTATAATTTACCCAAAATGGACCACATAATTCAAAAGGTCGTTGGCTCTAAAAGAATCTCATTACTTGACAGCTTTTCCGGATACAACCAAGTGCTAGTTTTTCCTAGTGATCAACACAAAACCACTTTCACTACAACTTAGGGCACTTTCATGTATGTTAAAATTCCTTTGGATTAATGAATTCCGGTGCAAAATTTCAAAGAGCCATGGACATATATTTCTCAGAAGACATAGGTTATTTCATAGTCATATACCTTGATGACATCACAGTATATTCCAAATCAGACGAGGAACATCTGGTCCACTTGAGAAAGGTTTTCGAAAATTGTAGAAAATATGGCCTATCTATAAACCCCAAGAAAAAAAAAATTGGTATCGAAAAAGGAAAGCTCCTAGGTCACATCATTTCTGAAGATGGAATAAAAATATATCCCAAAAGGATCAAAGGCATACTACAAATTAGTCACCCCAGAAACATTAAGGAATTACAATCTTTTATCGGAAAAATTAATTTCTTGAGAAGATTCATCCCCAATCTTGCCGAAATCTTGAGAAATATCACAAACATGTTAAAAAAGGAGGTTGGAGTTAAATGGACTTTAGAAGCCAAACAATATTTTGAAATGGTTAAAAAGGCACTCACCGAAACACCAGTTCTGATAAGTCCTGGTTTCCCCAAATATTTTTACATTTTCTCATTTGCATCTGAACACACAGTAGTTGCAGTGTTGTTACAAAAGAACGCAGTAGGGCAAGAACAACCCATAGCCTTTTTTAGCAAAGCCCTAAGAGATGCTCCCTTAAAATATAATATCATGGAAAAATAAACATTCGCATTGGTAGAAGCAATGAAAGACTTCCGAGTTTATATCTTACATTCTCATATCATTGCTTTCGTTCCCCATACTATCGTCAAAGATATATTAAATCAAGATCCCGATGGTAAAAGAGGAAAGTGGATTGCTATCATCTTAGAATATGACTTAGAAATCAGACCCACCAAACTTGTTAAGGGACAAGGACTCGCAAGACTAATGGCTGAAAAAAACCTCCAAGCATTAGATACAAATTTTGTTGACACCTTAGAAGAACAGGAAGAATTCAGAGCTCCTTATGTTGAAGAAGTGTTTTTAAATTCACCTTGGTATGCTGATATTCTTTATTATTTTATCTTAATGCTCCTCCAACCTTATCAAAGACAAAGGCAATATTCCTCAAAAAAAAATGTTTAAATTTTTGTATTCTAGATGGAATTTTGTATTGGAAAAATCCCACTGGTATGCTGCTTAAATGTTTGCTTGAAGATGATGCAGAAAAAATTATGCACGAAATGCACGAAGGAGAATGCGGATGACATATTTACTAGAAAACCACAGCCAAAAAAATCCTTAGAGCTGGTTATTATTGGCCTACCTTGTTCTCTGACACTCACAAACTTGTTATGACATGACATCAATGCCAAATTTTTGATGGCAAGAAAAAACTTTTTCCTTTTCCCTTACATCCTATCATAGTTGAAGCTCCTTTCCAGCAATGGGGTTTAGATTTTATTGGGGAAATACACCCTTCTTCATATGCTCAGCACAAATGGATCCTCATAGGCACTGATTACTTTACCAAATGGATAGAAGCCATACCCTCCAGGAATGCCACCGATTCAGTCATTATCAAGTTCCTAGAAACCAACATTTTATCTAGATTCGGTTGTCCTAGGAAAATTATCACTGATAACACTACTGCCTTTTCCTCCAAAAATATGTTTGACTTTTGTTACAAATATCATATTACCTTAGGAAATTCCACAGCTTATTACCCCCAAGGTAATGGTTTAGCCGAGTCTTCTAACAAAATCCTAATCAATATCATTAAGAATCTTCTGGAACAAAATAAAAAAGCATGGCATGGAAAACTAGTACACGCACTATGGGCTGATAGACTAGCCACCAAAAAATCAATTGGTATGTCTCCCTATCAACTAGTGTATGGCATGGATGCCATTTTCCCGACATATTCAGGGGTTAAAGTGATGAAGCTATTACAAGAAGTTCAAATAGAATAAAATGGCATGCAAAGGAGGATAAATCAGACTGTCCATTTACAACAAACAAGAGAAGAAGTTTACCAGAGGACACAGTTAGTGCAAGATAAGATGAAAGAAATTTTTGACAGAAGGACCAAATAAAATGATTTTCAGGTTGGGGATAAAGTATTAAAATGCGATTCCAGAAGGGAAGATAAAGGAAAGCATGGTAAGTTTGAAAACTTATGGAAAGGGCCTTTCATTTTCAGTTCAGTTAGCGAAAACAATGTTTTTTTCCTGCAAGAACCTGATGGGACTAAAACTTTTGGAGGTCCTGTAAATGGAAGGACATTGAAACATTACTTCTGTCAAGAGCTCCATTTTTAAATTTATTACTCATTGTACATATTTTGTTTGAATAAATAAATCAGAAAACAGAAAATACAAAAACAACAGAAAAATAGAAAAAGAGGGTAGTCTTAAAGCAGCGGTATAGCCCCATACCAAAAAAATAGTCATGCTGAAAGTGTGCAAGTCTAAATGTCACTACTAGTGCTCAAAAGATATCTTGTTCAGTTATCTAGCCTAATCATAACTGAAAATGTTTTAAATTGATTGTTGATAAGTTAGTAAAAAAGAATGATAGTCAATATGCAAGCTTGACTTATCAAAGAAAGTAGATTAGGAAACAAAGATGTTGGTTCCACACGCTCAAAACAAAACCAAAGAGGAAAATAGGGATGAAAAGAAAACTATGTATCCTAGCCCCGATTTTTCTAAATATCATTTTGTACAAAATAAACATTTGTGTGCAACTTGTCTTTATGCCACAAGCACATGACAAATCGGACTGTCTAATCCTGATTTGATCATTTTTTCAATTTCATGTTCTAGTCTAGCGAATGAAATCTTGTCAAAAAACTTAATCTTGATGGTTGATCTAGTATAGGTAGAGAAATAAGGGAGTTCATTAGTTTAATCTGAGCTCCAGGAAGATATAATTGTAGAAGTAGATAGTGTTTTCACTTTCAAAAATATCATGTCAAGGGTTTTCCAGTCCAAGTGCACCCAAAGAAGAAAAAATGTTAGGCAAAGTAGCTGGGTAAGTAGAGATGAGGTTGATGCTAATCTGCTATTAGTTTGTCAGAAAGCGTCATTTTCAGAAAAAGCATCAAGAAAAGGAGAAATATGTGCCAATGGATGAGGCACTGGTCTTCATAAGCCAAGATCTGTAATTCTGGACACCTCCCGAAAAGGAGCTGCCCTCCCCAAATGGAGCCAATGTTAGTCATCAGTATTTTTTCCTATTGTGATGACTATATGTCTTGCCTAGGTTTTCTAGAAACCAATTTCAAACAGTCAATTTATCCTCCAGAAAACCCCTCAGAGAAATTTTTATCTTTTTCCTCTCTTACAGACTGTGTTAGAGGTGGTCATCAAGTTTTCAGTCTTGATAAAACTCCCTTGTCCATAACTATCATAAGCCTTGTATATATGATATCCAAAATCCTCTATTCTCACACAGCTCTCTGTCAAAACATAAGAAAAGTTGTCTTTTTCCCCTCTCACTATTTGAATGTCCATTCGATGACCTGATTATGTCTAAGAAACCCTTCAAAAGTCATGACTAAGTGTCTAGGTTTAGGTGATGGTGTTTAGAATAGGTATCTTGAGAAAAATGTCTTTAGTCAAAAACCTGGTTTTAAATATCAGTCAGCCATCCTCTGTCTTATCTGGAAAAATAAAACCTTGTTTACCCATAGGTCATATACCATCAAAATGGTCACTGTATTTTGTCTTAGCAAAGCTTGTAAGTTTCAAATTCAGGAAGAAACAGAGTAAGAAGGTCCTATGTCAGAAGAAAGTAATCAAGTGAAATTTCCAAGCATTATCATCATGATACCTTAGGAAAGGTCTCCAATGGTCAAATAAATTTTATCCATGTATCTTTGCAGGGGTGCTATGGATAGATGGCAATAAGTAGTTCTGAAACAAAGGGACACTTCAAGGAAATTTTTCAAAGCTGGAACAGTTGACTGTTGGGAAATAAAGGAAATGTAGATTTCAAAGAGAAAGGAAACCTATATGATTCGTACCTACAAACTCAAAGCACCAAGAAAGTCAAAAAATCATCCATCATGGAAAAATGAGTACAAAGGTCCGGATTTTTCTGCATCTAGCACTTCATATCAACTCACAATGGCATTTTCACATTCTTCACAAACATATGGGCACAGCTCTGAAAAACAAACTTATGAGACTAGGTGTATTAGTTCTTTGGAAAAATATTTCTAGCAGTTTTAGGCATCAAAGTGAAAGAGTATAAAAGGGAACAACTGTCCTTTTTATATCCCTATAGCCTAGACTCTAAAACTAGCAAAGACATTGTCATTACAGAGGAAGCTAAAGCTACTACAAAAGAGAGTTAACCTAAGAGACACAAAGCATACATGTTGGAGTTGGAAATATCTTACCTACTCTCTATCTTCACAGTAAATTTCTACAAAGACACATGTCTCATACAGATTGATAAAGGATGAACCATTTGAATTGCCTCCTTCATGATAAGCAGATGGAAATCAATTTTTTTATGAGGATTCATTCAAATGATAAGTAGAGGACGTAAAACACAGTTTATGTCTAACAAGCCTCCTTCAAATATGATAAGCAGATGGCATGACACAAACCGTTTGTTTAGGAGGCTAAAGGTTTCATTTGGAAAATAGAGACCAGGAAAAGACTGCTTTAAATGCCTCTTTCAAATATAAAGCATAGGGCAAAAACACAGTCTCTGGCTTGAAATACCTTCCTTCAAATACAAAGAAACAAGCAAAGGCTATTTTAGAATACCTCCATCAATTATGAGCAGAGGGCAAAGACTGTTTTAAAGGACCTCCTTCAATTTATAAGAAGAGGGTACCTACAATTGGTAAAATATAGTTTTTCATAAAAAAGTAGAGGGCACATTTTATAAGTTAAAACGGGGAATGTTTGCTTTTGCACAAAAAATCAGAACTTGTTTTGTTGTTTGCAAAGCACTATTCAAATAAAACACTGATACACATGTTTAAAAAAAAATTGTTTTATGGAAATAGGACAAATGGGCAAAAAGGCAGAACTTGATATATTTAGAGCAATACATAGCATTATGAGCTTGGAATAAATACTTGTTTTATGAAGTGGATGATGTCTTGCTTGGCTTGATGGTGGAGGAGCATTGTGTGTAGGATTCCATGGCTTGGTGAATGGTGATGTTTCTCAGATTTTGTTTATGTTGCCTTGTTTTCATTAATGTTCCATATTTCTCATTTGTTGTAGATCAGAAAAGTATATGTTGAGACATGCTCATGGAAGCACCTCAAACATCCTGCATGTTACAACTTTAATGTTTTCCTCTTCTTGATCATTTCTAAAGGATTCTTAACTGCCCTTTAGGTCCATCAAGAAATTGTTATTTGTTTCATTTATGGTTAGTATGTTTTGCAATCTTGTATGATTTAAGGTATGCCCTGCTTACTTATAGCTTCTCAAAACTCCATTTATGAAATCTTTCTATGAAATACTGGTTGTTTTAGTTAAGTCAAAGAGGTCTCGTTCGATCTTGCCCTTTATCCATGCTTGCAAACTTATTTCAGAGTTCTCAACAGCTCAAGATATGTTGTTTAGGAGTTCCCTCTCCAAAGATTGAGTTTTTTGTTTATCTTGTTTGTTTTCCCAACAGCTGAAGGTGATTTTCCAAAGTTAGAGGTTCTTATGCTTCTATGTATCGCCAGAATGTTTATCTTTCATATGTATCAGTTTGAGTTTTATTCATAGAGATTTATGGTTTGCCCTACCTCATGAATCCCTACTTTAAAACTCTATATGTTTAAGATCTTTTTTTCTTTCACAAACTTAATGTTCATTTCACTTCATTTTCACCCAAAGAATCCATTTACCTTGACTAAATCGGCCCTGCAGTAATACCTTGTCCACCATTTAGACAGTCTTGACTTTATTTGACCCCATAGCCCTGGTGATTCAATAAAATCTCCTTCTATTTGTCATTTTTTATCAAGTTTACCTCAAAAACCCAAAAAACAAACCAAAATATACTTAATAGCTAGCCTAAAATAAAACATACAAAGCGAACAAGTTCACATCCTTCGCATAATAGACAGAGCCCTCTCTAAGTCCAGGAAGGCTAGGTCCTAGGACTCTAGAGTTGGTCTGATGTTTCCCTGTCATTTGGTTTACCAATCTTCTAAATCACGGGACTCCAACAATTAAAACTTGCGAAGTGCGATGTGCAATGAGAGAGGAGGTGACGTACCATGATAGATGGCGAGACCGCCCGCAGATCACACATCGGAAGTTTTATTATGAAACACAAAAGCTAAATG
Organism: Pinus albicaulis; assembly: GCA_034641835.2. Taxonomy (NCBI): domain Eukaryota; kingdom Viridiplantae; phylum Streptophyta; class Pinopsida; order Pinales; family Pinaceae; genus Pinus; species Pinus albicaulis. The sequence goes on along the minus strand of CM076575.1, from coordinate 277,325,967 downwards.
TTGAAACTGGCGAAGTGAAATATGCAATGTGAACGAAGGGACGTGTCATGACAGATGGTGGGACCGCCCAAAAATCGAAAATCGGAAGTTTTGGGGGAGCGGAAATGAATGCAGTAAGTGAAATTTCTGAAAATGCGATGCGAAAAGGTAGGTGGGGCCCTTTAAACGGATTTTCAAAGCATAAAGTGAAAACTTCGTTAAGTCATGGTAATATGATAAAAAGATTCCCAAAGAAAAAAAAATGATTTATAACATATTTGAGGCGTATCAAAGGGAAGTATGCATCCCATACCATACCACAAATCGCATTTCGGGGGTTTTGTAGGAGATGGAAAATTAATGTGAATGGGTGTTAAAACTATGAAGATTCGATTGCGATGAAAGGTAAGGGGTCCAAAATGTTTATTAAGTGTGGTAAGTTATACCATATAATATATTATATAACCAAGGTTTTGTTATGGTGTGGGTAAAAATTGTAATAAAATAAATATTTGGTAAGTTAAAAAGGAAATATGATATGGATGTTGATGGGTGTGCAGAGTTTCTTTTTAACTATAAAAATTGGATTTTATGAGTTAAAAGGGGTTTTGAAAAGGGAAATGAGAGGCTTGACCTTGGGTTTTCTGGGAAAATGAAAAGTGAAATAGGGAAAATTAAATGAATGAAGGTAGAAAATGAAATTTTCTCACCACTACACTTTGACAACAACACTTTCATCTTATAATCAAACTGAAAAGGCAGATTGATTCCTTGGAGAATGATGACCAGAATTTGAAAGTATTTGGAAAAATTGCAGTGCTAAAAATGGCTCCTATTGGGGATGAATTCCTCCCTATGAGGCTTCAAGGACTGTAGACTCAATTCCTTAAAAAAATTTGAAACTCTGAAGACTTCTTGAAAATTAAGACTAGGACTGACCATTGACTGGCTGGACTCAAGACTGACCATATATACAGACATAAGTACCATTGGGCATGGATTTTATTGACACATCACACCAGATATTTACAATGGAGTGACTCAACTGAATTTACTAAATAAATAACCTTTTAAGAAAATGACCATTGATTGGGACTCTAGTTAGTTGATCATCATCCAGATGTTTGAGCATAAAAGTATTATTCTCCAAAACTTCAACAATTTTAAATGGCCCAAACCACAGATTTTCAAAATTACCATGCTTTCCATGGTCTTCTCTACTAGCATCCCAATGCATCACCAAATAATTCTCCTGAAACAACTATTGATTTTCTCTTTAAACAAAAATAGATTTGACTTTAGCCTGATACTTCTGAACTTTTTCTAGCAATGATTATCTTATTTGGTGTGCCTCTATCAACTATAGCATTCTCCTTTGAACTAGTTTTTCATGATCAACTTCATCTTGTAGGAACTTCATCACAAGAATAGCTAATTGCAAATGCATTACAACATTTGTACCATATACAAGCTGAAATGGAGACATTCCAATTGATTTTTTACCACTTAGTCTATCCGCCCACAGAGCATGTATTGGCTGAGTGTCCCAATTCCTCTTAGTTTCAGGCAACATTTCCTTAATTATCCTTACCAGCTTTTATTGGATGACTTGATCAATCCATTACCTTGATGGTAATAAGGCGTCGAATGAGTCAATTCAATCCCATATTTCTGAAAAAATTTGTACATATTAGAAGACTTAAAGGCCATTACGTTATCAGTTACTAATTTCTGTGGACAACCAAACCATGAAATAATATTTTCCAATTGAAACTTAATAATTACTGTATCAGTAGCATTCCTGGCTAGTACAGCTTCAATCCATTTAGTGAAATAGTCTGTATCTGTGAGAATCCATCTATGTTGTCCTAGTGCAGGTGGATAAATTTCACCAATGAAGTCTAGCCCCCACTATTGGAAAGGAACATCTGTTGAAATAGGAATGAGAGATAATGGTAGCAATTTATATTTACTAGAAAATTTTTGACATTCGACACAGCTCCTGACTTTGGCAAAGAAATCAGAGAAAAGAGTTGGCCAATAATAGCGAGCTCTTAAGATTTTGTTTGTAGTGGCTCTCTAATACAAATGCCCTCCACACACTCCTGGATGTATCTCTGTCATAATCTCCTGGGATTCTGCTTCATCTACACATCTTAACAAGACTCCAATAAGATCCTTCTAGTAAATATGGTCTTCCAAAATGAAATACTTCATAGCTCTAAATTTAAAAGCTCTCCTTCTAGACTTCTCCATTTCAGGTGGACAGTTGAAATTTAACAAGAAGTAAATTATATCCTTGTACCAATCTGAATTGAATATTTCAGGATAATTAGCAATAACTTCTCCATCTTCTCCTTCAACTACCTCTACATTTAGATTTAAAGCTTTGTAGTTAGATTCAACCATCAAGCGAGCCAAGCCCTGGCCCTTTATCAATTTAGTTGGTTTTATTTCAACATCAAGCTCTAGAATCTTGGTCAGCCATTGTCCTCTCCTTCCATCTGTATCTAACTGTAGAAATACATCTTTAACAGTGATCAGCCACTGTCCTCTCCTTAACTAGTGCATATTCTTATTTTTCAGTCAAGTTGTACTTCAATTCCGCATTCCTTAAAGCACGACTGAAAAATGAAATTGGCTGCTCCAAACCTTCCTTGTTCTTCTGTAATAAGACAACTGCAATTGTTTCTTCTTAAGCATATGAAAAAATCAAAAAATCCTTTTCAAAATCATGACTAATCAAAATTTGTGCTTTAGTCAAAGCGGACTTAATTGCTGATAAATAATTCTTTGCTTCATCTCACCACTTAAATTCTGCATCCTTTTTCAAGAAAACATTTATATGCTTGACCAACTCTACAAAGTTAGGAACAAAATGCCTCAGAAAATTGATTTTCCCTAAAAATGACTGCAGTTATTTTTTATTTCTTAGAAAACCCATCTTCTGAATAGATTCTACTCTTCTTGGATCAATGCATATGCCAATTTTTGTTACAATATGTCCCAATAACTTACCTTCATGGACAACAAAAGATGACTTTTTGGGGTTTAATGACAAACCGAACTTTCTGCATTTGTCAAAAACTTGCTTCAGATGTTTCAAGTGGTCTTCATCCGATTTTGAATATATTGTGATGTCATCCAAATAGATGACCACATATCTTTCCTTTTCTCTTGCAAAGGTAATATCCATTTCCCTTTGAAAGGTTGCACCTGCACTCATTAAACCAAATGGCATTTTGTTGTACATGAATCTGTCCCAGGGTGTGGTAAATGCTATCTTTTCTCTGTCTTGCCTGTCAACTAAAATCTAATTATAGCCTGAAAGGCCATCAATCATTGACAATATTTTGGATCCTACAACTTTTTGCAAGATATAATCCATCTTGGGTAGTGGATAGTTATATTTCAAGGATCACTGGTTCAGGTTGCAAAAATCAACACAAATACTTATTTCTTCATTCTTTTTCTGGACTAGGACTATATTAGCCACCTAGTTAGAAAATATCAAAGGAAGAATAATCTTTGCTTCCCATAATTTTTTTATTTCTTTCTCAATGATTGGAAGCAGCATGGGATTGATGTGTCTGATTTTTTGTGCTACACGCTTTGCATCTGTTTTCAAAGGGATCTTGTGTTCCATTATTCTCTTATCATAAGTTTTCAACTCACTATAAGACCATGAAAAAATATCAACAAATTCCTTCAGCAATTTGATATATTTTGTTCTAGTTTCCAGAGGAAGGAATTTGGACACTTTGACTAATCTTGGCTGATCTTCTGTAACAATGTTACACTCTATTGTACTCTGTCCATCAACCTTGCTTTTAGGCTTGAGAAAAACATCATTATTATCAAACATTATTTCTAAAGGAAACAAACCCTTAGGAATAAAGTTAGTTTTCAGGTCTATAATGTTTTTCCCAGCCATATTTTTCTTAAAAGGGCTGCTATTTTGATTTTCAACAATTTCATGCTCATCATCAATTTGTATGTTTGCAAACTCTTCTACACACTCCCAAAATTTATGAACCTCCCTATCATCCTCAAATACTTGCCAGTGCTTGATGTTATCAGGAATTGAAGGTTTGTTTTTTATTTGAACATTATAGATTGTGTTGACATCTAAAGGAATTTTGAAATTACTAGCAACGATAGCTAGTGAATCAGCAATTCGATTTTCTTCTAGTGAAAAAATTTATATTAAATGCTGAAAAGTAATGTTGAATAAAATCCCAGACTTCATTCCTATAATTATTCAATTTGGAATTTTTCACTTGGTAATTATTTCTCACCTGCTTAATCACCAACTCTGAATTGCCAAAATAAATTAGTTGTTCTACTCCCAAATATTTCAGTGCCTTCATACCCAGTACAAGTGCTTCACACTCAGTAGTGTTGTTAGTGGTATAAAATTGCAGTTTGTATGATATGGTTACCTTCTGCTGAGTATGAGAAATGAGGACTACACTAGCTCCCGGTCCTTCTCTTGAAGAAGCTCCATCAAAGTACAATTTCCACATTTGTCCTCCTTCTGAATCCTGATCATTTGCACTTCAAAAGTGTTTTTTTTTCACTTAATTCAGGTTGGAAATTGTTGTCATCAGCAGCAAGGTGTAGAATTGATGACCCAATTCATTTTCTTCAACATATATGGGATGGTTTGATGGATTTTCTTGATCACTAATCATGTAGGCCATTTGAGTTTCCCTATACATCCTTCTGAACTCCCCTCCAAATATTGGGATGGTGGCATATGGCATGTCAATTTAAAGGGTACCTCCCAATTTTTTAGACCAAGATCTAGAAAGTAACATCCCAAATCTAGAAGGAATGTCAGCGACCACAATGTCCATCACTAAGCTCTTCGTAGGCATATCGGCAAGGGAAACAACCAAATCCTTAATCACTCCTAGACACTTGAATTTTTTGGAGTCAAAGTTTTAAAGGTCATGATTTTTCTTGGTGATATCTAATCCCAATTCATCCATCACTTTATTTGGCTTGAGATTGTGGGTAGCTCCAGAATCTAATAGAAAATTATGCAGCAATTTATCGTGTATATTGAGTGACAGGTAAAAAGGTGGTGAGTTATCATCATTTTGGTTTTGGACATGAAAACCTAGATAAATAGTGGAATTCGCATCCTCAAGGTTGACTGAATCAGGAGCAAGAGGAGGCTACAACAGACTCTTGAAAGACTCTTTATATGTTGGATTTTTCAACAATTCCAGGAGTGGAACTGGAATTTTGATTTTATTCAATTTAGATTTGAAACTAAAATAAATTGGAGCTAATTCCTTATTTTCTATTGTAATTTTGACAATTGGAACAGAATTTTGAGGTGGAGGAACCTCATTTACCTTGGCCTTATGTTTAGCAACTTGTTTATCTGAATTTGATTTTTGTTGGGGCTAGTGAAAAAGACCTTTTGACCTCAAAGGGTAATTTCTTTTTTGAACTTCTTGTTGTTTTTTATCATTCTGTGCATAAATTTGAGCACTCATGTAATATTACATGAAATAATATTATAGTAATATTACATTGAGTTATGGTGATTAGAATCTCTCAAGAAGGTGCAATAATAGCTCTCTGATTGGGTTCATAATAGGCTTGACAGTTCCTGATGAATTCAGGGGCACTGTAGGTGTGGGGAAAGATATAATGGGGAAAACTGGATTCCCATAGTACAATTTCATCAGTTTTATCAATGAATTTGTCTTCAAGATAGCAATACATTTCGAATAATTCTAGCTCGCATAGGGTTCCATGTATTTTTTAATCCCTATTTTCCAGAGGAATATGATCAAGATCAATTGAGGGATGGAGAAGTGGATTCACAGTCTCCATCAGGCTTTTCTTCTTGGGAGGCATGTTGAACTCTGGTTTGGTAGTGAATGAGGGCTTCTATTAAAAAAAATGGAGGCCGAGATTGAGAAAAAGCTTTGCAATGAGGAAAGGATTGCGATAATGGAAGAGAGTAGCTTGACAACAATTGAATTGCATTTTATGGCACTCTGGAAACCTGCAGGAAACCTGTACAAAATAATGAAAATAGCAAGGTAAAGGATTAAACGTTGATTAGGCATGAATTTATACAGAGATGGGTCATTTTCCCATTAATTATGGCACGGATACGTTAGATTAACAGTTAAGGATGAATTAAATTATCAGCAACTATATTACGACGAGAAGAAATTTAATTGGCAACGGCTAGGTCTAGGTGGTGTGACGTGACTGTCACTCAATGGGAAGATTAATGGTTTTCACATAAGAGGGAAATCTTCATTTCAGAGGGGGTCCAAAGTAGTAAGTAGTTGCGGCTAAGGGGGGGGGTGCGAAATCAAGAGAGGGCGCCATGTTAGCGTGGGCCTGAAACATAAAACCACTCATTTCAGACCCCCCCTGATGGTAAAGTTCGGATGGAGAGCGGGGTGGGGGGGGGGGGCAAAAAAGGATATGGGTCGTTGGATGGAATGTGCAGGGAATGGATGACGGGATAGATGGAGGGGGGTTAATAGGGAAGTGGTGGAGTTGGATGGGATTTTTTTTCGGGTAGCGGGGGTCTTGATAAAAAGGTAAAACTTAGTATTGGGGGTTTAATACGCCATATTTTCATTTTGATATGCTGAACCCTTTAGACTTAGGATAAAATTTTATTCCTTTGCCTTTCTGCATATGAAATAATTTTGTGAGTTAAAACACTTAGGATAAACATTTTTCATGCTTTTCAATGCCATCACATAATTTCTACCTAACCTTTCCTTTTCAGTTTATTTTTCTAATCTAAAATTTTTTATCTCATCTGTTTAGGGTGCATTTGAGCTAGCAAACCCACATATCCTTTTTTTATAACAACCTAACCCACTCTATCACTTATTCCTCCTATTGATTTAGATTAAACTGTTGAATCAATATCTTTTTCTACCTAACTACTGATTTGTCAAGATTAAATTGTTTGAAAAATATTTATTCACTAACCTATTTGACATGAAATTTATAGTTGTTCCATCATGGTTAAGCTGTATGATTGGAAACAAATCTAGTCATTGTGGCATTTTAGACAAGCTACACACAATATTATTTAATTTTTAACATGAAGGAAACTAATTTAACAGTAGTGGCATTTAAATTTGCAACACTTTCAATATTATTTCTCTTTTTCTTTTGTGGGGTTTTATTATCTTTTTATTCTTTTTGACTTTTTTCTTCATATTCATTTTCTTTTTGACATACCCTCTTTTGATTTTCTTTTTATATATACTTTTTTTTGGAAATAATTTGCACACTGAAAATAATTTACAAGGTAAAATTACAAATAATGACATACTCAATCACCTTGAAATCCTATAAAGTATATGACCCTAACACTGTAAACCCAATAAAAGCAACTAGAACCCATTATATATATTAGCTTATAATGGAAGATGTAGAGAACTTAGAGGTCCGAGTTTTGATGTTGATTGAATTTGTGCAAGGTATCAAGTATGAATATTAAGGAAAAACAAATATTGTCATATTCATAATATTTAATAGGATGGTTGGGTGTTTTCCCATGGGGAAGCTCACTGCGATGTTGGGAGAACCACTAGGATTTCTAGGTAATAAAAAATTGCTCATGTTCCCAAGTTCAAAAATAAGAAAATTGGTGGATATTTTAACCCAAAAAACTGAGATGAGAGCATGGGAATAAGTGATTGCCTGAAACCATAGGTGATCTATTAAGAAAACCCCTAGGTAGGTAAGGAAATGGATAGTTGCAAGTTACTAGCCTAGAACAAAATATTTTATAAAAATGTTATAGAAGCAAAGGAAAGAAACCGCAAGAGGGTTTGGGTGCAACTTTGTGGTCAAATTGATCAAGGGTAGAGAGAGTGAGGGAGCTAGATCGAGATCAAATGGTCTTTATTTCACTCTTAAATCGTTGTTGGGATCAATTTGGGGGTTTTCTCCTCTTTCCACAAGATGTATGATGTTTTAAAAGTGCACATTGAGTCACTGGAGGGTGAGGGTCAAGAAGGAAAATTTTGGAATAGCCCAAAGATTATAAAATTTAACTCAAAACACACTCACTTGACTAAACATAAAGTAAATAAGTTTTTTAAAGAAAAAAAATGATTTCTTGGAAAATAGCTACATTAAAACTAGCCATAAAAGACAAAAATCAAGTTGAATGGGCATGAATAGTCACTTACTTTGGTTGAGTTGGATAAATATAGTGTTGAATAGGAAAGGTAAGGTGTAATAAAGTGATTTAGTCTTTAGGTAATGAGAGCTAATCAATGTGAGGAAGAAGGAGCACTATGAGTACTTTTAAAGGATTTTTAATGAACTCCTTTTTTTTTAAAGCTCGGCTAGTGAGTCATATCTGAGGGATTAAAATTTCGATCACTTGGATCAAGAGGGTAATATAACATTGTACTAATGGTTAGGAGGGAACTGTGGCATCTTGAAAAGGTAACATTTCAAGATAAAGACTCAACATAAGGATCTTCCCAAAGTTGTAGTGCTACCTCTTTTGCAAAGTGTAACTAGGATCGATCTTCATAGTGAATATGTAATCATGTATTTATGTAAAGAAGAAGAAAATATAATAAAATGTATTTTTGTAAAAATTTCTTCATGGGTTTCATGAGCAAGGAGTTTTTATTATAGGTCAAATAATTCTTATTGATGTCTTTTACGGTATGTCATATTGTCATAAATATATAAGTTAGAGTCATGTATATGAAGTGTTTTTACACTTATGACTGATGTAAATGTATGCCTCCTAACCTTTTCAAAGAACTCCTTAAAGATGGCTTAGAAGATGCTCGAAATATCCCTTGATATTTCGGTCTCATAACAAATGATAAAATCATCTCATGAACATTCAGAACTATTCATAGGATATGTTGGCTAATATACAAGGACTAAAAACTATATATACCCTCGTAGACTTCACAAAAATCATAGAATCATTGTTCAGATATATTATAGGAATTTAGATAAGTTTGTGGCTTCATTAGGACACAAAATTTTCAGACAAGTCAGCAATCACATTAGGTAAAAATATGTGTTTGGTACAGTGAAGTGAAGAGACTATTCATCAAGTATATAAGAAAAAAAAACGAGGCAAACGAAGGTTTACATATTGTTGGCGAGGAAATAGGTCTCACAGGAAAGACCCTGGTTCAGGGGTTGGGGCCAACAAGGGAATCCGCTGTAGTCTACTACCACGCCGGCATTATCACACTACTCCGGAGAGCAGAGAATCTCACCCGAGGCGTGCCACAACCACATGCAGAAGGGGAATAGATCGATAGCAGAGAAAGGATCCGTAACTCATGATTAACAGTGAATTGATTGCATAAACATCGTCATATACACAAGAACATTTAGAGAGTGTATAGGTATTAAGAAAATAAAATTTTAAATCATCACAACCATCATGCATGCATGTGAATCACATAATAAGATAGCAACCTGCAAGTATATTGATATCTTAGGCCAAACCCATAGTTACGTAGCTTTCACAAGGAGAGCTTACAAGTCTGATACAGACACCTTATAGAACAGAAAGGTAGATAAGAAAAACCTAGGAACTACAGAGATATCATGCCCGGTCTGTGTTCCCTCTGCAGCATCCACTTAATCTTCTTCAGTCGCTCTGCATTCTCCTTCTCTTTCACCCGGGTGACGGCTATTTCTTCACCCGCTATCGCAACTGTTAGTTCCTCTTGCGGTCTTCTTCAGCTACTTCCGGATTCTCTCTTGTTGTCTGTGTGTTCTGCTCTTTGTCTTCTATTGTATGTTCTCTTCATCTGTACTCATGCATCTACTTTATTTAGCTATGTACTTGTTCCCTCGCAACTTCTGTAGTTCTGCTACTTACTGTAGTTGCGACTTGGTTGCGACTGCCATGTGTCGTCATTCCGCAACCCAAAATCTATCCTTTATTCAAAATTCAAAATATTCAAAACAAGTTTTCAAAACAAGGGCCCCAACACATATATTTGTTGCGGTCGGGTTGATATAGTCCTCCCGCTTCCCTACAGTCATCTGATAAATGTGGTCCATCATCTGAGCATCCTCCCAGTTGTCCACAGTTTCAGTATATCGCAGGCCTTGATAAGGGTCGAGGGGCTGAGTGACCCGGACCTCTCCATATTCGAAGATCATTAGCTCTTTTTTGAGGTCGATGATGGCGTAATTCTCAAAAGCCCAATCGATGCCTAGCAGCATAGGGTAAGGATCCTTGTCTCCCATAATATCAATAACCTCAAAATCCGTGTAAGTCTTCACCCCCGCAATGTCGACCTCGACACCTTCGAGTCAGCCAATCGGCACAATGCAGTACTAGTTCACCATTCTGAGTTGGATTAGCGAGTAGGTCAGCCATGGCTGTCCAAGAGCCTCCCACGTCTTCTGCGGCAGGATGTTGATGTCAAACCCTAACACAAGCATGGTATCACTGATTTGGAATCTCGCAACCTACGTGTTAAGCCGGAAATATTTTCCCATGCGGCGCTTGTTCCACTTGACCCGCTGCACATACTGGGGTGCTATGTCCACAGGTTCCCTCGGCCCCGTATTCCCCCGCAGTGCATCCTCTAGGGTACGCTTGAGCTGGTCCCACATCAAAGCATTATCAACAATCTTAAGGAACAGCTAAAGCCATTCCTCAATCAAGGTCCCCATAGCGTTCTTTTCTCCGGAGCCAATCATCGGGGGTACCTCGAGGCCTCTAGCTCCCCCCAGCTGGGCAAACGCCTCCACCGCCTCCTAGAAGTACCTGTTTTGCGCATCCGGCTGGATAGCCCAGACCGGCTCCTTTCCATGAGCGTCCTCTCCTGTCTTCTTGCCGCCGCGCCTGACGATCGCTACATTCTGCATGACCGGAGTCACGGTTCCTTGTGGCTCAGAGTTTACCAAATTCTTGCCCCTCTGCCGTGCCTGTTCCTCCCACCTCTTGATGATTTCTGGACAGTCCTCTGTTGCATGGGCGTTCATGCGGCACTGGGAACACCAAGGACGTCGGGGAAGGGAACATTCCCGAGTCACGTGACCCTCATGGTCACAGTTGTAGCATTTCACAGGACCTCATCCCCTTGTGCGGCCTCCGCGCATACCGCCTCCTCTTCCCCTGGAAGCCTCGTTCACCCTATAGGAGGGTCGGTCCAACCGGTCTGCGAGTGCATCGAGAGCCCTGCACTGCTTAGTTTTTTGAGTCGTGGACACACAAAACTCACATTATACATTGTTGGGGACGTTGGAGTACTTCTGTAGTATAGGGCACATCCGAGGTTGATGCCCCATCATCCGACAAATCTCGCAATATTATGTGGCAGTTGGGTTTGGTGGAGATGGGAACCCCACATAAGGCTGTTGCGGCTGGTATACCCCCTACGGATTCATCACCGTGCCACCCCCCATGGGTGGAACCCCCTGGATTTCCGCAACAGAGGGTCCCACACCCGTGCCCCGTAGCCGAGGACACTCAGTTGCGACGTGGCCTTCAACCAGGCAGTGAGTGCACCAAACGTTCGGCCTAGCTGGTATTATAGGCTGCATCTCCTTGAAATTTTCCGTTAGACTAGCAATCTGATGCTACAATCCCACCAAGGAAGGATCCTGCGGGGCCGACCCTCCCTGGTATTCCTGAGGGTAGCCCGCCGTGGCCTCTATCTTCATGGCCTGTTCCAAAGCATCCTGCAAGTTGTCAATCTTCTACTGGGTGAGGGGGGTTCGTGTTAACGGAAGCAGAGCCTTGATGAAACAGTCCATCTGATGGTTTGGATCGATCGGGTAGCTGAGTTTACCAATCGCGTTCATGAATTGACGCATTAGCTCCCATGCAGTCTCTCCTTCTTTCTGCTTAATCTTCCAGAGCTCGGACAGACCCTGCTAGTCCATTTGGGGAAGTTTGAATTCCCGAAAAAAATCCCGCTTAACATCTGCGATTACTGGATTAATATGGGCCTCAAACCACTTGATAAACCATCGCAGAGCCCTCTCCCTGAGTGTGCTTTGGAACTCTATTATCTTCCTTGCATTTGGCATTTGCCGAGCCCTCCATATGGCTTTGCAGAGATACTAGTGTTGCTTTACGTCATCGTTGCCTCGGCTAGAGAATTCTGGATACCGGGTGAATGACCCAACCATATTTGCTTGCGGAGGGTTAACAAGGATAAATCCTTCAGGTCCTGGTTACATGACTGTTCCACTGGGAAATGCAATACTACTAGTGACACTGCTATTAGCATATGTTGTTGTCAACAATGAACTGCTATGCAATTGACTCAATGCTTGTAACTAAACAAAAATATTACTTAAAGGTTGATAGAGTACCAGGGGAAGGTAGGGATCCTTGCCATGAAAATTTTTGGAAGTAGGGCTGCCTGGAGAGATGAATTTCATCCACTCTTGAAACAACCACTACATCACAACGTACCATTCGCCATCGGAAATTTCCTCAGGCTGCACACCTTCATCGTCTTCGTCAGTCGTCGTCTCCCTTTCTCTCTTAGCTGGGCTCCCATGCACCTGCCGCACTCCCATAGCAGTCCCCTCCCTTTCCAGGGTATCCGCCTAAGTGTCCATAATTCCTATCCTCCGAGGTGCCTCCTCTTTATTCTTCCTATTGGTTTCCCGTCGTTTTAAATCCCGCATCACCCTTTCTCGCCACCTATCGACGATCTGCGCCCGTCGATGTGCACGTCGCTCCCTCAACTTCTTTGGGGCCTCAGCATCCATCCCCCACTTCCCGCTTCACACCTCACGTAGCATCTGTCCCTTCATCCCTTCCCCTAGCACTGGAGGTTTACGCTTCCATGCTCTACTTTTGGAATTCCATCAGCCCCTCGTCCACCATCAGGGCCTTAATCCACAACGGAGTATCCTTAAGCAGCTTCCCTCTTAGCCCGGAGCAGAAAATAGCTTCAGCCTTCGGGAAGGATTGGTAGCACTCTGCAGCAAACTCCACAATATATCTGTCCAAAGTGGTCTCTACCCAAAAATCCACCACACGGGTCAACTCAGTGTTCAACCGTTGCAGAGCCACCAGATCCCCATGCACCCACTTGCGGTTTATCTTCCGCGAGCTATCCCTAGGCACCTTCATCTGTAACCGCCGCAACCAATTATAGAGGTCACTAGGGAATTTTCCCCAGAGGATCTCGTAGGTATCACTGGCGGAGCCTGAGAAAAGTACGAGATCCTTAAGCACCCTTTCCTTTTGATTCTTCAACTCCACTTGCTGAGCAACAAACTGGTCCAGATGGTTATCCCACCATCTCCGTATTTCTCCTTCGAAGATCCTCGATACCATGATCTAGCTCCCCTCATAACATGCAGGTCCCGGCAATGTAACCATTTGTTGGCGAGGAAACAGGTCTCGTAGGCAAGACCCAGGTTCAGGGGTTGGGGCCAACAAGGGAATCCGCTATAGTCTAGAACCACGCCGGGCATTATCACCCTACTCCGGAGAGCAGAGAGTCTCACCCAAGGTGTGTCATAACCACATGCAGAAGGGGAATAGATCGATAGCAGAGAAAGGATCTGCAACTCATGATTAACAGTGAATTGATTTCATAAACATCATCGTATACGCAAGAAAATTCAAAGAGTGTACAGGTATTAAGAAAATAAAATTTTAAATCGTCACAACCATCATGCATGCATGTGAATCACATAATAATACAGCAACCTGCAAGTATATTGATATCTTCGGCCAAACCCATAGTTACGTAGCTTTCGCAAGGAGAGTTTACAAGTCTGATACAGACGCCTTATAGAACAAAAAGGTAGATAAGAGAAACCTAGGAACTACAGAGATATCATGCCCGGTTTGTGTTCCCTCTACAGCATCAGCTTAATCTCCTTCAGTCACTCTGCATTCTCCTTCTCTTTTTCTCGGGTGATGACTATTTGTTCACCCGCTATCGCAACTATTAGTTCCTCTTGCAGTCTTCTTCAGCTACTTCCGGCTTCTCTCTTTTTGTCTGTGTGTTCTACTCTCTGTCTTCTGTTGTATGTTCTCTTCATCTTTACTCATGCATCTGCTTTCTTTAGCTATGTACCTGTTCCCTCGCAACTTCGGTCGTTTTGGTACTTACTGTAGTTTCGACTTGGTTGCGACTGCCATGTGTCATCATTCCGCAACCCAAAATCTATCCTTTATTCTGTTAGCCCCCCCCTATGAAATTTTTGACAAGTCAGCTGGGGGATAGATTGTTTTGAGCCTTCAAGGAATGCCTTTCCCTTGAAAATCCATCCTCCTTGAAGTCTCTCGATTGCTGTGCCTAATACAAATCCCCTTCTGCTAGTAAACTGCTAAAAAGAGCCTATCATTCCTTCCTTTACCCCTGCAACTTGCATTAATTTCCCCCTCTTACCCTTTGTTTAACTTATTTTCCTTTTTTCCCCTTATCGTTTCTCTTTAAAATCCCTTAAAACCCATTAAAACGGGCCAAAAACCCTCTTTTCGACCTTAATATAGGGCTTAGCTCCTTACCACAGGTCCCTTAACCACTTCCCCACATATGACCCCGTGCTGGGACCAAGCGCTTAAGTCCCAGGCGCTAATCGCAATCGGAAGCCGAGCGGGTGCGAAAATCCTTTGTAACACTAAAAAAACCTGATGCGATTATGTTATTACGATTAATTCCCGCGATCTGTCCCGCACCGTTGATCTGCTTCGATCGAACGGCTGAGTGCTAATCGCAGGCCCCCCGCCCATCGCAATCGGAACATGTTAAGTCCACCCCCCGATTGAAACCTTCCGATTTGATCACGGTCATCCATATGTTTCACGATCCAACGGTCCCGCGCTGATCGCACTGCCCCTCCGATGGTCCTCCCCACCGTCGATCTGGACCCGAGATCAACGGCCAGCGCTTAATCGCAAGCCTCCGCCCAATCACAATCGCAATGCTCAGTGTGTACCTCCCGATTGCGATGCTCCGATTTAATCCGGATCGCCCATTCTCTCACAGATCCGACGGTCATCGCTCCATCGCACCTGCCCCTCTGATTGTTGTCCCAACCATTGATCTGTCGGTTGATCAGACGGTCTACGCTCAATCGCAAGCCCATGCCCGATCGCAATTGCAAGACCCTTTCTCCGTCTCCCGATTTGATCCTGGCCGTCCGTTTCCCAGCCGATCCAACGGCCAGCGCTTAATCGCAACTCCCCTCCGATCGTAAGCCATCTGCTCCCACCTCCGATTGCGTGCTCTGATTAAATCTCCACCGTCCACTTCCATGCTGATCCGACGGTCCTCCGCCAATCATTGATCTCCTCCGATTGCATCTTGACCGTCCTTTCTTCCCGCAGATCGACGGCCAGTGCTCAATCGCTTCCCCTTCCGATCGCTGATCGCAAGCCTTTCCTCTGTCTCCCAATTAAATCCTGGGCATTCGTTTGTTTCGCGATCCAACGGATATCACTCTCCCCGGTCCATTGCAATCAGAAGTTTGTAAGTGTCCCATCTTTGTGCCCTTGCGATTGCGATCCTCCGATTGCATCTCCGTCGTCCATCTCCTCCCAGATCTGACGACTCAGGTTTAATCGCCCTCCGCCTCCGCTGGGTCACACTTCTTACATACATTTCGTTGTCTTTGTTTGCATTTACATTCATTTTCGCCTAAGTCTAAAGTTTCATATGTTGCATTGAAATTTCATGTTTCATATGTATTCCGCCAGGTCCATAAGTCAGCCCATGGATCAGTCTCCACCGTTGATTTTCGTCTCCGGGTCAGAATCTAATGGCCTACGCTGCATATTCTACCAAACCCTATTATCCGCGCATTCCACCACTCCACTGCATTTTCATCATTCTTTTGCACAAAAGCATTTTTTCCACCACTGCCGCACCACCATTTCGTCCACCCCGCACCCATCGCTCCGTCTACTGTTTTCTTCATGAGTTTTGCTATGTTGCAGAGTTTCTAAGAGGAAGAGGACCGCCGCTGTTCAATGTACTACCTCTATGGCGAGCGGCGCAGTCAAGATCAAATCCAATGAGCCAGTACCATCAGGAAAGTCAAGGGATGGGGCCGTGAGGACTCACATTAATGGAGAGCAGGGCTCAAACGCCAAAAATCTTGCCGGTGCCATTAAAAGCTAGAGCTAACTCGACAGAGGCAGTCACGAAGCAGCAAGGATTTTCAGTACAGAGCAGAGGGATTAATGCGCGTCAACGAAGATCTTGAGCCCTGAAACAGAGGTTTAAAGAGGCAAAGCATCGTTTTGAATACCTCGAGGATTGATTTTGGAGATCCTGAACATCAATAAGAGGTAATATCAAGGTTTTCTTATCAGCAGAATGTTTTTCCATAAAGGACAGGTCTCCCATGCAGTATTTATTATGCGCCGTATCCCTAAAGGAGTTTTCCGTCCCAGCTATAGTTCAAAGAAATCTAACATCCATGAGGCAGACCTTCCAGCAAGTTCTTTCATTTTGTTCAAATCACCTGGAGTACTACAACCCAAAGGTCAAATCGTATCCGGAGCAGATCTTTCTTTCACGAGGAAGGTGACGATAATTAAATATACAGTGTATCAAGCAGAATGGGCCTCGGCCCTGCATTCATTATTGTGTTTAAATGTAACATTTAAAGATTCACCTACCTCCTCAGTCGGTCCTCTGTGTCTCTTCTACTATAAAGCACAGAGGGATATCATTGTAATGGTTGTTGATGCATTATCAGTGAATTGCAAGCATTTTTGTCCCGAGCCAAGTTTCCTGTGTGGTAGTGGTATGATAGGCTGAGAAATAGGATGTATTCAGGTTGAATGTAAAAGATTTGGGCAGTGATGTACCTGATTGGTGTTGTGTTTAACATGATAAGCAGTTTTCATTGGATCCTGATCTACAGCAGTTGGTGATGTTCTTCTTATCTCTGTGTTTATTTCCATTTCATTTTGTGTTCTTCTGACTGACATCTGAATGCATGATATAAGATTTACCCTTGTTAGGTACCTTATATCCCAGCTCTCTCAGTCTTTAATGTTTTCTTCTCATTGTGTGTCTGAATATTGTTTTTAATTAACTAAACCAGTGTAGTGGATGATTATTGCCTGCTCTCTAATGTGCAAGTTAATAGAATCAGTGTTCGGATGTCTTTGTTAAGATTTAATTGAAGAGGTTAGGAACATTGGGAGGTGTAAAGCCTGTCGCTGCCTCTTCATAACCTGCCCTTCCAATACAAACCTTTTCAAGACCCCTTGTGTTGCCTATGGTTTTGTCCAAGCAGGCTTGGAGTTAAATGACCTCTGGCCTGATCTATAGACAGAATCAGACGGTTTTCCATCCTTCATTCTCATCCCTTAGTGTTTCATCCCACCAATCATTCTTTGAGATCCAAATGCTCTAGATGACTAGCCTAATTGAAGCTTACACATTGAACATAAGTAAATCCTTTCTTGACTCCATTGCCCAATGGCCTTGATGTTCCCTGAGTTATCTATCTTTGTCTAGCTTCCTTCTTTACCCATCCTTGCCTTATGATGAAACCTTCCTTCCTGATTCTCAAAAACCAAACTCAAACAATCAAACAAACGACCTTGAGCCTATAACTAGCCTAAAATCATAATTGAGAACCTCACAGACATATATCCTTTGATAATCATAGAGAGATCCCGCTCTGGACCTAGGAGGGCTAGATCCTAAGGCCTGAAAGTGGTTCTATGTTGTCTCATCTTTTGGTCTCTGTCAACCTGGCCAAAACATGGGAACCCCAACATAATGGCGACTCCACTGGGGAATTCTGAGTACATTTCATCTTAAACACTCTTTAAACCTCAGAAACTTAGAACTCTGGCTAGGTTGACGGTAAGTCACACCTTTCTTGAAACAGCCTCCATTATTGAATATCCACCATACTCTTAGACAGAGCCTGGATAGGGCCAGGTAGCCTCCAGATCTCATCCTCTCCTCAGGGGTGACATATCTGGTAAATGCCCTCCCAGTCGATCTCTGGTTGGAGCTTGTTGCTTTAGAGGAGATTCATGAAAGGTGATAGTGCCTGAGCACTGTGGTGGACAGTGTACCCTAGAATCATCCTAAACCCTCCACCTGGCGACTCCATTGTTCCTAAACGTAAAAGACTCCACTGGTGATCAGTAGGCCTGCTGATTATCTTGGTTTCACATCAGACTCCACTGGGAGACCAGTCCCAAGCATAATGAAGACTCCACCGGGGGGCCAGTTCCCGAGACAATGTTAACCACAGTAGAAATAACAAGTAGGGCTAAGCTGCTTGGCTTATAAACAGCACTCTGGCTCACAGAACCATTCATACAAGAGCTTTCCCTGATCCAAACCCACCTGAAACAGTTGATAATCCTGAGAAAATCCTTAAAAGAACACCTGTGAGTAGGAGATCAACTATTTCCAGCAACATTCTTAGAGCCAATTCTGCACCAGAAGATCTTGCAGCTCTATTAGACCCTTTCTTCGACCTAGACCTCCAAAACAGATTACCTAGAACTAGGTCATTCAGTGTTTCAGACCAGCCAGACACTAGGGACAGCAAAACCCCTCCTTCCACACCACCTGATCTCCACTTTCTCCAAAACTTGGGGCTTTCTCACCCTAGATCTGCTCAACAGACTTCTGCTAGCCCTACCATCCCTGTCATCCAACTACCAACTGCTCAAGCCAACCCTATACCTCATCAGAACATCATCATGGCAGCCTGGTATGCACCTCTAGTTTTACCTCAGCCTTTACTGCCCTTACTAGATGATTATCAATCAAAAATCCCACACTTCCCTGCTAAAGAGCCTACAACAGCACAACAACATGTAGATAAAATGGAGGACTCTTTTGACTATATGGAAATTGATGATGAAACAATCAAAATGAGAATTTTCGCGCAGAGCTTGGGGGGAGAGGTTAAAAAGTGGTTTAAAAACCTACCTGCTGGTAGTATCCAAGATCTCCCCACTTTATACCAGACTTTCATCAACAAATGGGAAACCAGAGCAAACCCTCGCCAGCTCCTAGAAGAATACATGTCCCTTAGGAGGAACGTAGGGGAAAGTGTTCATGATTACACCACTAGATTCAACAGTATTTACAACGCTCTTCCCCCACACATGAAACCTCCGCAAGGTACGGCCCTGGCCAAATATCCTGATGGATTTGATGTTGACATGGCCTATGAGCTTAGAGATAAAGAGTACACCACTTTGGAAGACATGCAGAAAGGGGCAGTAAACATAGAGGCAAATTTGATTGAAAAAAGGGCCAAACTAAGAGCCGAGAAGAGAGTAACATACAAGGATGACACTATAGCCTCCACTTCAGATCCTAATATTGACAGATTGTCTAAGAATTTGGATAAGCTATGCCAAGTGGTCGAAAAGATGGCTATCACTCAGAACAGGAACCAAAATCAAAACCAAAACCAAAACTTTAGAAGAAACAACAACACCCCCAACAGACAGAAAGAGTCAGATCAGCAAGTCATTCCCCCTTTCCAAAACTTCCTTGATGAGGATGAGGGAATCATAGAAGATTCTAAAGGGAATGTGATAAACATGTTCGAAACAGAAGATTCGATCCTAAACTGTGATTCAGAAGAGGACCAACCCTCAACCTCTTATGAGGAGGAGGAATGGTTTGAATCTGAGGATTATAGGTTGGGATTCGAAAATGCCATGTTACAGGTCAGAGAACAATATGAGCTCAGGAGTAAAAAGAACCAAGACACTTCCAAACCTAAAACTCCTGAGGTAACCATCAAAAAGAGGCCTGAAAAATCTTCTAAAGTAACTGCTGTGAACAACAATTCAACAGCCAAGAGTTCTGGGAGTAACAAGGAAAAGGACAACCAAAACAATGAAAGACAAAGTCAACCAGCCAGCAGCACTAGCACCTCAGTTAGTGCTCCTGATAAAACTGTGTCTACACATGTACATAACGAGAAAACACAAACCGATTCAGCTACTAAGGTAGTTGCAAATAAAACAGAGTTGAACACTTCCAAGAGTCAATCCACTTTCAGTTTAGAAAGTGAGATTGCAAAAATCAAAATCTCTGTACCATTATCTGAGTTGGCCTCTCAGGATGTATATAAAGGCCAGATTTTAAAAGCATTAAATCTGAGTATAAATAATGACACTGTAAATTTGAGTGACGATCAGCCTGCCCTCTTATTCGGTCCCAAGATTGAGGGGAAATTTCAGGAAGGGGTAGTTCCACCTTTTTATATCAGTCTTAACATTCATGACAAGATCCTCCATAATGCCATGCATGACTTCGGTGCATCACACAATCTAATGCCTAAGGTAGTCATGGAGAAGTTAGGCCTCGAAATCACCAGACCCTATAAAGACTTGTATTCTTTTGACTCGAGTAGGGTAAAATGTCTTGGCCTCATCAAAGACTTATGTGTGAGCTTAACTCAGATTCCTGCAAAATGTATGGTCATGGGTGTAGTGGTGGCAGACGTGCCACCCAAGTATGGCATGTTATTATCTAGATCATGGGGAGCCAAGCTGCAAGGCACCATGCAGATGGATGGCTCATATGCTACTATCCCTATATTTGGCCAATCAAGAAGACTATATAGAGAATCCCAAATGAAATTCTTAGTCAGCAGCCCTGAGAAACCTGAAAATTCACCATTATATTCTATGCATACCGACCTTGACTCTTTCATATTTTGTAATGATGAATCCTTAGAAGAGCCAGAGTCCCAGAATAGGAATACAAATGAGAAAACCGAGCCTATGGACCTTCACATAATGGCCACTCTGGAAGAATATGATCAGGAAAACCATGGGCAGCACACTGAAAACGAAGAAGAAATCAACAATGAAGCCTGTAGGATCTGTGGTGGACCTCTCACTCCAAGTGAAACAGAAATAGAAACAGAACAAGAACAGCAAGCTAACCACCTCCCTGACATCCGTGGCCTCTACGAACAACAAGATAGCTTACAACCTAGTACAGACCCCCCAACTCAACCTAATGGCGAACCCAGCTGTAAGGGAGAAAGTGAAGTGGAAGTAAACAAAGAACCCCTGTGGGAAATGAACTTTGATGGGTCCTGTACTAGACAAAGCGCTGGAGCAGGAGTATGGCTGCGTAACACCGAAAATGACCACGCAGAGAGCCACGCTGTCAATCTGCATTTCAAATGCACGAATAACATTGCAGAATATGAGGCTCTAATCTTGGGTTTAAATCTGTTAAAAAAATTAGGAGCCCGTAGGATAGTCGTGAGAGGAGACTCTGAGTTAGTAATCAAACAGATGAATGGTGAGTATTCGGCAAAACACCCAAGGCTTAGGGCATATAGGAATGATACTCTAGATTTGCTGAAAACGTTCATTGAATATGATTTAGTATCCATTCCTAGGGGTCAAAACGCTATTGCAAATGGACTAGCCTGCCTAGCTAGCTCTTATCGTAAGGCCCCAGTTGACCAACAAATCATCATTCAGACTAAATTCAGGCCTGCAGTGCCAGACAATGAAAAATACTGGCAGGTCTTTGAAGGAGACAAACAGATTGAAGATTTCCTGATGGGAAGAAATGAGTTTGAATTTTCTGATTCAGACTCAAAATCTGATGACAGCTGCCCAAGTGAGGATTCCCCAGATGAACTAGAAACACCTTGTAGTATAGAAATAAATTCGTTTTCTGAAGAAACTGGAGATTCAGCCATAAAACATGAAAACGCAGATAGAGAAGAAATGGAGGTGCTGCAAGCCAAAGACAAGAACATACCAAGAGGCTTAGCACCCTTAGAGGACCTCTTTGATTTCGATGATGTTGCAAAGAAGCCTACAATAGAACATGCAGAATCAGATGTAGAAGAATGCAACATAGGCACTGAAGACAAACCCAAAATGATAAAACTGGCTAAGTCTATACCTGCAGACATGAAGAAAAGATACATTGACTTGTTTAAGGAATTCATTGATGTGTTTTCATGGAGCTATGAAGACTTAAAGGCCTATGACACCAACATTATACAACATAAGATACCACTGAAGGAAAATCAGAAACCTTTCAGACAAAAACTCCGTAGAATTAATCCAAAACAATTTCCTGCAGTAGAAAAGGAAATTAAGAAGATGTATGATGCAGGCATTATAGTCCCTGTAAGGTTTTCTGATTGGGTTTCGAACTTAGTGGCCGTAAGGAAGAAAAAAGGGGAGATTAGACTGTGCATAGACTTCAGAAACCTCAATAGAGCCTCCCTGAAAGATAACTACCCTTTGCCTAGAATGGATCATATCCTACAGAAGGTAGTGGGCTCTAAAAGAATCTCCCTGCTTGATGGTTTTTCAGGATACAACCAGGTTTTGGTACTCCCAGAAGATCAACTCAAAACAGATTTTACCACTCCATGGGGCACCTTCATGTATGTGAAAATGCCTTTTGGATTGATGAACGCTGGAGCTACCTTCCAGAGAGCAATGGATATTTCTTTCTCAGATGAGATTGGACACTTTATAGTTATCTACCTAGATGACTTAACTGTCTTTTCTAAAACAGAAGAAGAACACTTAAAACATCTGAGGAAAGTTTTTGAAAAATGTAGAAGGTACGGTCTATCCCTAAACCCTAAGAAGACTGTTTTTGGGCTACAAGAAGGTAAGCTTCTGGGCCACATCATATTTGAGAAAGGGATTAGGATAGACCCCCAGAGAGTTGAGGGAATACTTCAAATTTCGCATCCAAGAAACATCAAGGAGATACAGTCCTTTATTGGGAAGATCAATTTCCTTAGAAGATTTATCCCCAATCTTGCTGAGCATCTTAGGAAAATGACTGAAATGCTAAAGAAAGATGCAGGAGTCAAGTGGACTGTTGAAGCCAAAAAATATTTTGAGTCATTAAAGCTCGCACTCACCCAAGCCCCTGTCCTTATCAGCCCTGACTTCTCAAAAGATTTTCTGATCTTTTCATTTGCTTCCCCACACACAATAGCTGCAGTTTTGCTGCAGAAAAATTCAGAAGGTAATGAACAGCCTATAGCCTTATTCAGTAAAGCCTTAAGAGATGCACCCTTAAAGAGCAACATCATGGAAAAGCAGGCCTATGCCCTGATTAAGGCCTTAAAAGACTTTAGGGTGTACATTCTGCATTCTCACACCATTGCCTATGTGCCAAATATAGTGGTCAAAGATATGCTGTCCCAAGACCTAGATGGGAAAAGGGGCAAATGGATTGCTACAATTTTAGAATATGACATTGAAATCAAACCCACCAAGCTGATCAAAGGTCAAGGCCTGGCCCAATTAATGGCTGAAACTAATCTACAGGCCCTTGATATTAACATGATGAATGCCCTGGATGAGCAGGAAGAATTACCCCATCCAACTGTAAAGGAGAAGTTTCAGAACTCTCCTTGGTATGCTGATATCCTTTACGTGCTCACACACCTCAATGTCCCTCCGGAACTATCCAAAACAAAGGCCAAATTCATAAAACTCAAAGCTAGAAATTACTGCATTATGAATGAGAGTCTATATTGGAAAAATCCAAATGGCCTTTTGCTGAAATGTTTGCCTGAAACCGAAGCCGAAAGAATCAAACAAGAATTCCATGCTGGGGAGTGTGGAAGCCGCCTGAGCTGGAAGGCCACTGCAAATAAGATACTCAGGGCTGGGTACTATTGGCCTACACTCTTTAGTGATGTTCATAAAATGGTCCTTACCTGCCACAAATGCCAAATTTTTGAGGGCAAAAGAAAGCTCCTTCCCCTCCCTCTGCAACCTATCACCATAGAAGGTCCCTTCATGCAATGGGGCTTAGACTTCATTGGAGAAATCCACCCCTCTTCTTCTGGGCAACACAAATGGATCTTGACTGCTACTGATTACTTCACTAAATGGATAGAAGCCATACCCACTAGGAATGCCACCGATTCTGTCATCATTAGGTTCCTAGAAGACTTCATCCTGTCTCGGTTTGGCTGCCCAAGGAAAATAATCACTGACAATGCTGCTGCTTTCGGATCCAAAAGAATGATTGATTTCTGTCACAGGTACGGAATTGCGCTTGGACATTCAACTGCCTATTACCCCCAGGGTAATGGCTTAGCTGAATCATCAAATAAAAGCCTGGTTACAATCATTAAGAAGCTGCTAGAAGAGAACAAAAGGTCTTGGCATAAAAGGTTGATACATGCCTTGTGGGCAGACAGGCTCGCTACAAAGAAATCTATTGGCACATCACCCTTCCAGCTGGTTTATGGGATAGAAGCAGTTTTTCCTACTAGCCTTGGGATACCAGTGGTAAAGCTTATTTAGGAAATCCAATCAGAAGAGGACAGCATGATAAGGAGAATTAATGAAACAATCCATCTTCAACAAACAAGGGAGCAAGTTTATGACAGAGCTATCAGAGTGCAGGAAAACATGAAGAGACAGTTTGACAAAAGAACCAAAGCAGCAAATTTCAAAGTTGGGGACAAGGTCCTGAAGTGGGATTCTAGAAGAGAGGATAAAGGCAAACATGGAAAATTCGACAGCTTGTGGCAAGGTCCCTTCATCATTCAAGCCACTGTGGGTCCTAATGCATTCTTCTTACAAGAACTCGATGGTATAGAGCTGTTTGGGGGTCCCGTCAATGGCAGGATGCTCAAACACTATTTCTGCTAATTCTCCATTTCCAGTTTCATTTCCATTGTATATACCGTTGCAAATTTTCATTTTCAGCAAAAAGAGAGAGATTGTTCCAAGAAACAGAATGAAAAGAGAGGTTCAGACATGCTCAAAACATGAACCTCTGAGGCAAAAGGATTGGCTCCAGTAAACTCAAAATCTGAGCCAAAAGGAACAAGAATAGTTGGTCCTAACAAGCTTAAAATCTGGATCAGCAGTGAAAGAACATCCAGCTCTAATATGCCCAAAACCAGAGCTGGAGCAAAGGAAAGAAGTGACTCAAATATGCTCAAAATCTGAGTCACAAGAAAGAAAGAAGGATGTTTCATAGTTGCAAAATTCCATGCCTTCACAGTTTTGTTTTCTTCAAGTTTCTGCCCAGCAAGTCAGACTGTCTAATCCTGGCTTGGCTGTGTTTAAATTTCCTGTCTTAGAATGTAGGTGAAGAAACCTGTTGGACAGTTTAATCCCAACAAGTAGTAGATTAGGTAGAGAAATAGATGAGGCCAACAGTCTAATCTGGCCTCATGGAGCATTAAGGGTAGAATTAGAATAGGTTTATTTTTGTTTTGCAAAATAAAATGTAAAGGGTCTGCTAGTTCAAATGCACCCAAGGGAAAATTGTTAGAGCTCTAGTTTGGGTAGGTAGATTGGTTGGGAAAATGTTTCTGCTGATTTGTGTATCTAATATATTGTGGCAGCTAATCTAAAGAAAGAAGAAAGATGGCTTACAGCAGCAGGCATCTGGCCTACACCAAGAGATCAATTTCTGAATTCTTGACTCCTTCAAGAAGAAGCCATCCCCATGTGGAGCCACTATTAGCCCCCCCCTATGAAATTTTTGACAAGTCAGCTGGGGGCTAGATTGTTTTGAGCCTTCAAGGAATGCCTTTCCCCTGAAAATCCATCCTCCTTGAAGTCTCTTGATTGCTATGCCTAATACAAATCCCCTTCTGCTAGTAAACTGCTAAAAAGTGCCTATCATTCCTTCCTTTACCCCTGCAACTTGCATTAATTTCCCCCTCTTACCCTTTGTTTAACTTCTTTTCCCTTTTTCCCCTTATCGTTTCCCTTTAAAATCCCTTAAAACCCATTAAAACGGGCCAAAAACCCTCTTTCCGACCTTAATATAGGGCTTAGCCCCTTACCACAAGTCCCTTAACCACTTCCCCACATATGACCCCGCGCTGGGACCAAGCGCTTAAGTCCCAGGCGCTAATCGCAATCGGAAGCCGAGCGGGTGCGAAAATCTTTTGTAACACTGAAAAAACCTGATGCGATTGTGTTATTACGATTAATTCCCACGATCTGTCCCGCACCATTGATCTGCTTCGATCGAATGGCTGAGCGCTAATCGCAGGCCCCCCGCCCATCGCAATCGGAACATGTTAAGTCCGCCCCCCGATTGCAACCTTCCGATTTGATCACGGCCATCCATATGTTTCACGATCCAACGGTCCCGCGCTGATCGCACTGCCCCTCTGATGGTCCTCCCCACCGTCGATCTGGACCCGAGATCAACGGCCAGCACTTAATCGCAAGCCTCCGCCCAATCGCAATCATAACGCTCAGTGTGTACCTCCCAATTGCGATGCTCCGATTTAATCCGGACCGCCCATTCTCTCACAGATCCGACGGTCATCGCTCCATCGCACCTGCCCCTCCGATTGTTGTCCCGACCGTTGATCTGTCGGTTGATCGGACGGTCTGCGCTCAATCGTAAGCCCATGCCCGATCGCAATCGCAAGACCCTTTCTCCCTCTCCCGATTTGATCTTGGCCGTCCGTTTCCCAGCCGATCCAACGGCCAGCGCTCAATCGCAACTCCCCTCCGATCGCAAGCCTTCTGCTCCCACCTCCGATTGTGTGCTCCGATTAAATCTCCACCGTCCACTTCCATGCTGATCCGATGGTCCTCCACCAATCGTTGATCTCCTCCGATTGCATCCTGACCGCCCTTTCTTCCCGCAGATCGACGGCCAGTGCTCAATCGCTTCCCCTTCCAATCGCTAATCGCAAGCCTTTCCTCTGTCTCCCGATTAAATCCTGGCCGTTCGTTTGTTTCGCGATCCAACGGCTATCACTCTCCCCGATCCATCACAATCGGAAGTTTGTAAGTGTCTCATCTTTGTGCCCTTGCGATTGCGATCCTCCGATTGCATCTCCGCCGTCCATCTCCTCCCGGATCTGACGGCTCAGGTTTAATCGCCCTCCGCCTCCGCTGGGTCCCACTTCTTACATACATTTCGTTGTATTTTTTGCATTTACATTCATTTTCACCTAATTCTAAAGTTTCATATGTTGCATTGAAATTTCATGTTTCATATGTATTCCGCCAGGTCCATAAGTCAGCCCATGGATCAGTCTCCACCGTTGATTTTCGTCTCCGGGCCAGAATCTAACGGCTTGCGCTGCATATTCTACCAAACCCTATTATCCGCGCATTCCACCACTCCACTGCATTTTCATCATTCTTTTGCACAAAAGCATTGTTTCCACCACTGCCGCACCACCATTTCGTCCACCCCGCACCCATCGCTCCGTCTATTGTTTTCTTCATGAGTTTTGCTATGTTGCAGAGTTTCTAAGAGGAAGAGGACCGCCGCTGTTCAATGTACTACCTCTATGGCCAGCGGCGCAGTTAGGATCAAATCCAATGAGCCAGTACCATCAGGAAAGTCAAGGGATGGGGCCGTCAGGACTCACGTTAATGGAGAGCAGGGTTCAAACGCCGAAAATCTTGTCGGCGCCATTAAAAGCTCGAGCTAACTCGACAGAGGCAGTCACGAAGCAGCAAGGATTTTCAGTACAGAGCAGAGGGATTAATGCGCGTCAACGAAGATCTTGAGCCCTGAAACAGAGGTTTAAAGAGGCAAAGCATCGTTTTGAAGACCCCGAGGATCGATTCTGGAGATCCTGAACATCAATAAGAGGTAATATCAAGGTTTTCTTATCAGCAGAATGTTTTTCCATAAAGGACAGGTCTCCCATACAGTCTTTATTATGCGCCGTGTCCTTGAAGGAATTTCTCATCCCAGCTATAGTTCAAAACAATCTAACATCCATGAGGCAGACCTCTCAGCAGTTTCTTTCATTTTGTTCAAATCACCTGGAGTACTGCAGCCAAAAGGTCAAATCATATCCGAAGCAGATCTCTATTGCACCGGGGAGATGACAAAGATTAAATATACAGCATATCAAGCGGAATGGGCCTCGACCCTGCATTCATTATTGTGTTTAAATGTAACATTTAAATTTCACCTACCTCCTCAGTCGGTCCTCTGTGTCTCTTCTGCTATAAAGCACAGAAGGATATCATTGTAATGGTTGTTGTTGGATTATCAGTGAATTGCAAGCATTTTTGTCCCGAGCCAAGTTTCCTGTGTAATAGTTGTATGACAGGCTGAGAAATGTGATGTATTCAGGCTGAATGTAAAAGCTTTGGGCAGTGATGTACCTGATTGGTGTTGTGTTTAACATGATAAGAAGTTTTCATTGGATCCTGATCTACAGCAGTTGGTGATGTTTTTCTTATCTCTGTGTTTATTTCCATTTCATTTCGTGTTCTTCTGACTGACATCTGAATGCATGATATAAGATTTACCCTTGTTAGGTACCTTATATCCCAGCTCTCTCAGTCTTTAATGTTTTCTGCTCATATGTGTGTCTGAATATTATTTTTAATTGACTAAACCAGTGTAGTGGATGATTATTGCCTGCTCTCTGATGTGCAAGTTGATAGGATCAGTGTTCAGATGTCTTTGTTAAGATTTAATTGAAAGAGGTTAGGAACATTGGGAGGTGTAAAGCCTGTCGCTACCTCTTCATAACCTGCCCTTCCAATACAAACCTTTTCAAGACCCCTTGTGTTGCCTATGGTTTTGTCCAAGCAGACCTGGAGTTAAATGACCTCTGGCCTGATCTATAGACAGAATCAGATGGTTTTCCATCCTTCATTCTCATCCCTTAGTGTTCCATCCCACCAATCAGTCTTTGAGATCCAAATGCTCTAGATGACTAGCCCAATTGAAGCTTACACATTGAACATAAGTAAATCCTTTCTTGACTCCATTGCCCAATGGCCTTGATGTTCCGTGAGTTATCTATCTTTGTCTAGCTTCCTTCTTTACCCATCCTTGTCTTATGATGAAACCTTCCTTCCTGATTCTCAACAACCAAACTCAAACAATCAAACAAACGACCTTGAGCCTATAACTAGCCTAAAATCATAATTGAGAACCTCACAGACATATATCCTTTGATAATCATAGAGAGATCCCTTTCTGGACCTAGGAGGGCTAGATCCTAAGGTCTGAAAGTGGTTCTATGTTGTCTCATCTTTTGGTCTCTGTCCACCCGGCCAAAACATGGGAACCCCAACATATTCAAAATTCAAAATATTCAAAACAAGTTTTCAAAACAAGGGCCCCAACACATATATTTGTTTCAGGGCTAATATATCTCGGTCAAGTTCATATTTTAAGTGCAAAGTACATGACTTTATATTGGTACAAGATAAGTAACCTCAACGAATAAGCACTTAGTGTTTGGGCGGTGTAAGAGCTAAGTATCATTTATGTGTTATTGATTGTACACATCTAAAGGAAGGCCAAAGAATAGACAGTATCATCTAGTATTTAAAGGAGTCACATAGAAGAATACACTACTGCAAATAAAAGGGATCTTGATTAAGGGAAAGGAGGCAATGGAAGAATGTCTAGGAGGTTGAGGCTAGGAGGAAAGGAATTCACTGGGAACCGAGTTTCCTAGTACTGGTGTAGAACAATGCAGAAAGAAGGATCAACAAGAATAATCCAAGAAGAGAAAGTGACAAGGGTGTAGGAGGCATACAAGGGTGAAGGGTCTATGTCATGGTCATGGTACTTGTCAACTGGAAGTCTATAAGAAGAATTACTTGCAGGTTTTCCTCTCCAAGTGGGAGAGATTTTGGCCTTGGATGAATAGCCTAAATCATGTGTCTCTTGTGTTTTGATAATTGACTTGATGAAATACCTAATAAGCTAATGAAGAGTAGATCTAAGTAAGAGAAATAAGTTCACAAGTAATATCAACAACCTTGAGGCTTAGAGGGGTTCTATATCACTCTAATAATGGTTAAGAGGGAACTATACAAAGGGTATAAAGCTAAAAACTAAGTTTCATCCAAAATTTAGATTGTAGAGTTGGGATGAGCATCAATGGGGTGCCATAACATTGGATAGAGGCTCAAGAGGATGCTACACTACCTTGTAAAAGCCAAAATTTACAAGAAAAATCAAGTAGAAATTTCTCCCTAAGAAGCATATTGGTAGGCTAAAGAACTACACGGTCCCTCTATGTTGTTGGACTAACTAACATGAATTAGTCATGAAAATAATCCTTCCTACATTATCTTAAGTCATTAGAGATATAATTAGCTAAAAGAGTTCTAACAAGGCTTTGCAAGGTGAATTATGAGCTAATTTAGCTAGGTGTGTTGGAGGGACTAGTTGACTCGACTTAGTCGACTAGCCCAGTCAAGTCATATCAAGCAAATGTAAGTCAGATGACAAGCTTGTTAAGTCAGTGACTAATTTGGATTAAGTTAAGTATGGTTGATAGTTAAATTTTCATAACTGTCTCGACATGGTATAAATATATGTGAATGAATCAATGTATCAGTTCTGATTAGCTTTTAAAATATATAATACAAACTGTGATTTGAATGGTTCTCCACCACTTATGTCTCTTCTCTTTATCTTTACATATGTTCTTTTATATGTGAATTAGTGATGTCCTTACTACTGGTAACCATGCATACTTTTCCCTAGATTACAACATTGGTTTCATTGTTAGTATTTTTGGACTTGAGTCATAAAAAATATGCAGTCTTAAATTTTAACATTGGAAGAGATACAATTGTGGTGGGAAACAAAAAACAATAACTACCTAAATACATTTGTGAGAAGGAGAAAAATGTCATTAGCAGAAGCTAAGAACAATTTTTTCATAGAAGCACACGAATCGTTTATTGAAGGCGCCTCGATGAAAATCAAGATATTTCTCGACTGTGTTGCTCATTAAAAAGCCTCTAAGTCAAATTGATGCCAAACTTCTATTGAAGCTATAAAATTACGGTTAAATGAATCTGCATGAGTGGGTATAGTTAATTTTGGATGATTTTTGCGAAGAATGAGAAATAGAAGCAAGAACCTCTATTGAACATATTAAATCTAGGTTAGTTGATGATTTTCATGATATTTTCTTCTACTTAATTCCCACCTTTCTACATAAGTTCATCCTCAACAAGGGCATGGTTCATATCACCGAGTAGCAACCTCCATTACAGATTCCAATAAACACTAACCAACAACAAATGTATACTAACTAGTAAAACTTCCTCGACGCCCAATGTAAAGATACAAAAGAAGCATGGGATTGCTATTTAAGCAAATAAACATGGATACTCTGCAGTCCCTCGCTAACTAACACTAAGTCAGGTCAACATGGGGGGGGTGGGGTAATGAGTTGTGAGAAATAAAGAAAAAGAAAAATAAATAAGTAAAGATGGAGAAGTAGATAAAACTTAAAAATATGGAAGGAAGAAGGTCGAGTGCCAGAAAAAAACAACAATAAAGTATGAAACAAAAGATTAATTGAAAATAGAAGCATTCGATTGATATCTAGAAAATAGTAATGTACAAAAGACAACAATGACATGAAAAAATAAGAGAAGAGTACCAAAGGATGAAATTTGTAAAATCAAGAGTGCATGAGAAAAGATGCACGAGACTCCTCATATGAGTTTAGATGCATAACAGCACCCGCTCCGAAAAAAAATAAAGGTCTATAATAAGTCTTATAAGAAAATTAGATGAAATGGAAATTGATTACTCTAGTCCTCCGAGACAACAAATTTAGATTGTATCAATAACAAGTCCCATTGTTAGAGAATTCCTTCAACAAGCATAATGAAATTATTCAGACATACCCATTGTTTGGCATAACAAATATGAGCAGAGAAATCAACTTGAAATCATAAATTCTGACACGATTCAACCAAATAGTGAGAATAAAGAAATTGGACAAGTAATTCTTTAACTCGGTAATCTCACAATCATACCCCCTAGCGCAATTATTATCTATCAAAGAAGTCAAAAGTAATATATGTTCGGCAAAGAGATGCAACCCAGAGAAAGTTAGTTTACAGAATATATAAACAGAGCGTTCTTGACTGACAAGCATTCTCAGAATACAACATCGATAAGCAATGAAGCAACACACCTATGATAAATTGACCCATCATTGATCTTGCTGTAAATGACTAGTAAACTAATATCCGAACATCTGGAACAATGAGTCCTCTGATAAGTAAAATGGGATTAAATCATATACCCTCTATAAGGGTGATGAATATCTGAGAAATAATTGGTTCGTTTGTGATAAATTATGGTGTTGAAATTACATCACTGATGAGGATAAAAAAATGGCACAATTTGCAACAACCTTGAGGAACCATGTACTAACATGGTTCATGAATCTTGCTGAGAAGAAAAAAAAGAATCAAAGGATGAAATTAAAGGGAATATCGAAACACATAAGTTAAAGGAAATCAAACAATGACCCAGTAAAATAGTGAGAGAATATGACAAACAATTGAAATATTTGTTGAGCAAGATCTCATATGTCATCAATGAAAACTTATCAGTTCAATGGTATGTGACTGGTCTCCTCCAAAATATCTACAATCCACTAATAATGCATGGATTTAAAACTTGTGAATAGGCTCTCAAGTTGGCTCAACATATTGAAACAAACGATGAAGGTCATTCGATGATATTATCGACTAATAATAAACTTGAAGAAAAAATTGAACAACTGCAAAATTCGTTGTTGGTGTTGACACTTCAAAAGAATAAATTATTGTGTACTAATTATAGGAATAAAGGACACATTAGATACTTGTAAATTTTTGGAATTATTTGACAAATATGTCAGATGGATACAATCTAACATATATTTTGATATATGTTAAATCGCTTCAAATCATACAATTAATTTTTTTTGGTACAATCTTCATAACTATAAGCCTAAATGGTGCACCATTTGTGAAGAAAAAACACACTCAACCCAATAATGTCTACTCAATGGAAATAACAAGATAAATTATCATGTCGTCTATCATACACAAATCAAGTATCATTTCAATGAGCCACCAACAGATGGTGAAAGAGGAAATCGTCGAGGAGGATATAGTTGCCAATGAGGGGGATACAATGACAGAGGTCGAGGCCATGGTCGAGGTTGAGGTTGAGGAAGGTTTTACTAATTTACTTGTCGAAAGGAGGGACACACAACCCCAAACTTCCCATTAAAATATAAGACCAACTTGTGCTTGTGCAATATGTGTGGCTTAGGGGATCATTCCTTGGAATATTTCCCCAAGATCATTGAAAACGTTTTGAATAAAAGAACTGTGAATTTACTCCAAACTTTCCAAAAACAATATATGTTTAATTAAAAAAACATTCATGTTGTTACAAGGTCGAGTGGTGGAATAGATAACAATAATCACAATTAGAAAGTTATCCGACCACCAAAAAATATGATTAAACACCTAGATATGCATGTACAAACAACACACTGACAAGAGCATTTGAATTCCTTACAAAATAAGCTTACTCACAAAAATTGGAAAAGGATGTCATATTAGAAGAATTCTTGGAGCTTCTAAAAGAAGAATATTCACTTGGATTTCTAGTAGAGCTTCTAAACATGCTAAAAAAAATAATGAAAGTAAGAAGAAATTTAAAAATGCACGAAACCTATCATAAGGATAACAATTAGAATATCATGATCCACAAGTCGGCCTAGAAATAAATGGTTATATGTTAAGACAAGTTGATGTCAACTTTGGATTACAAGTTAATATACTCCTGCATGAAACATGGATTACCATGGGGAGACCAAATCTTCCTAAGATGACTAATTGTATTAAACTTGTCAATCAAAGATTCATTGAACCTATTGGGACATTAAGGAAAGTAAAAAAATAAATTATGGGAATCCCGAAAACAATCAATTTTGAAGTCATGGATCTAGTCAATGGAATACTTACATATCCTGCACTAGTGGTTAGATCGTGAGGATGGAGAATGAAAGTAGCTATCTCATTAGAGGAAGAAAAAAATAAGCTCAAAATTAACGATATGAAAATTATTATTCCTTTGGATCCTCGTGAAGGAAAGCCATGGGTTGAAGCTTGTGAAGAAGAACTATAAACAAGAATATTGTACCAAGTACTACATGAAGATTGAGACAATGTGGAACCAAATTCCTTCTACGAAATTTTAGTAGGTTCACCTCTCTCCATTGGTAGGAATTATGACATAGATATCTATGAGGGGCAAGTCAAAAATTATGAATCAAAATCCAAATAATGTTGGATGATTGAAGCAATCCCAATGAAAAAAATATGACCTTGTTATTCTATTAAAGCAATGCTTATTCTTAAATAAAAAAATATAGAGGAACACCATCATTGCTACGGAATAATTTAACACAATATTCCAATATCATGATTCCATTTAAAGAACAAGCTTCCCATGTTAACCATGTCTAACAAGTAAAAAAATATATTGGTGAACAAGGGAGGATGCAAATTATAGTGCAAACCTCTATGGGTCAAGCAAAAAAATTGTGGGACACCCACTCATCTCGACTCCAAACATGAAAAAAAATAATAACATATTTTATTTAATTATTTAGAGGTCGAAAGGTTTTTGAAAAAGAAAATATACCTATCTTTAGCCCTAGATAGGACCTTGTCGCTCACATACAGAACTATGAGTCAAAATGACATAGGATCATATATATAGATGAGAGAGTTTGGCCTCATATGTTTCTAAATACTTTAGATGACTTTCCGAACAAATGGTATAAAATAGAAGAAGCTTGAGGGAAATATTTACAATGGAAAGAGTTGAAAGAAAATTTCATTAAACATTTTGAATTTAAACCGGAGGAACGAGAATTGACTAAAATAGTTCAGAAAATAAAGGAGTTTATAAAGGAAAAATTAGCTAGCAATAAAAAATCAGCAATCGATGTCTCATCGAACTCTGTATTTACGTGTCATGTATATTAGAACAGAAAATGGCCAGCTGGTTAGAAATGGAAGAAGCAGTTATCCCTGACCAAAGTTTTTGTTGGAAGAAATATCATCTAGAAAACTTAAAAAAAGAATAAAATCAGTGTAAAAACTTGAGAATAAAGAAATTGAGAAACCCGAGAAACTAGACTTTCCACCTGCATACCAAGAAATAAAATTCAAATACCAACAACTCCATGAGTCAAAGGCACCCAACTAGATGGATGAAAAAATGAAGATACGAGAGTTGATATATCAAATGATGATCGAACAAATATTGCTTGACTTGGTGACTATTGGTTGGACAAACAAATAGCGGAATTTATCGACTTACTCAAATAATATCAAGATGTATTCACCTGTGACAATAAATATTTAAAGGTACTACTAAAATAAATGGGGGAGATGAAAATCAACCTCATCCTAGGATCTAATCCAATTAAAAAGAGACCTTACAAGCTTGATCACAAATATAAACCCTTTTTTAGAAGGAAATAGAGGGAATTCTTATCGCTAGCATCATCTACCCAATTGAGACATCAGAATGAGCAACTCCCATGGTCGTGTAGCCTAAAAAGCATGACCTGAATAAACAACACATATGTGGTGATTACTGTGGGTTGAATAAATTAATAACAACTGATCCATTTCTAACTCCATTTGCCAACAAAATCATAAATGAAGTTTCAGGTCACAAGTGACATTATTTTGTAAATGGTTTCTCAAGGTACAATCAAGTACTTATTGCATAAGAATACATGGATAAAACAATTTTTATCGCTGAATTTGGTTTTTTTTCTTATCAAGTAATGCCTTTTATAACGAAACAATTCTCCAAAAATATTTTCATGAATCATCATTGAATATTTCTAGGAATATATTTATAAAACAATGGAAGTCTACTTTGATGACTGGATGATATATATATTACTTAAATATCACATACAATGGCTCATATTAATGTTGGAAATATGGAGACAGATTCATTTATCATTTAACATAAAAAATGTATCTTTGCAACACCAATTGGAATACTGCAAGGCCATGTGGTATCAAAGGATGGAATCAAAGCTGATATGGTAAATATCAAAGTGATTTTAGACTTGAAACCTCCTATGAATAAAAAAAAATTAAAGTTTTTTTGGGCCATACTAGTTACTATATATGGTTCATTAGGAACTAATCTAATATAAAATTTCCCATATATGAACTTATAAATAAAAATGGTCCATTTATCTAGTCAAAGGAGTGCAACGAGTCATTCTGACTTCTAAAAAATAAATTAGTCGAAGCACCCATACTTAAGTTTCCTAACTGGTCGAAGCAGTTTCATGTTCATGTCGACGAATCAAATTTGGTAGTCAGTGCAGTTTTGGCACAACCTGATGATGAGTCGATAGATCACCCTAACCCATATGATAGCCAAAGGCTTAAAAAAGCTGAAATGAATTACTCAATGACTGAAACAGAAGCTTTAGCCATGATCTTTGTTTTGCATAAATTCTGACACTACCTCATCGCAAACCCATTTATATTCTATATTGATCATCAAACACTAAAATACCTAATTAATAAATCAGTTCATTAAGGGAGCATTTATCTATTGTTATTATTATTTCAAGTATTTTAATTTGAAGTTATCGTTCAACCAGGCAAGAAGAATGTTGGTCCTTACCATTTATCACAACTAGAATATGGAGAAGAACTGTCGAATATTGAATATGACATCCCAGATGCAAACTTGTTTATAATTGAAGAGATCCCTATAGATCTCGATGATATAGGAAAATTATTATATATGGGAAAGGAAACTAAGGGATTATCTGAAAAGAATAAAAATATTCTCGCTATTAAAGCAACACCATTTACATTGATAAATGGACAATTATATAAACTTGGTATTGACGAGGCACTTCAAATATGTGTCTTGGAACATGAAAGGAAGGAAATTATCATTATGAAACATAAAGGGGGAGTTGGAGGTCATTACTAAGGGTGACCTAACCCTAAGGAAAATATTTCAAGCTAGGTTGTGGTGGCCAACAATATTTCCAGACTGTCGACTACATATAGGAAAATGAGATATATACCAAAGGTTCGAGCGACCACTACCTAGACACCACATGTTGTTACATTCGAATATTTTTTTGCTGATGAATTTTGATATTTGGGAAATTGACTTCATTAGACCATTTCCAAAAAGAGTTAAACGTATAGGAGAAAAATACATCATAACAACAAAGGAAAATCTAAAGAAGTGGGTGGAAGCAAAACCAATCGAATCATGTACAAAAGAAGAAGCATAAATTTTAATATAAGAAAATATATTTACTCATTTTGGTTGTCCTATGTTCATCATTAGTGTTAGAGGGACTCATTTTGTAAAAAATACTATTCAAAAATTAATGAAAAACTTTATGATCGATCATAGGAAGACTATTGCATACCATCCACAAGAAAATGGCGTTGTTGAATCATTTAATAAAACATTACACAAGAGACTAAAAAAGGTTTGTAATATATACATAGATGTCTAGGACGATAAGGTACCAGCCATCCTTTGGGCATATCACACAACTTACAAACATTTGATGGGATCGATACCTTTTAAACTTGATAGATTGGAGGTTTCTGTGGTGTAGATTTTTAGATGCAAAACTCAGAAGCTCCACAATCTTCATTTTTAAACTTATACACGGATAGGAAGCAA
Organism: Pinus albicaulis; assembly: GCA_034641835.2. Lineage (NCBI taxonomy): Eukaryota > Viridiplantae > Streptophyta > Pinopsida > Pinales > Pinaceae > Pinus > Pinus albicaulis. The sequence goes on along the minus strand of CM076575.1, from coordinate 277,288,534 downwards.
TTGTCCCACTTCAATGTTAAACGAATGCAGTAAGTGTATCAACAATATTAAAATATAATAAAAAAATTCAAAAGGGATGAATTCAATAATTACAAAAATTAGAGGAAGGCTTACTTCATGCACTCTATCATTAGCAAGCTAGTAAAGATCAACAAAAGGCATGGCACAAAAAAAGTATCAAAATGAAGAAATTCAAATTCATTGATTTGGATTTTTTATATAACGATCGAGTGAAGGGAAAACCAAGAAAATTAGAAATTGCATGGTTGGGACCCTTCATCATTGAAGACATTTGGGCTTTAGGAGTTGTACAGTTGAAGACATTTAAAGGGCACTTGTTCAAGTTGTTTGTTAATGGTGCTTGTTATCACCAGAAAATGATCACTTAGCCATTTCTAACTAGGTGGATCGAAATACACCATGTGAGTTTAACTTTACCGTAGTAAAATCACTTCCACTGTAAGAAATAATTTAATAAACCACTTTTATTAAGTTATTTTGTATTAAAACCCATGTGAATAATTAAATAAATCATTATTTAATTAATTTTTCTCTAGGAATAATTATTAAATCATTGTTTTATAATTATTCCTTGTCACATTTGACTAAATCACCTAGGAATACTTAAATAAATCATAATTGATTTATTTTTCCTTAACACCATCCTTGGAATAATTGTTAAATCATTACTTAATAATTAGTTCATTTCACACCTTTCTTATTATTTGCAAAATAATTAATAAATCATTTTATTTTTAAATTATTTCTAAATAAATATATTTAACCATTTTAAATACCTTTTCCCTCTCAAAAAATATAATAAAGTATACCAATCGGTTAGATCTAGGTTTTGATCAATAATATTTTATTATTCTCCATTTTCGAGATCAACCCAATACTTTTATATAAATAAGATGTTTTTTCATTCATCTCTCACCATGATCATTATGATCGTCACCATTATCATCACATACCATTCGAGCTATCATTTTTTAGCTCTACATTGTTTGGGTTTTCACACATTTGAGAGAGAGGAATATTTGAATCATTGGAGCGACGAGGACATCAAACGACCCATATCATTGAGGGGGACTTACGACCCTTTGTTAATCTCCTTTGCCAGGTGTCATTAATATAAATATTTTTCTTTCAATTATTTTCCAAGATTGGTTTTGTTGGGGTTCTTGTGATTTGGCAATTTGGCAATACCAAATGACAAGACAACAACAAACCACTTTGGGATCTCAGGATCTAGATCTCCTGGATCTAGAGAGGGATCTCTCTATAAAGGTAAAGAAATGTACATCTTTAAAGTTCAATTCAAGATGTTAGGCTAGTTATGGAGCACAGGGGTTTTTTTTTTGTTTGTCTGGTTGGGAAACATTGACAGAAGGGTTTAGTGCAAGGTAAAGGAAAGGGTAGTGAAGGATTTGCGGAAATGGGGATACAATTCAAGAAAGTACAAGTCCATTGGGGCAATGGGGTCATAAAAGGGTTTACTTGCAATTCAAATATCCAAGGCTTTCAAAGGGCTAGTCATATAAAACAGAGGATCTCTTAAGATGATAGTATGGGACGAAACGACAAGGGAATGAGGGGGAATGACAAGGAAAACCTTCCAAGGTGACCACCTCGGAGTAAGTCAAGGGACAGGGCATGCCTTATACCTCTATGATCAATACTCCTGATGAGGCTAACTCCAAAGATAACAATCCAGCTGTCCTCCTGACTACTTTCAGACAGTAGAAAATATTTAAGTTCAAACACAGGGTGAAGCCTAAGATTAGAGAAAGAATTTTAACCTTTTCTGCTTTGACATTCAACTCAAAGGGATCTTAGAAATCTAACTGTCAGAAAGGGAACTTTGGGGATAGGGCCAATCACTAAATCTCCCTATTTTCCTATTCTTTCAGCTGAAACAGACAAGAACATCTAAGAAACAAACTCTAAATTCATACATCAGTAAGCATGGGCAAACCAACTTCTTTAACTGGTTAAATTATGATGAATTTGTTCTGAGATACACAATTAGCATAAAACATAAAGATAAGAATGCGCAGGAAGCATTAGGGTACTTACATTAGTATATCCTAAGCCAAAATTACTGTTTCTTATCAGAGAAAATGAACATAATGTAACATAGAGGGAAAAAAATAACAGAGAAAGGACACATCACCAATGACTTAGATCAGGATCCGATGAACATGCTTGTCATATTATTAGAGAAAAAATAGTCACATACATTATTTTCCAATAGCTTGATACAATCCAGAAATCATCTCCCAACCTATTTACATCAACTACTCAGGGAACTCTAGCACAATAAAACAGCTTCAATCAGCTAATTTCCAACAACCAACCAACATTTTCAATGTATTTTTCATGGGTTCTTATAGGTGAATGAGTGATAGTAGTGGTAGATAGGACTTAAAGGCTTCATTAAAAAGAAATGTATTCAAGTGCCCATTCTTTTTAATAGCTTTACATTAACTTTCGGTACCCTTAAGATGACTTAGAAGTCTTTGTCGGGTTGACAATAACTTCTAGGGTGTTCTCGTGAAGTACTTTCCTGGCTGAAATGTTCTGTTTATACACTGAGACAAGAAAGGTGAAGATTTTGTCTTTCAGTTCTTCCATACTTCATAACCAATGCACTGACAGTTCTAGGAATTTTTGTCAAAATAATAACTATTATGGGGCTCGATGAAGAATGGAGTAGGCCGTGTGAATTGGTCCTTCTTAGGGAAAAGAATGTTCTGCTGATATCAGATCACTGATACTTTGAATTACTGGTATGACTTGATTATATTTATGATATGAGCTTTATTAAGTTTCCTTTATTGTCCTTAGTTGTGGATTAGATACTTAAATCTTCAGTATCTCGCACTAATCCTTCTAATCTTCTTCTGATACTCTTTTAGACTTCTGCTGACCCATTTTTTGTGAATATACAGGTGATAGGGGTGCTGGAGGGTTTAAATTAGGGTCAATAACCCTGATCTTCCATAAAATACACTATTAAACCCTCTCGTGATTCCCTTCTTTGCAATCTTCGGCCATAGGAATGTCTCCATGCAACGTATGTCACCTGACTGTGACTGTGGAGACCATATGGATTGATCACCCTTTAAACCCTGTAAAACAAAATAAACACGTTATAAAACCTGTGGGAGTGGTTGAACCAAGACATAGGCTTGGGATGGTGAAGGAGCAGTGCAGATATGGTGAATGCAGCGGAAAAAGGGTTGGAACCATGGCGGAAGGCGAAACCAGGTTTAAAATTTGAATTTGGCACGAAATTGGAGAAGGATTGTTTCGGAAAACCGGCAATGGTTTTCACTTGGCATTTAGGGGGTAGGCGGTATTTTGTGTTTGGAATGCGATACGCTTCAATGATTGACACGTGGATTCTGAAAACCACTTTTATCGCGCGTAAGTAGCGCACCACGGGGAAGGGGTCAAAATTTATGCGATATCAACTTCTGGCCGTTGGATCATCGATGGTAGATCAGATGGTGCAGATATCATGTGACAAGGGATAAGAAGCACAGAGAATGGATGGTGGGACCAACGTTTGCGTCAGCTGTTTTGTCGCGTGGTGGACGGGTTAAATGGAAAGTTGGGTTTATCAGGTTAAGTCCCGATCGTCAGATCTTTCGGATGGACGGTCAATATTTAAAGAGAAAGCGAAGGTTTTGTAAGGGGAAAGGGATGTTAGATGATATATGCAGAGGAAGGGAGGCCCGATGGCCATTGATCTCTGTGGATCAATGGTCCATATTTGCTCAGGACCATAACATCAGGGAATGGAAAATAGAGGAAAGGTAAGGTTTTAACATGGGGGTTTTTATGCCTTTTAGCACCCGATTGCGGGGCTTTAGGCCATATGAGGGAAGGGTTTAAGGTTATAGGCTCTCGGGGCTTAATGCCTTAATAGTGCAAAAGACTATTTTTAGGCTTAAAACAAGGACTTTTAAGGCTTAATGAGAGTTTTGATAGATGAAAGAAGGGATTTTAAAACCAAATAAAGGGGAAATATAAGGTTTTAATATGTTTAAAGTGATTTGGAGGTTAATATGAGGGTTTTTTGGGTGAAAATGAATTTATTTGTGGAGAGTGAAATGGTGGAAAATGGAGGTTTGTAAGCAATTTTTTCCTCTTGGTAAACAACAAGGTCTTTGAGGGCTTATAGTGAAACAGTAGTGAAGATTAGTCTCAAGGATAAAGAACATCATAAGGCTTCAAGAATTCACAATATTACAAGGGAATTGTTTCTTGAAGGCTGAAACAGATTTAGCCACCTTTTTTCTTTGAAAATTTTTATAGGTGGCTAACAGTGGCTCCACAAGGGGATGGCATCTTCTTGAAGGTGTCAAGAATCTCAGATAAAATCTTTGGAAGTAGGCCAGAGCCTGATACTTGACCATCTCTTTCTTCTTTGATCAGTTGCTACATAAGTGATGAGCATTATATCAGAATTAGCCATTTCCCAAACAACTACTTACCCATCCTATTGTCCTAACATTTTTTCTTCAAGGTGCAGTTAGACTTGCAACCTCACACATCATCATTTTTATTGAAAGCAAAAACTAATCTAATTCTACCCTTATTCCTCCATGAGACCAGATTAAACAGTTTGACTCATAGCTTCTCTACCTAAACTAATATCTTCCAGGATTAAACTGTCTGGTAGATTTTCATTCTCTACATTCTAAAACATAAATTGAAACACAGCCAAACCAGGATTAGACTGTCTGATTTTCTATGGGTCCATGGCATAAAGATAGGCTGCACATGAATTGAAACTTGCAGAACTCCAAAAAACCAAATTTTTGAAGGCTAAAGATCTGAAATTCAAAAAACGTTCTTCCTTCTTGTTGTGACTCAGATTTTTAGCTTTTTAGAGTCACCTTTCTTTCTTCATTTCAGCTCTGGTTTTGATCCTGTTAGATCTATTTTCTTCTTCTTTGCTGGTTCAAGTTTTGAGCATGTTAGAACCATGTCTCTTCCTTTTTCTCTGGCTCAAGTCTTGATCTAATTCGAGCCATTCTTTCTAGAACTCCATAGTGTTCAAGATTTGAGCTTGTCTGAACCCTTCTCTTTCTATTATTTGTGTATATTTTTTTTTCTTTTCGAAACAAAACAAAGCAATGGTATTTACAATGGAAGTGAAAACTTTAAACTGAGTTTCAGCAGAAATAATGCTTGAGCATCCTGCCATTGATAGGTCCCCCAAGCAAGTCTGTACCATCCATTTGTTGTAGAAAAAATGCATTAGGACCAATGGCAGATTGAATGATGTAGGGGCCTTGCCATAAATTTTCAAACTTGCCATGCTTACCTTTATCTTCTCTCCTAGAGTCCCATTTGAGTACCTTGTCTCTAATTTTGAAATCATAGGCCTTTTTCCTTTTATCGAACAACTTTTTGATGTTCTCTTCCACATTTTGAGCTCTGTTGTAGACTTCTTCCCTTGTTTTCTGGAGATGTATGGTCTGATTGATCCTCGTTACCATGATATCCTCCTCTGATTGTATTTCTTGGACCAATTTTATCACTATTACTCCTAAACTGGTAGGGAAAACTGCATCTGCTCCATAAACTAGCTAATAGGGAGACATTCCAATGGATTTCTTTGTTGTCAATTTGTCTGCCCATAAAGCATGTACCAGCTTATTATGCCCTGATTTTTTATTATCTTCAAGCAGCTTCTTGATGATGTTCACCAAATTTTTATTTGATGATTCTATTAGCCCATTACCTTGAGGTTAATAATCAGTGGAGTGACCAAGTACAATCTGATATCTGTGACAAAAATAGATTATATTTTTGGAACCAAATGCAGCAGCATTGTCAGTGATAATTTTCCTAGGGTAGCCAAATCTAGATAGGATATGGTCTTCAAGGAATTTTATGTTAACTGAGTCTATGGCATTCCTAGAAGGGATGGCCTCTATCCATTTAGTGAAATAATCAGTGGCTGTGAGTATCCATCTATGTTGGGTATATGAAGCAGGATGGATTTCCCCAATGAATTCTAGGCCTCACTGTTGAAAAGGTGCTTCGACAGTGACTGGTTGTAAAGGTAAAGGGGGGAGTTTTATTTTGCCCTCAAAGATTTTGAATTTGTGGCAGGCAACTATCATTTTGTGGAAATCTTGGAAGAGCGTGGGCCAGTAATAAATAGCTCTAAGGATTTTATTGGCAGTGGTTTTCCAATATAGGTGGCCTTCACATTCACCTTCATGAAACTCATGCTTGATCCTATCTGCATAAACTTCAGGCAAACATTTAAGAAATAAACCATTGGAAATTTTCCAATATAAAAATTCATTTAGAATGCAATAATTTCTAGCTTTCAACTTTAAAAACCTTTCCTTTGTCTTAGATAAATCGGGAGGAGCATTTAGATTGGTAAGCACATACAAAATATTAGCATACCAAGGTGAGTTTTGGAACTGTTCTTCCACAATGGGGGCTGGTAACCCTTCATGTTCGTCCAATGCATCTACCATATTTATGTCAAGGGATTGTAAGTTAGATTCAGCCATCAATTGTGCTAAGCCTTGACCCTTGATGAGTTTAGTGGGTTTGATTTCCAAATCGAATTCTAGTATCACAGCAATCCACTTGCCTCTTTTTCCATCTGGGTCTTGTGACAAAATATCTTTTACCACTATGTTAGGCACAAAGGAAATAATATGAGAATGTAAAATATAAACTCTGAAATCTTTCAAGGCCTTTACCAAGGCATAGGTCTGTTTTTCCATGATATTGTATTTCAGAGGTGCATCTCTTAATGCCTTGTTGAAAAAATAAATTGGCTGCTCTTGCCCTTTTGGATTTTTCTGTAGCAGGACAACAACCACAGTATGTTTTGATGCAAATGAGAATATGAGGAAATCTTTAGTAAAATCAGGACTGATGAGAACTGGTTGTTGGAATCACGATTGTCGTTAGACCAAAACCCACAAGCGTTAGTCTCCACTACAATCTCCAGAGTTAGGATTCACAAGAGGCGGTTATACCATGCCGCGAAACACAAGGAGAGCGTTGAAAAAATGTCCAAAAATGTCCAATGCGAGCCAGGTGAGTTTTGAACTCGAGACTTATCACTCTGATACCACTTGTTGGACCCTTAGTCAAACTGAGAGGGGGGGTGAATCAGTTTAACACATTCATGGTCTTTTAAAACTTTCCTTTAAACTTATTTACACCTTCATTTCATGTTCAAATTAGTATGTGAGTAATCTTAATATGTGAGTAGCAAGTATTAGGATAATGTAACAGCAGACTTAGTATGTGAGCAGCAAGTATTAAGCAGATTAGATAAACCATATCAACACATAAACATCATGCACATAGACAACAGATATAAGTCGAAACCCATAAGGGAGAAAACCACATCTTATTATTGTTGTGATGCAAAGGCAAGATCAAACTCCCTCTCACTACTGATTTTCTGTAGGCTCCAACCTACAGGAGGCTCCTACCTCAATCTGCAAGCTACAACTTGCAAGGAAGCTCCAACTCCCATCTATTTTCTACAGGCTACAACCTACAGGAGGCTCCTACCTCAGTCAGCTACAACTGACATTTATCAAGCTACAACTTGATATGGAAGCACCAACTTCCTCTATTTTCTGCAGGCTCCAACCTACAGGAGGCTCCTACCTCAGTCAGCTACAACTCACATCTATCAAGCTGCAAATTGATAGGGAAGCTCCAACTTCCTCACTCTTTCAAAAGAAAACACTTGATGATTTACCTGGATATCAGCTCTGTTCTATTCCTTCTTTTTTGCTAGCCATCAGTCCTCATATATTTCCTGTATCATCTTTGTATCTTCTCAGATTCTCTATCAGCTCCTCCTTCTTCTCTGCCTCACTGCTTCATTTCTGCATTCTCTAACCTCTCTATGCATATCAACGTGATATCATTTATAGAGTTTGCCTCATGAATTTTTGTATTCCACAGGGAATTCGAAGTGAATAGCCCTGACTCTTTGCCTTCTGCCTTCTCATTTCTTTGTCCAGCTCATTCAGAAAAATATAGCAATTTATACAAATTTCTGTTTTACAGTGGAGTTTTTTTTTCCTACCGAAGACTTGCCAATGCATCACAAACAATATAAAATCAATTAAAACATTTACATTCACATTTTCAGTTACATATATAAATTTCACTCAGCCCTTTTTCTAGCCCTTGGCTTGCTGGTTTTGTCTTTTCTGCTGCTGTCATGTAACTATTCTACACACCTCTGCTATTCACTGCCTTTTTCAGTTTCTGCACACTCTCCTACTTTCTGTGCATGTACACCTGTCAAACCCACATTTTCATTCCTGTGCATATTCACCTGTTCACTGCAATTGTGTATCTGCTGCATATATACCTGTTTTACAAGTTTAGTTCCCCAATAATTCTCAAACTCTCATTGTATATAAAAATGCAGCTTCTTCTTATTATCTGCTGGAAAATTTAAATAAATGCGGAGGCTTCTTATAATCAAGGTTATAAAATTCATAAAGAATATAATATTCTCTTCTAATAAACCCAGCAAACATTTTATTTCACTTCGGAATAATAGTGCAACCCACAAATACATATAAAACTCAACATACTAACAGCTGGACCCCATAACATATCATTCTTCCTTTTGCAAAGCTCATTTGACCCATATCAAACATAATATATATACCACCATATATATATATTCCCCAATCGTATGTTACAAATGCATTATATATATATTGGTCACTTCACAGAATATTCATATATGTATAACTCGGACTTTGATAACAAACCCAAACTCACAAATCTCTGACTTGATTTAAAACCAACCCACCAGAGTATGAATGAATGTTTGGGCCCACCATATCTCCGACCTGATAAAGTTAAGACTTTGTGTGTAGAACTTGAATTATAACATGCATTTCCATATATATTAATGTGTGTCAAGACTCTATATTACGCCCAAACATCATATCTGGCCCACGGTATTTCAACATATCCTTTACCTTATTATAGTTCCCAACAACACGTTTCAATTATACCATGCACTTTTTTATAAGCCTCGACTTTGATGAACCTAAGGCACCAACATAATTTATTGTTCTGGCCCCACAGCTTAACATCTGCCATTCATGCATATACTCATGGCTCTATTATTATATATCCAACCATAATATATATCAACATATATTATGCTCCAACCCAATGTTAGAACATTATAACAAACCCACCCCTTTGGATTTAAACCCAAGCGCTAACATAAGTGAAATATTTGGGCCCCACAGCTCATTTAACACTTCCACTCACAACGTAAACTAAGCCATGCAACATATTAACATTCGGCTATCAAACAAACCATCACATCACATTAAAAATGCACTTGGGCCCACGGAACTTAAAATACATACCAATGTAAATAACGCTGACCATACCTTTGTTAATCCTTACGCCCATCCAATTGCCGAACTGATGCCGCGTCCCCTTCGATGATCCGACGGTTACAAACACATATCGTGTTTTTTCTCCTCCCAAACTTTAACATATTAAAATCGCGTGATAAAAGTGGTAATCAAATACCACTTTGGGACACGCATCATTCGGTTTGTGATATCGTGTTTTTTTGAGTGAATCTACTAAAAATACATACCAATGTAAATAACGCTGACCATACCTTTGTTAATCCTTACGCCCATCCAATTGCCGAACTGATGCCGCGTCCCCTTCGATGATCCAACGGTTACAAACAAATATCGTGTTTTTTCTCCTCCCAAACTTTAACATATTAAAATCGCGTGATAAAAGTGGTAATCAAATACCACTTTGGGACACGCATCATTCGGTTTGTGATATCGTGTTTTTTTGAGTGAATCTACTTACCTCTTAAGAAAAGTGCAAAAACCACAGTTCGTTTTAAAACCCGCTCTCACTTTTCATCACACGATTCCGCGCCTTCAACACAAGGTTCCACCATTTCTTCAACTCACAATTCCGCTTCGCTCCAGTTCCATTCTGCACAACCATGATTTATTCAGTTCAATTCTGCCTCATGGTTCCTTACTCTCTGTCTCGAACAATCCCATTCTGCCCACAAAAGTTTCAATACCAATTCAATACATATTAACGCCTGATACAGGGGTTTTGTTTCCGTCTTTCACAAAAAACCTCACCAATTCCTATTAATACCTTCACACAGATTAAAGTGCCTTCAATTCATAATGTGGATCAAATGTGTTAATTCAACATGGCAGATATAACCCAATTAAATCTTCGAAGGTAAGAAGACCTTCTCTGCCACTGTAACCCAACAATTATAATTCGAAACTACTCGAATTCCATCGAGGAAGCTGGATTCGGTTATCATGAAATTTTATGCAGAATTAATATAAACAGAGGTTCCTATTGCTATTCTCAATTAGCAGAGTGATTCTCTTCGGCCTCCCATGGAATTTCGATACAGAAAATAATTCAATTAACTTATCCATAGAATATACAAGCCTTTATCGCATTTAATTCAAAACATAAAATCGACCTTAATTGACATCGATTCTTCCTTCAATTGCAAGGCTTCATCTCAGAGCCTATTTCAGAGGTTACCATATGTATATTGAATTCAAGCATATTCACACAGGACTAGTTTCGACAATGCACATCTGGTTCAGGAATGAACTCTTATATATATATAGAGAGAAGGAATCACTTACATTCATCTCTGGCCTGGTCTTCAATAGATGGCATTTATAACAATTTTGTCTGAGGCTTTTCAGAACAACACCCTCTGCGGCTCTTCCCTATGGCTCCAAGGTACAATTGCCAAGATTCAACTAATTTTAACAATTCCACTAATACACCATAACTCAAAAACTAAAACTCTGTATTAAAACATTATTTACTCTGTATTGATCAGTGGCATTTCTATCCTCATTACTCTGTCTCTCTAGATCTGCTATCAAGTGGCCCTTCTACAACTTCCTCTGCTTCATGTCTGTCTCTTTTGTGCTCCTTTTATGCTTTCTTACTGCTGCCTCTCTGCTGCTTTGCTTCTCTCTCTGCTGCCTCTTGTACCTCTCTGCTTCTTTGTTGCCTCTGCTTCTTGTCTTCTACTTTTCCTTATTGTTGGTTCAAGTGCTGCTCCTTTGTGCTCCTTTGCCATCAATGACAACATTTCCAACACTGGTGCCCTGGTGAGTGCATGCTTTACCAATTCAAAATATTTCTTGGCTTCCAGGGTCCATTTAACTCATACTTCTTTATTTAGCATGTTTTTCATGATTCTAAGGAGTTATGCTAGGTTGGGTATAAACCTCCTCAAGAAATTAATCTTCCCAATGAAATATTGCAATTCCTTGATGTTCCTGGGGTGACTAATTTGTAATATGCCCTCAACCCTTTTTGGGTATATTTTAATCCCCTTTTCAGATATGATGTGACTAAGGAGTTTACCTTCTTGGAGACCGAACAATGTCTTTTTGGGATTTAAAGATAGCCCATACCTTCTGCACTTCTCAAAGACTTTCCTCAAATGTTTTAGGTGTTCTTCATCAGTTTTGGAATAAATTGTGATATCATCAAGGTAAATTACAATCAAGTACCCTATTTCTTTTGAGAATGCAATGTTCATGGCTCTTTGAAAGGTGGCACCAACATTCATTAATCCAAAAGGCATCTTCACATACATGAAAGTGCCCCAAGGAGTTTTGAAGGCTGTTTTAAGTTGATCCTCTCAGAGTACCAATACTTGGTTGTATCCTGAAAAGCCATCTAGTAGTGAAATCCTCTTAGAACCAACTACCCTTTGTAGGATGTGTTCCATTTTGGGCAAGGGGTAATTGTCTTTTAGTGAGGATCTGTTTAAGTTTCTGAAATCGATGCACAACCTAATTTATCCTGTCTTTTTCTTTACAGCCACAAGGTTAGATACCCAGTTTGAAAACCTCACAGGGACTATGATTCCAACCTCATACATTTTCTTAATTTCTTTTTCTACCATAGGTAACTGTACAGGGTTTATTCTGCGCAAATTTTGCCTAAAAGGTTTATGGTTTTCTTTCAATGGAATCTTATGCTGGATGATCTCTGTGTCATAGGCCTTCAATTCCTCATAGCTCCAAGCAAAAACATCAAAAAAATCTTTAAATAAATCAATTTATTTTAGTTTGATATGTGCTAGCAATGTTTTAGATAATTTGATCATTTTAGGCTTGTCTTTGCTTCCTATATTGCATTCTTCAATATCAAATTCAGTGGGTGCTATTGTTGGCTTCTTTTCCACATTGTTGAAATCAAAAAGGTCTTCTAGGGGAGCCATCCCTCGGGGTATACCTTTGTCTTTGGACTGTAGTACCTCTATGTCTTCCTTATCTGTGTTTATGTATTCTTATGTTTGATTTTAAAATTCTCTGGTCCGCATGTTTATTCCTGCAATTGGAGGAAGTTCTTTTTCATCAAGAGTATTTTTATCCAAACAGTCTTCCTCGGACTTGGAGTTTGAATTTGGCAATTCAAACTCATTCCTGGAAAGCAAGAAATCCTCTATCTGTTTGTCACCCTCAAAGGCCTGCCAATATTTCTCATTGTCTGGCACTGTTGGTCTGTATTTTGTCTGAACAATGAATTTTTTGTCATTATGTGGTCTTTGGCATGAGCTAGCAGCACAAGCCAACCCGTTTGCAAGTATGTTTTTCCCTCTAGGGACAAATACAAGCTCATATTCTACAAATATTTTCAACAGGTCCATAGCATCATTTCTATATACCCTTAATCTAGGATGTTTGGCAGTGTATTCTCCATTTATTTGTTTGATGACCAGTTCTGAGTCTCCATGAACAACTATCCTCTCAGCTCCTATTTTTTTCAATATATGTAATCCTAAGAGGAGAGATTTGTATTCTTCTACGTTGTTCGTACATTTGAAGTTTAGCTTGAAAGCATGACTCTCAGCATAATTTTTTTCAGTATTGTGCAACCGTACCCCAGCTCCTACACTCTTCTTAGTGCAAGACCCATCAAAGCTCATGCTCCATAAGGGACTATTTGTAGATTCATTATCAATTTCATCCTTACTGTCATCTTGTTTCCCGAGGTCAGCAGGCTGATGGGTAATATGCTCTCTACAGTCTTGGTTTTGATTATTCCAATTTCCTAACTCAGCAGACTTTTCAAGCACTTCTCCTTTGCTTTTCTCTATTTCTAGAGTTGTCATTATGTTTGGATTTGTATTTTCTACTCTGTTGTTCAAATTTTTATCTTCTAGCTCTTGATCATTAGAAAACTCATCGTTGTAAAGGATAAAAGAGTATAGGTCTGTATGTACAGAGTAAAGAGGGGAATTCTCTGGTTTCTCTGGGCTTCTCACCACGAAATTCATGTGTGCTTCCCTATAGAGTCTTCGAAGTTAGCTGAAAACAAGGATAGTGGCGTATGTCATGTCCATTTTCATCGTATCCTGCAGCTTAGCACCCCATGATCTTGACAGCAACATGCCATACTTGGGACGTACATCAGCCACTACAAAATCCATCACTATGCACTTGGCTGGGATTTGGGTCAAATTTACACAGAGATCTTTGATCAGGCCTAAGAATTTTACTCTGCTAGAGTCAAAATAATATAAATCCTTATATGGTCTGGTTATCTCTAGGCCTAATCTCTCCATGATTGCTTTTTGCATAATATTATGTGAAGCCCCTGAGTCATGCATAGCATTGTGTAGGATTTTGTCATGGATATTTAAATTGACATAGAAAGGAGGCACTACTCCTTCCTGGAATTTCCCCTCAATTTGTGGGCCAAACAAGAGAGTTGGTTGATCATCATTTAGGTTGACCAAGTCATTGTTTTCTACTAATTTTAAAGCCTTCAAAACTTGACATTTATATACATCCTGGGTGACCAACTCAGTGAGAGGGACAAAAATTTTGATTTTGGAAATTTCACTTTCCAAATTGAAAGGAAACTGACTCTTTGAAAGGTTCATATATGTTTTTTTGGTCACTGTTTTATTGGAAAAATCAACTTGTTGATTCTCACTATGTACATTATTTGAAAGTGTTTTATCAGGGGCATTAGCTACAATGCTAATGCTACTAGGTTCTTGACTTGGTTTATCAGTGGATTGGGTGCTCTTACCCTTCGTCTTTCCAAAAATTTCAGCTGCTGCCTTGTTATTTTCAGTAGTCTCTTTAGGAATATTTTCAGGCCTTTTCTTGATAATGACCTCAGAGGTTTTTGGCTTGGGAGTTTCTGGGTTCCTTTTTCTTCTGAGATCATATTTTTCACGGAGCTGCATGATGGAATTCTCGAATCCTAGCCTATAGTCTTCAGATTCTAATCCTTCATCTTCACAATGTGTGTATAAGGTCTGGTTGTCTTCTGTGAAAAAGGTATGATCTTCGTTACCCACTCCCAACATGTTAATGTTTGTTCCCTCTGATTCTTCTATTATTCCCTCATCCTCATCGAGGAAATTTTCTTGGAATGGAGGTATGATTTTTTGGTCAAAATCCTTCTGTTTTATGGGTGGAGTGTTTCTCCTAAATTTTTGGTTCTGTTTGTGATATTGATTCCTATTCTGGGCATTGGCTTGGACAACCATCTTCTCCATCATTCTTTCTAGCCTATCAACATTTTTGGCTATATGATTTAACTTTGAATCAAATGTAGAAGGTGTGTTATCCTCCCTATAGATTACTTTCTTTTCAACCCTCATCTTGGCTCTTTTGGAAATTAAGTTTACCTCCACACTCATTGCCCCTTTATGCATATCCTCTAATGTGTTATAATATCTTTCCCTTAGTTGGTAAGCCATCTTAGGATCAAAAACATCAGGAAACTTCATGAGGGCTAACCCTTGAGGAGGTTTCATGTGGGCTGGTAAAGCATTGTAGACACTGTTGTACATAGCACAATATTCCTGAACACCTTCTCCTACATTCCTCTTAATGTTCTCGTATTCATACAAGGTTTGGAGGGGGTTCTTCTTTATTTCCCACTTTTTTAGAAATAATTGATGAAAGGCAGGGAGGTCATGGATGTTGTGTGGAGCTAGATTTTTAAACCATTTCCTAACTTCTCCCCCAAGACTTTGAGCAAAAATCCTGAGCTTAATGGTTTCATCAGCTATCTCATTTCTATCACAGTAGTCATTCATTTTATCTATGTGTTTTGAGGCACTGGTTGAGCCTGTGGCTTCATATAATGGAATAGAGGTCTGATATCCTTGGGGTAAGGCAGCTAATTGAGCAGGAAGGACTGGAGGGTCATACCATGTTGCCATGGCAGGATTTTGTGGAAGAAAGGGAGGGTTGATAATAGGTGGGAGCTGATGGAGTGGATTGGTATGGATGATAGACGTATAGGTGACAAAAATTTTTGGGACAACAGAAGATTGATGAGAAAATCTGGGGTGAGAGGACCCAAAATTATGAATGATATGTATATCAGGGGGTGTAGACGGAGGGTTCCCACTGCTGTCTATATTTTGGCCACTATGGTGTGATGAACTTTGTGGCCCAAAGTATATTTGGTCAATACCATTTAGTGACCTAGTTCTTGGTAAATCTCTTTGAAAGGCTAAGTCACCTAGAGTACCTGGAAGAGTTGAAAGGTTTTCAGGGGTGGAATTAACTCTTGTAATATTTTTGACAATGGTTGAATGGCTAGGCTTATGAGACTTCCAGAGAAGGTTCTCTGGATTATCAACTATCTCAGGAGGATCAAGGTCAGGGTAGGCTCTAGCATAGATGCTTCTTGAAGCCAGGATTAGGCCAAAATTTCCAAGAATAGCTCAAAACAGATATGACAGTCTTTAGAGGCAAACAGATTTAATCAAAGAAATCTGATACTCATAGTTTCCTTTAGAGTGGGTGGTTTTATGATGAAACTGGTCTCCCAGTGGAGTCTTGTGAAAATATAGATAATCAACAGGCCTACTAATCACCAGTGGAGTCTTTTGGTCATTTAGGAACTGTGGAGTCGCCAGGTGGAGGGTTTTAAATGTTTTGACGCAGGCTGCTATCCACCATTGGAAATTTTTACCAAATCAACGCTAATTGGTCTTCTTGAGCTCTTCAATAAAGGGAATTTCTGAGGTCCTAGGAGTATATCAGGTATAATATACTCAAAATTCCCAGTGGAGTTTCCATTATGTTGGGGTTCTTGTGATTTGGAAATTTGGAAATACCAAATGACAAGACAACAACAAACCACTTTGGGATCTCAGGATCTAGCCCTCCTAGATCCAAAGAGGGATCTCTTTATAAAGGTAAAGAAATGTATATCTTTAAATTTCAATTCAAGATGTTAGGCTAGTTATGGAGCATAGGGGTTTTTGTTTTGTTTGTCTAGTTGGGAAACATTGACAGAAGGGTTTAGTGCAAGGTAAAGGAAAGGGTAGTGAAGGATTTTCGGCAATGGGGAGACAATTCAAGAAAGTACAAGTCCATTGGGCAATGGGGTCATAAAAGGGTTTACTTGAAATTCAAATATCCAAGGCTTTCAAAGGGCTAGTCATCTAAAACAAAGGATCTCTTAAGATGATAGTATGGGATGAAACGACAAGGGAATGAGGAGGAATGACAAGGAAAACCTTCCAAGGTGACCACCTCAGAGTAAGTCAAGGGATAGGGCATGCCTTATACCTCTATGATCAATACTACTAATGAGGCTAAATCCGAAGATAACAATCCAGTTGTCCTCCTGACTACTTTCAGACAGTAGAAAATACTTAAGTTCAAACACAGGGTGAAGCCTAAGATCAGAGAAAGACTTTTAACCTTCTCTGCTTTGGCATTCAACTCAAAGGGATCTTAGAAATTAAACTGTCAGAAAGGGAACTTTGGGGATAGGGCCAATCACTAAATCTCCCTATTTTCCTATTTTTTCAGCTAAAACAGACAAGAACATCTAAGAAACAAACTCTAAATTCATACATCAGTAAGCATGGGAAAACCAAATTCTTTAACTGGTTAAATTATGTTGAATTTGTTCTGAGATACACAATTAGCAGAAAACATAAAGATAATAATGCGCAGGAAGCATTAGGGTACTTACAGCAGTATATCCTAAGCCAAAATTATTGTTTCTTATCAGAGAAAATGAACATAATGTAACACAGAGGGAAAAAAATAATAGAGAAAGGACACATCACCAATGACTTAGATCAGGATCCGATGAACATGCTTTTCATATTAGTAGAGAAAAACCAGTCACATACATTCATGTCCAATAGCTTGATACAATCTACAAATCATCTCCCAGCCTATTTACATCAACTACTCAGGGAACTCTAGCTCAATAAGACAGCTTCAATCAGCTAATTTCCAACAACCAACCAACATTTTCAATGTATTTTTCATGGGTTCATATAGGTGAATGAGTGATAGTAGTGGTCGATAGGACTTAAAGGCTTCACTAAAATAGAGGGAGAAATGTCTTCGAGTGCCCATTCTGTTTAATAGCTTTACATTAACTTTCGGTACCCTTCAGATGACTTAGAAGTCTTTGTCAGGTTGACAATAACTTCTAGGGTGTGCTCTTGAAGTACTTTCCTGGCTGAGATGTTATGTTTATACTTTGAGACAAGAAAGGTGAAGATTTTGTCTTTCAGGTCTTCCATACTTCATAACCAATGCACTGACAGTTCTAGGAATTTCTATCAGAATAATAATTGTTATGGGGCTCAATGAAGAATGGAGTAGGCCATGTGAATTGGTCCTTATTAGGGAAAAGAATGTTCTCCTGATATCAGATCACTGATACTTTGAATTATTGGTATGACTTGATTATATTTATGATCTGAGCTTTATTAAGTTTCCTTTATTGTCCTTAGCTGTGGATTAGATACTTAAATCTTTAGTATCTCGCACAAATCC
Organism: Pinus albicaulis; assembly: GCA_034641835.2. Lineage (NCBI taxonomy): Eukaryota > Viridiplantae > Streptophyta > Pinopsida > Pinales > Pinaceae > Pinus > Pinus albicaulis. The sequence continues at coordinate 277,270,655 of CM076575.1, read as the reverse complement.
TTCTAATCTTCTTTTGATACTCTTTTAGACTTCTGCTGACCCATTTTTTGTGAATATACAGGTGACAGGGGCGCTAGAGGGTTTAAATTAGGGTCAATAACCCTGATCTTCCATAAAATATGCTATTAAACCCTCTCGTGATTCCCTTCTTTGCAATCTTCGGCCATAGGAACATCTCCGTGCAACGTATGTCACCTGATTGTGACTGTGGAGACCATATTGATTGATCACCCTTTAAACCCTGCAAAACACAATAAACATGTTATAAAATCTGCTGGAGTGGTTGAACCAAGAGAGAGGCTTGGGATGGTGAAGGAGCAGTGAGGAGATGGTGAATGCAGCGGCCAAAGGGTCGGAACCATGGCAGAAGGTGAAACCAGGTTTAAAATTTGAATTTGGCGCAAAATTGGAGAAGGATGGTTTCGGAAAACTGGCAACGGTTTTCATGTGGCATTTGGGGGTAGGCGATATTTTGTGTTTGGAATGCGATATGCTTCAACAATTGACACGTGGATTCTGAAAACCACTTTTATCACGCGGAAGTAGCGCACTGCGGGGAAGGGGTCAAAAGTTATGCGATATCAACTTCTGGCCATTGGATCATCGATGGTAGATCAGATGGTGTGGATAGCACACGACAAGGGATAAGAAGCACGAAGAATGTATGGTGGGACCAACATTTGTGTCTGCTGTTTTTTTCCGTGGTGGACGGGTTAAATGGAAAGTTGGGTTTATCGGGTTAAGTCCCGATAGTCAGATCTTTCGGATGGATGGTCAAGATTTAAAGAGAAAGCAGAGGTTTTGTAAAGGGAAAGGGATTTTAGATGATATATACAGAGGAAGGGAGGCCCGATGGTCGTTTATCTCTATGGATCAACGGTCCATATTTTCTCAGGACCATAAATTTGGGGAATGGAAAACAGAGGAAAGGTAAGGTTTTAACATGGGGGTTCTTATGCCTTTTAGTGCCCGATTGCGGGGCTTTAGGCCATATGAGGGAAGGGCTTAAGGTTATAGGCTCTCGAGGCTTAATACCTTAATAGTGCAAAAGACTATTTTTAGGCTTAAAACAAGGACTTTTAATGCTTAATGAGAGTTCTGATAGATGAAATAAGGGATTTTAAAACCAAATAAGGGGGAAATATAAGGTTTTAAGATGTTTAAAGTGATTTGTAGGTTAAGATGAGGGTTTTTTGGGTGAAAATGAAGCTATTTGTGGAGAGTGAAATGGTGTAAAATGGAGGTTTATAAGAAGTTTTTTCCTCTTGGTAAACAACAAGGTCTTTGAGGGCTTATAGTGAAACAACAATGAAGATTAGTCTCAAGGATAAATAACATCATAAGTCTTCAAGAATTCACAATCTTACAAGAGAATTGTTTCTTGAAGGATGAAACAGATTTAGCCACCTTTTTTCTTTGACAAATTTTATAGGTGGCTAACAGGGTTTTTACATCGTATTTATTTATGCTATTTTTTCTTTTATATTTGCATACATCTAATTTTCTGTAGGTTTTTCTCACATATTTTTTGTGGATCTGAAGTATAAGTAGCCACTATTGTTGTTAGGGTCACTAGTCACTCATGACTTAAGTGAGATATTTTTGGTACACCTTCCAAGAAATTTCATACTAACAAATGGCGACTCCACTGGTGTAACAACTTTAGTTTCCTCAGTGAATTTTTCTTTAGAAATTTTAGGATTTTCAGAGTAGGTACTCTACCAACAAAAGCCTCTATTACCGGCCCTTTGGGCAAAAATCTGCTATGCAGACCATAGTCTCACCCGAGGAAATAATAGGGGATGCTAGAACTACTTTTCTGCTTCGAGAGGGATATTAAGACATTGATTTACTTCTATACTTATTCCTTATGCTTTCTTGAACTGCACATATGCCATTATTACTTTTAAAGTTTATGCCCTAGTCATAAATTACAACTACTATGCATTGTACCTTTATCAATATTATGCATTAATCAACCTAATACAACACATATAAATAACATAAAAGACTTTGCTATGCATAAAAATTCATACAATGCTTCGCGATACATAAAACAACTTCAAGGATCAATAATAGACAAATTTTGTAAATAATAAAGAGTTACTTCAGAAATTTCCTTTCCTTTATTAATGATGTGCCTTTCAGTACAATCCTTCTTTGAACCGCGCACACAACTGTGGGTATTTTGCGCACACAGATGCAAATCAAGGCCTCTGTGCACACAGCTGCGGAGCCTTTTCCTAAGACCCAAAATAGACTAAAGCATAGATAATTCACGGTTTTCGCTAATACAATGATGGGTATATTTCCCTTCGAATCAACATGACTTCGCTTTGTATAGCCTTTACATATTTCAATACCATGGTCTGCATACCATGGGAAGACTCAAAAATAGCAAAATAAACCACATCCATTTACAAAAAGAGGGGATTTAACCCGCCCCAAAGCCCCTAAAACTCCTAAACTCCACGTGAAGCTTTTAAAATCTGCGTGATTGACTTATTTCTGCTAGATCATGCACTCCACTTCCTCAAAATTTGGAGTCTTTAACTCAAAACTGGACCAATTTACGACCTGCCCAATACACCCCTGATAGTCACATGTGACTCGTCCTGAATCACTCAGCTAGTGCACCCTGAGTCTTTGCTTTAATGTTACTGTAATAATCCTTCAGTGGTTGAAGCATTGCTGAAAAATTTGTCTGCTCCTCACACACCTCTTCTAGTAGCTTCTCTGTAGTCATCCATGCGATCCTTTGAAGCACATATTTATGCTTACACCTCATATCTTTAAGCTTACTGTCTACAATCTGTGATAACTTGATGGCCTCATCCTACTAAGGCTAGCTTTGTGTTGTGATTATCTATTATTTTCTTCGTAGCTCCTTGATCTTACTTTGCATATTATTTCCTTCATGTATGCGGGCAAGTCACTGTGCGAGTGCTAGCGTCTATTAGTCATCAGTATTTTTTACCTGTTGATGATGACTAGTTTTTAAAGCTAAGTTTTCTAGCAACTGATCTCTAATTTGTCAAATTTGCTAGCTGGAAAACACCCATAAACATTTTTACCCTCCTACCTTTTCAATCAGCCCATGACGATATAAAACCTAATTTTCAAAACCTATCTAGCCTCAGTCATACAAACTTTTCCATCAGCTCCAAAGAGAATACTTCAAATCTGTCCAAAAAGTCTCCCCTAAGTTAGGTAGTGGCGCTTTAGGAAATTTTCTCTTGGCAAACTATCCTAAATCAAAAATAACCTCTATCTAATATCAACTAGTCCTAGAGGACCTTTCTATTCTACAAATAAAGCTTGATTACACCCTTAGGTCGTGCCACTAAGAAGCCTTGAGGTCTCAACAATACATATGCCACAGGTCAAGCTGATATTAGGTAGATGTACAATGTTTCAATGTCTTTTTCAAAGAGTATAAGTATACTAGTGTTCTAGAAGATAGTATTAAACTCAACATGAGAAGACAATTGCTTCTCATGTGGTTTTGACCTCGGGATGCAAGTATTGGACAGAGAGTTATTTCAATAAGCTCCTGCAAACACAGTCAAAGGTTAGTGACTTATGAATAACAAGAAATACTCTGCAGATACTGGCCAGGCTGCCTCTGATTGTCTAAATATGCATAAAGGTATTTTAGCAGCAGGATTATATGTCTCAGAGAAATTCCCTTCATGGCATATTGTCGATTTGTCACTTTTATTTGCTTAAGCATGAATAGGCAGTGAAAGGAAAGATAACACTATTTGAAAGTTGATGAAATGGCATCACTGAGAAAGCCTTCTCCATATATGAGCAGAGGGTTGAAAGACTAAGAAAACCTCCTCCATACATGAGCAGATGGTCAGGTCATTGGTTTAAAACCTCCTTCATTTTACAAGCAGAGGGTTTGGAAATGTGATAAAGGCCTCCTTCATCTAAAAAGCAGAGGGCCAGGAACAGAGGTATGAACTCATTTAAAGGGCACAAAGCTAACAATTATTGCAAACTTCCTGAAGAAATTGTTTAACACCTTGTCTCCAATAGATGAAGACCACTAACATAGCAGTGGTGTTTCAAAGATTGACTATGCGTTTCACTGATTGAAAAGTGGGTTTTAAGTACAGTGGGAAAGCAACTGAAGGCTTATGGATAGAAAAATGGTGTTAAAAACAAAGGGAAAGAAATGGTACTATAATAATCAAAGAGGTTTGACTTGTCTTCTATCAGAGATCTCCTTCAAAGGCAACCTGAAGCTAAAATGAAAAAACCCTGCTGAGGTATGTAATTTCATGAAGAGTTTCCAAAGATCCTTCTCCTTGATCAAAAGGCATGAAATCTAGCCATTGTTTTCCTTTAAAAAAACAGAGTTGAAATTAGTAGAAATCCATTCAAGGTTTATGAGTTGAGAGTTGGGTTAAACATAATCCAAAGAGTGATTTTGATACTTCAAAGAATTTTTGCTCTTCCTGTCCATGAAGATCTTTTTCAAAAAACTCATGAAAATGGAAAAGAAGGTAACCTAAGCCTGGTTTCTGAAGGAGGCTTTGCAAATAGACACATAGGTTCATCAATGTGAAGAAAGGATATGACAAGTGTTTTGAATTCAGAAACAACACTCAAAGCAAATGAAGCATGCCATTGTCACAAACAAAGGATTTTTCCTTATGAAAACATGTAAAATACCTTGCTGTTGCATTTGATTGTAGGAGGGGTTTTTAAGGGAGTTAATTTTGATAAACATATGATGGTAAAACCTAGGTGAATGAAATTTAGTATTCAACCATAGTCAAAGAGGAATATCATGCAAAGGATGCATCTATAATCATCAACATGGTTTTGAGCAAGTTTTATTTTAAGGGACAGATATAGGCAAACAGTGAAAAAGATTTTAGCCTTGAGATGATTTCTTCACTTAGGGAAAAGTCATATTTATGAAAACCTCCAAGCAGCCCCCACAACACTTTATTATCAACATAAATTGGATATGGGCCCCTTTGGTGTTTTAAAAGTCATTTAAGTTTCGTTATAACAAAGGCATTTTTCAAAGAGGCATTCAAACCCCCACAAAGAAAGTTCAAAAGGTTTGTCAACTTTAAAGGGAGTAATTGACGATTTCCAAGTCTCATTGTGCATTTCAAAACTCACCAAGTGCTCCCCTAGCTGTTCACCGGACCAAGCAAGAAGTTTCGAGCCATTTGCATAATTTCTAGAGGCTTAAAGACTATGTGGCGCGCCTGAAAAAGCGCGTGGTGCATTCAGAGCAGAAATTACAAAGGCTTTAATGGTGGTGTGGCGTGCCTGTGCGCGCTGTCACCACTGCCCGAAGGCCGACCCAACACCTTTTTTACTGCGCGGTGCTTTTCCATTTGAATGTGTCGCGCCTGTTTGAATGACCAAAACACCTTCAAAGGGTCTTGGGACCTGCTCAACTCATCAAGCAAGAGCCATAAGCCATCTTCAAGGTATTTTTTACTGCCCCTTGGTTTGAAATTATAAAGGGGTGATTGATGCCATGTTTTTCAAAACTAAAACAATGATTGAAGAGTAAGGTGTTTGAGAAAAATCCAAGGTTTTGTTGCTATGTTTTCCCAAGATTAGTATAGTGAAAGGTGGTGTGCTTGTATCAGTTTTGAAAATCCTAAAATTGCCTTCAAACAGAGTGATAAACCTTGTACTAATGACACAGACCATTTCAAGTGATAGAGGGGAGTGTTGAAACAGTTTTAAGATGCCCCTATTGTTTTTCAAAAACAATGATAGTGAAGGAGTATGGTTCTAAAAGATGAAATCTGGGTATATGAATAAAACTTCCTTTTTTATGATATGAGACAGCAACTCTGTGCATCTTCCATAGTTCAAAAAAGAAAAAATCTGTTTTTGAAGGTCCCAAAGTCAGTCTAGAAAGATGTCATTCTTCTTGTGTTGAGCAGAGAGCCTATAATTGTTGAAGGTGTCCTAGTAGTGGTAAAAATAAAATTAACCCCTGTCTGCAAAATCTAAGGTGAAACAGTGTTTATAAGGTAAAGCCTTGTCATTTTGAAAAAGTCCTCTGTGTGTGATGAAACAGCCAAATCTGTGCAGCCTCCATTGTTCCATAAAACAGAGTGTTGTGAGAGATTTTGCAAGGTCAATTGAGGGTGTTTTTTGTATACCTCTTTAAAAACAGTGAATAGAAGAAGAGTGTTGTTTGGGGAAGCGTGATTTTTTTTTTGTCTAAATACAAGGTTGTTTTGTTTCTATCAAAACACAAAGGACCATTGTGACTTTTCCCAAACACACGGATAAGATTGAGTTTGTTTCATTTTGACAAATATTTGTTGAATGACATCAAAGAGGACAAACAGTGACTGATAAGGAGGACAGAGGTGTGGTTGAGAAAAACATATCAAGGGCCATTTGAGATAGCTTGGTTTTTCAAAGAACATTCAAAACGCAATGCCTCCCAGGAAAGACAATAGGAGTGGCCTTCACAAGAGGTTTGAACCTGTTTCCACTGAAGAGATAAATGCTCATCCATCAGTCCTATTTAACTTCCATGAGGTTGGGTGTCTAGATTTTTGTCAAAGGGTGCAGGAGGTGAAAATCTATTCCCCTTTGACACATCTTTGTGCTTTGATATTTCAAGAGAAGCTTTTTCAGCTGGCAGGCCTAGATTTTAAGTTCTCTCCTAGGTCCATTTCCAAGGCCACCAAAATCCCTTATGTCGGAGAGAAGTGGTTTAAACAAAGCCACCTAGACTCAGAACAATACAAGCCTTTTCTGAAGCCTGAGCATAGAGATTCATGTCCATCCATTTTTCCCTTATCATATCTGTTGACTAGTTATGCCCCCCTCATGAAGTTAATCATGAAATACTTCACTTGCGAGGGAAGGTTCTCCCGATTCTATGCCTACCACATCTGGTTGCTCATGCATTTCACCAGAGCCAAATTGTTAAATCTCCCTTTATTCCTCCATAAAATTATTGAGAAAATGGCCTCCACTATTGAGAAAAAACCTCCTTCTTAGCAGACAACCTGCCTTTTTCATCACTCCCTCATCAAGGTTATCATTCTACATCAGCTTGAGAAGAAGGAAATATCTTGGGATACTTTCATTACACATCCATATTTTTCCACTGTCCCTTCATTTCATACATCTCCTTCACCTTCCACTCACCATCCTTCACCTTCTTCGAGCAAGCCCATTCCCAAGAAGCTCAAATTTCCCATTGAACAAGAAAAAGAGCATGATGAGGAAGAAGAGCATGAGCAAGGGGAAGAAGATGATGATGAGCAGCATCATGATGAAATAAGGCAGCAAGGGGAAAAAGAGCACAGTGAGACAGAACAAGAAGGGGAAGAAGTGCAGGTTAATGAAGGGAAACATGATGAACAGGTGCAAGACAGTAAGGAAAGGCAGCCTCATGAGGATGATGAGCAGCATGATGAACAGGTGCAGCACAGTGAGGAAAGGCAACCTCATGAGGATGATGAACAGCATGATGAACAGGTGCAACACAGTGAGGAAAGGAAGCCACATAATGATGAACATCAGCCTCATGAAGAAGAAGGGAAGCCTTCAAAAAGAAATAAAAGAGGACAGTCAAAGCATCCATGAAGAAACTCAAGAGAGTGGCAAGAATGATGAGAAAAGTAGCAAGGGAAAAGAGCCCATAGAGCATGTGCTAGCTACCTCTCCTAGGCAAGGGGCCATGCTCTCTTCTCCAAAAGTGGCCAAGCCCCGGACATCAAGGAAAATGGTGCCTAAAGCTGTAATTCCAAATGTTACTAGGGCCCTCCGAAGCAAGGAAACATTTCCCAAGAAGCCCATTGTCGAATTTCCCAAGAGGAGGAAGACTAAAAGAGCCACCCAAAGCAAAGGAAAGGAGAAAGAAGAAAGCAGTCATGAAAAGGAAAGGGAATTCGACATCATTCAAATCCAAAGTGATGATAGTGAAAATGAAGCCCGAATCCTAGAAAATCTCTTGATCAATAGAGAAAACCAAATTGATGCTTTGAGGACTGATCTTGAGAGGGCTAGAAACTTCAATCACTTTTTGCAAATTCAAAACAAACAGATGAGTGTCCATATGGCGGTATATGAGACACGGGCCATCAAATACAAAAAAGAGGCCTCCAAGGCACAAGTGAGATTGGAAGAACTCATGGGTGAGTTCGATGAGAGCGAAGATGAAGATCAGCCCAGGAGAAAAAAGCCAAGAACCATGGGGCTCAAAAGAGCCCTTGAGAAACAAAAGGAAGAAGAAGCTGCCCTTCTCCAATCTACCCCTCTCACTACATTGTTCACCCAAGAGATAGAGAACAATCGAGAAGCATGGCTTGAGAGGGTTAATTATCACTTGGAAAAGAAGTTGGAGAAGGAAAATAGAGACTTGGACCTTCAACGGAGGATGACCGGGCACTATAAGAAGCTCAATCAGTTTTCCCGACGGAAATTGAAGGCCACACAGGAAAAACTCAAGGAGGCTCAGAGGAGGCGCCTGGCACCAAATTTGAGGAAAGACACCTCAAAGCTCTAAATTTTGGCCTCAGATTCACAGCATATTTCTGAAAACCCTTGAGGGTCATGCTCGCCAAAATTGGGTGAAATTCGACAAATTTTGGTTTTTTGTCATTTTTGGGTTTTTGGCTAAAACTCATGGGCATCACCATTTCAGTTTGGGGCATCCTCAAAGGATGAAAATGGTATCATTGGATGCCATAATTTTAGGGGCATATACTCAGTGATTTTCAGATCAATTGAAGATCATTTTCTCCCCCAAAATGGCGAAAAACACTCGCTTTTTCTACACTCTGCCCTGTTTATCAGCAAGGCCTATTTTTTGGGTTTTTACACACAGGTTAGTTTTTAGAGGATTTCTAGTGGCCAGTTTGGATAAAACTAAGAATTTTCAGAAAATAGACACTCAGATTTTTCCAACGAGCCATCACGGGCCTCGTTTTGACATCGGGAAGGCCTCCAAAAGTTGCCGACAAGTCAGAGGACTTTCTGCTGATATATTTCTTGAGTATTTTTGTAAAAAATGAACCTTTCAAAAGTGACTTTTCCTCATGTGCGTTTAGCTATTTTTGTACATGATTAGTTATGAAAAGTCAATATATTTCCCTTTTTTAGCATTTTTGAGATATTTTATTAGATATTTTGTGCCTTGGGCTTTGCAAAGCCTTAAGGACAAAATCAGATATTTTGGATAGGCCAATGAGATTGCAAGTTGAACCAAGAGGTTTTCCTCACTTTGGCCTATATATTCCAAAGACTTTCATTGTAAACAAGGCTGAACTTGATGAATAGAAGCAATATATGGTCATACAAGCTTGGAAGAAACACTTGTCTCATGCTTTTGGATAGTTTCTTGGATGTTTTTGGATGATGAAAGAGGATTGTTGTTGGATTCCATGACTTGGTAGAATGGTATAGTGTCTCTCTCTCTGTTTTGTTTCTTAGTTTTCATTCATAATTCCATGTTCTTGCTTGCTATAAGACAGTAGAGAACAGATTTGAGACATGCCCTTGGAGGCACCTCAAATTTCCTGTTTCTCTATAGCTTCCATGTTTTCTTCATTCTTAGTCACATTAAAGAATCCTTGATTTCTCTTTAATAACTCAAGAATATTGTTTGCTTGTTTCATTTATGGTTTTATGCATGCTAAGTATGATTCACGGTATGCCTTGCTTACTCATTGTTATCCATAGATCCACCTCTAAAACCTCTCTTTGATTGATTAGATTGTCATTTGTTGAACCAAGGAGGTCTTGTACTGATCTTTCCCTTTGCCTAAAACTATGCAATCTTGCTTCAAAGTGCCCAATAGCTTGGAATACTATGTTTAGGCATTCCTTCATAGTGATTTGAGTTGTTTGTTTGTCTTAAATGTATTTTCCCAAAGTCTGGTAGCCATTTCCTAAAGTTAGAGAGTCATATATCTCTATGCATGGCTTGAATTTTTATTTCTATGCATTGACCAGTTTACAGTTACATTTCTCATGATGAATGGTTTGTCCTACCATGTTTATGTCAGCTATTAAACTAGTTATGTTTTAAATCCTTTGTTCTTCACAAATTTAATGTTCATATCACTCCATTTTACCCAAATATCCATTTTACCTCGAATCAAATCGGCCCTTCAACAACCTTGTATCACCACCTGAAAGCTTTCTTGACCTTTTCGACCCCATAGCCCAGTTGATCTGACATATTTTTACCTATATTATTTCTTTGATCAGTTCATCCCTCACAACCTAAAAACCAAAACCAGAAAACCTAATTAATAACTAGCCTAAAATCAAGAACACAATAAGAAAACACATAGATATCCCTTACACAAATAGAGAGAGCCCTCTTTGAGTCCAGGAAGGCTAGGTCCTTGGGCTCCAAAGATTGGTTTGATATTATACTGTCATTTGGCTTGCCAATCAGCCAAATCACAGTACCCTAACATAATGGCAATCACGGTGGGACCTTGAGTCAAAATATCCTTGGTATCCCTTAGGATCTCTCAAAATCTCAGTTAAAATTAGAAAACATAGTTATTGTCTGAAGAGTAGAAACTATCTCCTTCACCGTCTTAGCAAAATGTTTATTTAGTTATAGGAAACTCTTCGAAACCTCAGGGCTACATATAGGAAACTTAGAAAAACCCCAAAATATCTCTAGATTGGTGTTTATAAATATTGGTGTTGGACCATACACATATACTCTCAAAACAACTAAAAATCCACCTAGTGACTCCAGTAGCCTCCCTTAGGCCTTACTACTTTGCTAAATTTTAGAATACTATCCGATCAGCCACCTCATCGCCACACTAACATAATGGCGATCATGGTGGGACTCTGAGTAATAAAAAAACTTAGATTCCCTAAACATTCCAGTAGCCTTAAGAATACTATCTGATTGACTTATCCCACCACTCCCTAACATAATGGTGATCACGGTGGGACTCTGAGTTAGTGACAATCTAAGTACACCTTAGGACTCCAGAAATCCCTTATCTTCAAACATGCCTGCCATTTAGCCACCTCATCGCCACACTAACATAATGGCGATCACAATGGGACTCTGAGTGATAAACAAACTTAGATTCCCTAAAAAATTCCAGCAGCCTTAAGAATACTATTTGATTGACTTATCCCACCGCTCACTAACATAATGGTGATCACGGTGGGACTAAATAAGTACATAAAAATCTAGGAAACTCTTGTAGATTCATTAGTCTTTAAAATTTAAATAGGAAAGCAGTACATAGAATCATCTAGAGTAAACTCGTTTTGTTCTCACCACCCTAGCAAAGTGATGAAACAAGTTTAGAACACTCTAATAAACCATAGGTTGCACATAAAACTCAAAAAACCCCCAAAAATTCCCAGATTGGCTTTTCCCTAGTTACTGGTGGTGGACTATAGCTACATCTTTACAAAAAAAACCAAGCTCCACCTGGCGACTCCACTAGCCTCCAGTAGGCCTTAAAACTCCATAAAAAAGACCAAAAAATTCATAAACCATACCTTTTCTGTTGACTCATCCTTTCCAAAACTTAAAACTAATGGTGCAAACTCTGTAATCAGTGACAAACTAAGTATAACTTAGCGATTCAGAAGACTTCACCTAAACATAGGATATAAACAGAAATAACCTTGCAAATAGAACAATTAGCTTGTCCAGACAGCCTAGCAAACTATTCAAACCAAGTGAATCACTCTTCCTTGAAAGTCTTCATCTCAAAGTTTGCTACAAAACTTTTTCCCGAAAGCATCTTTGATAGTGTTGGTGGTGGACCATAGTTCGCACAGAAATCCACCTGGCGACTCCACTAGTCCATATTTTTGTTTTGACCATCCTTCACACTATTAAACCCCTAGAGAGGCCATCCATCTAAAACAATCACAAATTACCATCCTCTCTAAACTCTAGATCCGAAATCTGGCTTCATGAAGAATCAACACCAGATCTCATCCAGATCCAAATCCCCCTATCATAGTAGATGACCCAGAGAAGATTCTGTGGAAAGTTTTTGAAACTAGAAATTTAGCTACCGATAGGTCCTACCGTAAAGCAAGATCAGTACCTGAACACCTCATAGCCTTGCATGATTCCCCCTTTGACTTAAAATCAACAAAAACCCTTTTTAGAAGCAAGTCACAAAGTAAGGTAAACTTTGGCAATCTTGAGCCCCTAGATCTACCACAGAGTCCTAGTAGAGAAGCCTCGCCTTCTACACCTCCAGAATTTTAGCTTCTCCATCAATTTAGCTCCTACTACCCTAGATCTGCTCAAAATCAGATCACTAGCCCAAGTACATCGGCCACACCCATCCAAACCACTACTGTTCAAACCACCTTAGCTCATCCTACAAACCCTCATTTTGTACATCATCCATTATCTCCCGCCATGGCAGCCTGGTATGCACCCTTGGTGTTGCCACAACCTTTGGCTCCCTTACAAAATGACTATCAATCCAAAATCCCGCACTTTACCGGAGTTGAGACTACCACAACTCAACAACATGTATATAGGATTAGCGATGACTTTGAATACATGGAAATAGAAGACGACCATCAGAATGAGGATGTTCGCCCAAAGCCTGGGCAGAGAACCCAAAAAATGGTTTAAGATCTTAGCTCCAAACAGCATCCACGACCTCCCATAACTCTACCAAACCTTCATAAATAAGTGGGAAATCAGAAATAACCCCATTCAAATCCTGTCAGAATATAAAAATCTAAAACGGAAAAATGGGGAAAGTGTCCCAGGATACTGCACTAGGTTCAACAGTGTGTATAACGCCCTCCCACCTCACTTCAAACCTCCACTTGGCTCAGCCTTAGCAAAGTTCCCCGAAGGCTTTGAACCATACATGACTTATCAAATAAGAGACAAAGACCCCCCTAACTTAGAGGAAATGCAAAGAGTGGCTATAAATGCAGAAGCCAACTTAGCTAAAAAGAGAGCTAAGATAAGAGCAGAAAAAGGAGTCACATACCATGACGAAATGGCCCCTTCGGTATCTTCCTCAGATCCTAGAATAGATGGCCTCGTCAAATCCATGACAAATATGTGGGAATAAATGAGTGAAAAATCACCTCTTAAGGACAACCAGCCAAACCCTCAAAACAGGAACCAGAACAAAAACTCTAGAAGAGACCAGTCTCAAAATAAACCAAGGGAAAATGACAAACAAATCAGGCCATCCTTCAGTGAAAATTATGTTGATGAGGATGAGAGGGATATAGAACCCATTGATGAGAGTCATTTGAACTTATTAGGTTCTGATAACGAGAGTGAGGTTTACCTCACAAAAGAAGAACAAGCATTCTTCTCTCCGAATCAAGATGAAACCAACTATGAAGATCCCGAAGATCCTGCCATAGATTTTCAAAATGCCATAATAGAAGCGCACAGGAAGTATGAACTTCGAAGAAGAAAAAACCAAGACAATTCTAAGAAAGGTAGCCCAGACACTGCTAAAACCCCCGATACCATCCTTAAAAAAGTAGTGGATAGCAACAAAATCATGGTCAAAAAAACTGACCAAAACAAAGATAAATCTATTCAAACAAGTCTTGGCTCAGATGCTCCTAGTACTTCCACAAAGATTCCCGAGATGGATGTGTTAAACAAAGTCCCAAACTAGAGTCAGCAAATTAAGAACATAGAGAAAGTCATGTTCGAAAAAGCTGAAACAAATCTGACCAAACTACAAACTCCTTTTAGTTTCGAAGGGAAAATTTACAAAATAAAAATAACCATACCCCTTACTGAGCTAATAACTATAGATAGGTATAGATCTCAAATCTTCAAAGTTTTTGATATAGGAAATGAGGAAGATACTTTAAATCTAACTGATAACAAACACGAGCTCTTGTTCGGCCCCAAAATAGAAGGTGAATACCAAGAAGGAATTGTCTCTCTTTTCTATGTAAGCTTGAACATACAGGACAAGATATTACATAATGCCATGTTAGATTCTAGTGCCTCCCATAACCTCATGCCTAAAGCAATCATGGAAAACCTAGGTCTAGAGGTAACTCAACCTTACAAAGACCTGTACTCCTTTTATTCAAGTCTAGTCAAATGCTTAGGTCTAATAAAGAACCTGTGTTTTGCTTTGACACAACTATCGGAAAAAAACCTAGTCATGGACGTAGTAGTGGCCGATATTCCTCCTAAGTATGGAATGCTACTATCAAGGGCATGGGCTGCCAAAATACAAGGTAACCTTCAAATGGATATGTCATTCACTACCATCCCAGTTTTCAACCAAACTAGGAGATTATATCGAGAAACTCACATGAAATACACGATTAGCAACCGGGATAAGCCAAACAACACTCCCATTTATTCCATTCATTCCAATTTAGATTCTTTTATCTTATACAATGAAAGTGATATAAACGAACAGATAAAAGAAAATGAAGAGGATTTAAAACCATCAAAACCACATTTCCCATTGCTAAATGAAGGAACTGATGACCAAAGCTCTAAGAAACCTGAAAAATAGCTTAGTATCATGTATGAAAAAGAAGCTCTTTGGAGTATAAGCTTTGACGGTTCTTGTGGCAAAACTGGTTCGGGGGTCGGCATCTTGATACACAATACTAATGAAGGTCATTCTTTCATATTAGAATTCCAATGTACTAATAACATTTCGGAATATGAGGACCTTCTCCTTGGTCTACATATACTTAAGGACTTAGGCGCTAAGAAAATATCAGCCCAGGGAGATTCAGAACTTGTAATTAGGCAAGTCAAAGGTGAATATTCGGAAAAAAACCCAAGACTAAGAGAATACAGGAATGCAGCTTTAGAAATCCTTAAAACTTTCGAAAAATATGAACTCACTTATATTCCTAGGGTTTAAAATAGCCTAGCCAATGAGCTCACCTTTGCTGCAAGCAATGGCCAAATATCATGTTTAAATAAGAAATACAGTATTTAGGCCAAACATCGCCCTACAGTACCAAAAAATATTGAAAATTGGAAAATATTCAAAGATGACGATAAAATTGATGATTTTTTACAATCTAGGAATGAATTTGAAGTGACCAAAACAGACTTAGAGAATGGAGAAAGGAATCCCAGCCAAAATCAAGATCAAGAGCCAAATTTACCTTCTTGGACAGATGTAAACTTGGTAAATCATTCATATGAAACTGAGATAGGAGAGGACATAGATCAAAGAGAACTTAAAGTCTTACACTGTGAAAACGACACCATACCCAGAGGGCTTGCACCTTTAGAAGATTTTTTTGATTTTAACGATGTGGCCAAAAAGCCAAAAATGGAATCTACCGAGGTTGACATAGAAGAATATAACATAGGAAGCACGGAAGAACCCAGAAAGATCAAACTATCCAAAACCCTCCCTCCTCACATAAAACGGGAATACATCAAGTTGTTTAAAGAATTTAAAGATGTGTACGCATGGGGATACCAAGATTTGAAATCATACGACACAAGCATCATTCAACATAAGATCCCCCTTAAAGAAAACCAGAAGCCTTTCAAACAGAAGCTAAGAAGAATAAACCTAGTCTTACTACCGTTGGTTGAAAAAGAAATCAAAAAGATGTATGATGTTGGGATAATCATGTCCCTCAGGTACTCTGAGTGGGTTTCAAATCTAGTATCAGTTAGGAAAAAAACTGGTGAAATCAGACTTTGTATCAATTTCTGAAACCTAAATAGAGCCTGTTTAAAGGACAACTATCCATTGCCCAAAATGGACCACATACTTCAAAAGGTAGTAGGTGCTAAAAGGATCTCACTACTTGATGGTTTTTCTGGTTACAACCAAGTACTGGTTTACCCCACTGATCAACACAAAACAGCTTTCACCACGCCTTGGGGCACTTTCATGTACGTTAAAATGCCTTTTGGATTGATGAATGTTGGCGCCACATTCCAAAGAGCCATGGACATAGCCTTCTCAGAAGACATAGGTTATTTCATAGTCATATATCTCGACGATATCACAGTATATTCCAAATCAGATGAAGAGCACCTGATTCACTTAAGAAAGGTTTTTAACAAATGTAGAAAATATGGTTTATCCCTAAACCCCAAGAAAACACTTTTCGGTCTTGAAGAAGGAAAACTCCCAGGTCACATCATTTCGGAAGAGGGAATAAAAATAGACCCCCAGAGAATTGAAGTTATATTACAAATAAGTCACCCCAGAAACATAAAAGAACTGCAATCCTTTATCGGAAATATTAATTTCTTAAGAAGATTCATCCCAAATCTTGCCGAACTTCTAAGAGATATCACAAACATGTTGAAAAAATAGGTCGGTGTGAAATGGACTACAGAAGCCAAAAAATATTTCAAATTAGTTAAAAAAGCCCTAACTGAAACACCGGTACTGATAAGTTCTGACTTTACCAAATATTTTTACATTTTTTCATTTGCCTCAGAACACACAATAGTTGTTGTGTTATTGCAAAAGAACGCAGCAGGGCAAGAACAACCCATCGCCTTTTTTAGCAAATCCCTAAGAGATGCTCCCTTGAAATATAACATCATGGAAAAACAAGCATTCGCATTGGTAAAAGCACTGAAAGATTTCCGAGTTTACATATTGCATTCCCATATCATTTCTTTTGTTCCTAATACTGTCATCAAATATATATTAAACCAAGATCCCAATGGTAAGAGGGGGAAATGGATCGCTATCATCTTAGTATATGACTTAGAAATCCGACCCACCAAACTGGTTAAAGGACAAGGACTTGCAAGACTAATGGCTGAAACTAGCCTCCAAGCATTAGATATAAATTTTGTTGACACCTTAGAAGATCAGGAAGAATGCATAGCCCCTCATGTTGAACAAGTGTTTTTAAATTCACCTTGGTATGCAGATATTCTTTATGTATTATTTTATCTAAATGCTCCTCCAACTTTATCAAAGAGAAAAGCAAGATTTCTTAAACAAAATTCTTTAAAGTTTTGCATTATAGATGGAGTTTTGTATTGGAAAAATCCCACTGGTATGCTGCTTAAATGTTTGCTTGAGTCTGATGCAGAGAAAATTATGCACAAAATGCATGAAGGAGAATGTGGAGGTCATCTCTACTGGAAAACCACAGCGAAGAAAATCCTTAGAGCCAGTTATTATTGGTCTACCTTATTTCCTGACACTCACAAGCTAGTTATAACATGCCATAAGTGTCAATTTTTTTATGGCAAGAAAAAGCTTTTACCTTTGCCCTTACACCCCATCATAGTCGAAGGACCCTTCCAGCAATGGGGTCTAGATTTTATTGGGGAAATTCACCCTTCCTCATCCGCTCAACATAAATGGATCCTTACAGCCACTGATTACTTTACCAAATGGATAGAAGCCATACCTTCCAGGAACGCCATCGATTCAGTCATCATCAAGTTCCTAGAAACCAATATCCTATCTAGTTTTGGCTGTCCTAGAAATATCATTACAGATAACGCTGCTGCCTTTTCCTCCAAAAGAATGGTTGACTTCTGTTACAAATATCACATTTCATTAGGAAATTCCACAGCTTATTACCCTCAAGGTAATGGTTTAGCCGAGTCCTCTAACAAAAGCCTAGTCAACATCATCAAGAAACTTCTGGAAAAAAATCAAAAAGCATGGCATGGAAAACTAGTATACGCACTATGGGCTGATAGACTAACCACCATAAAATCAATCGGCATGTCTCCCTACCAACTAGTGTATGGCATAGATGCCATTTTCCCAACATCCTTAGGGGTTCCAGTAATGAAGTTATTGAAAGAAGTTCAAATAGAATAAAATGACATGCAAAGGAGGGTAAATCAAACTATCCATTTACAGCAAACAAGAGAAGAAGTTTACCAAAAGGCTCAGTTGGTGCAAGACAAAATAAAACAGATTTTTGACAGAAGGACCAAGGAAAATGACTTTCAGATTGGGGACAAAGTGTTAAAATGGGATTCTAGAAGAGAAGACAAAGGTAAACATGGCAAGTTTGAAAACTTATGGAAGGGGCCTTTCATCATCATCTCAGTTAGCGGAAACAATGTCTTTTTCCTGCAAGAACTTGATGGGACTGAAACTTTTGGAGGTCCTGTGAATGGCAGGACATTAAAGCATTATTTTTGTCAAGAGCTCCAATTTTAAAACATTCTCAAATCATTGTATATACCATTGTTTGAAAAATAAATCAAAAGCAGAAAATTCAAAAAACAATAGAAAAACAGAAAAGAGGGTGGTTTGAAAAATAGAAAGAAAGCCCATGTTTCAAAAAATAATCATTCGGAAAGCGCGCAAGTCTAAATGTCGCTACTAGTGCTCAAATGTCTTGTTCAGTTATCTAGCCTAATCATAACTGAACATGTTTTAAATTTATTTGCTGATAAGTTAGTGAGAGGAAAAGATAGTCAACATTGTGTAAGCTTGACTTATCAAAGAGAGTAGATTAGGAAAAGACACTGGTTCCACATGCTCGAAACAGAACCAAAGAGGAAAGCAGAGATGAAAAGAAAATTGTGTATCCTAGCCTTGTTTTTCTAGATTTCATTTTATGCAAAATAATATTTGTGTGCAGCTTGTCTTTCATGCCACAAGTACATGACAAATCAGACTGTCCAATCCTAATTTGGTCATTTTTCAATTTCATGTTTTAGATTAGAGAATAAAATCATGTCAAACAGCTTAACCTTGACAGTCGATCTAGCATAGGTAGAGAAATGAAGGAGTTCATCAGCTTAACCTGAACTCTCGGTGGATATAAGTGTAGAATTAGATAGTGTCATTTTTCAAAAATACTATGTCAAAGGGTTGCTAGTCCAAATGCCCCCAACAGAAGAAAAAATGTTAGGAAATATAGTGGGGTAGGTAGAAATGTTGTTGATGTTAATCATGCTATCAATTTTCAGAAATAGCATCAAGGAATAAAGAAATTTTCGCCAATGGTTAAAGGCATTGGTCTTCAAAGAACGGAGATCTGAAATTCTGGACACCTCCTAAAAAGGAGTTGCCCTCCCTAAATGGAGCCACTGTTAGTCATCAGTATTTTTCACTTGTTGATGATGACTAGTTGTTAAAGCCAAGTTTTCTAGCAGTTGATCTCCAATATGTCAAATTTGTCAGCTAGAAAACACCCATCAACATTTTTGCTCTCCTAAACCTTTTCAATCAGCCCATGACGAGATAAAATCTCATTATCAAGCCCTATCTAGCAGCAATACAAGCTTGTCCATCAGCTCCAAAGAGAATAATCCAAATTTATCCAAAAAGTCTCCCCTAAGTTAGGTAGTGGCGCTTTAGGCATTTCTCCCTTGGCAAACTATCCTAAAGCCAAAGAACCTCTGTCTAATATCAACCAGTCCTAGATTATACCTTTAGGTCACGCCACTAACAAACCTTGATGACTCAGCAGTGCATATGCCCTAGGTCAAACTGATATTAGGTGGATTTACAGTGTTTCAATGGATCTTTCAAGAGCAGAAGTGTACCAGTGTTCCAGAAGACATTATTAAATTCAACATGAGAAGACAACTGCTTCTCATGTGGTTTTGAGCCTGGGATGCAAGTACTAGACAGATAGTTATTTCATTAAGCTCCTGCAAACACAATCAAAGGTTAGTGAATTATAAATGACAAGAAATGCTCTGCAGATACTGGCCAGGTTGCTTGTGATGTCTAAAGAGGCACAAAGGTATTTTAACAACATAATTACATGTCTCAGAGAAATTCCCATCATGGCTTATTGTCAATTTGTCATTTTCATTTGCTTAAGTATGAATAGGCAGTGAAAGGAAAGATAACACTGTTTGAAAGCTGATGAAATGGCATCGCTAAGAAAACCTCCTCCATACATGAGAAGAGGGTTGAAAGACTGAGAAAACCTCCTCCATACATGAGTAGAGGGTTGAAAGACTGAGAAAACCTCCTCCATAAATAAGCAGAGGGTTTGGAAATGTGATAAAGGCCTCCTTCATCTAATAAGCAGAGGGTCAGGAATAGAGGCATGGTTTTAAGTGTAGTGGGAAAGCAACTGAAGGCTTATGGATAGAAAAATGGTGTTAAGAAATAGAGGGAAAGCTATGGTGTTTTAAAAAGGTGCTTACATGATTTTCACTATTAAAATACAGAATTGAAATACAGTGTGAAGCTAATTGGATGATTATGAATGAAGAAATGTTGTTAAGCAAATGGCTAAGGAAGTAAAATAATCTTGGTTTTAAACTAACTTCTGCTAATAAGTACAAAGAAAACCACTAGCAGTTGTTCATGGATATTCTTCATTTGGTCAAAACAGGGGTTGAAAAGAGCCCAGGCATTTGTTAAATATAGGCCTCCTTCATAAACAAGTAGAAGGATCACCATTGTTTAAGGATGAAGAACATTCATTTTCAGTGTGGCTTAGATTTCAAAAGAAACTGCTGTAAAAAATGGTAAAATGAATGAGGAATTCATTATTCTTACAGACTTCCTTCACAAAGGAACAAAGGGATAGCTTTCCAATTTTACATTCTAACTTCAGCTCATCATCCCCTGCTATACCTCCGTAAAATTTGAAGACTAGATCACTTTGGAAAATCCAAACCTTGCAAGTTATTGATATAGACCAAGAATAGTTTTATTGCTGCACTTGTGAAGTTCAGGATAGGCAGCTTCTCAAGATTGAAAGTTGTGTAGTTGGTACACATAAGCCTTTGTGGATGTTTTTGTTTTTTGATGCCTGAAGAGGAATGTCATTCAAAGGGTGAATTTACAGTCATTATATGGCTTTGGGTAGGGTTTGCTTCTAAAAAACAGATATGAATAAAGGAAACAAGTTTCCTCCCTTAATAGGCAAACAGTAAAAAAATTTAGCCTTGAGATGACTTCTTCGCATTGGGAAGGGTCATATCTATTAAAAAACTTTCCAAATAGCATTCACAACACTTTATTATCAACATTAATTGAATATGGGCTCCTTAGGCGTTTTGAAAGTCAGTTGAGTTTCGTTATAACAAACGCCTTTTCAAAAGGTTTTCAAAACCCTCACGAAGCAAATTTCAAAGGATGATTGGCTTTTTTTACTATAAAAGGAGTTATTGACTGTTGGCAAAGCTTCCATATGCATTTCAAAACGCAAGTGACATCTCCCCTGGCTATTCACCGGACGAAGCAAAAAATTTCGAGCCATTTGCAGAGTTTTTAGAGGCTTAAAGCCTGCGCGGCGCGCCTGGAAAAGCGCGCGGCGCGTTCAGACGAAGAAATACAAAGGCTTACAATGGCAGCGCGGCGCGCCTGTAGCACCGGTCACCACTGCCCAAAGGCCGACCCGACACCTTTTTCATTGTGCGATGATTTTCCTTTTGAACGTGCCATGCTTGTTTGAACGACCAAAATGCCTTCAAAAGGTCTTGAAGCCTACTCAACTCATCAAGCAAGGGCCACAAGCCATCCTCAAGGTATTTTTATTTTCCCCTTGGTGCATTCGAATTTCTAAAGGGGTGATTGATGCCATGTTTTCAAGACTATAACAATGATTAAAAAGTGGAGTTCTTGGTAGGAAATCAAGGTGATTTGTTACTGTATTGACAAAGTTTGTTACAGTAGGAAGCTAGGGTGTGTTTATATTAGTTTCAAAAGACCTAAACTGCCTTCAAACAAAGTGATGAACCATATGCTAATGACAAGACAGAAAACACATTGGTGAAGTTTTTCAAATTGCTGAAGGTATCCTAACAGTGATAAAACAAAATTAACCTATGTCTGCAAATCTAAGGTAAAAACAGTGTTTGAAAAGTGAGACAGTGATCCTAAGGAGAACACAGTTTTTGTAAAGTGAAAATAGTAGTCATATTTGAATGCCTTCTCACTTCAAAAGTGTCCTCTTTGAATGGTGAAACAGTGAGACCTTGTGCAGCCTCCATTGTTCCATAAAACAGAGTATGTTGAAAGATTTTTCAAAATCAGCTGAGGTTGTTTTGTCTTACCTTGTTAAGAAATAGTGAAAAGCAGAAGAGCATTGTTTGGGGAAGGGTGATTTTGTTTTTTTCTAAACACAAGGAGATCCTTTTTCTAACAAGAAAGCCACAATTACCTCTTTTCAAATACCTTGCCCAAGCACAGTAATCAATTGACTGTTTGCTTTTCATTTGACAAAAACTTGTTGTTTGACATAAAAGAGGACAAAACAGTGATTTAGAAGGAGCACAAAGTTGGTGTGGGAGGCTATTTCACAAAGCCATTTGAAGCAGTTTGTCTTGGTCAAATAGTGACTAATAAGGACAGAGGTGTGATTGAGAAAAATATTTCAAGAGCTAGTTGAGACAACTTGGTATTGCAAAGAACATTCAAAACAAAATGCCTCCCAGGCAAGACAGTAGGAGTGGCCTTCACAAGAGGTTTGAGCCTGTTTCCACTGAAGATGTAAATGCTCATCCATCAGTCATGTTTAACTTCCATGAGGTTGGGTGTTTAGAGTTTTTTCAAAGGGTGCAGGAGGTCAAAAGCTATTCCCCTTTGACACATCTTTGTGCTTTGAGATTTCAAGAGAAGCATTTCCAGTTGGCAGGCCTAGATTTCAAATTATCTCCAAGGTCCATTTCCAAGGCCACCAAAATATCTTATGTCAGGGAGAAGTGGTTTAAACAAAGCCACCTAGACTCAGAAAAATACAAGGCTTTTCTTAAGCCTGAGCATAGAGATTTATGTCCATCCATTTTTCCCTTCTCATATCTATTGACTAGTTACGCCCCCCTCATGAAGATAATCATGAAATACTTCACTTGCGAGGGAAGATTCTCCTGAGTCTATGCCTATCATATCCGATTTCTCATGCATTTCACGAGGGCCCAATTTTTAAATCTCCCTTTCTTCCTACATAGAAGTATTGAGAAAATGGCCTCCACTGTTCAGAAAAAACCTCCTTCTCAGCAGACAGTCTGCCTCTTCCATCATTTCCTCATCAAGGTTATCATTCTTCATCAGCTTGAGAAGAGGGAAGTCTATTGGGATACTTTCATTACACATCCGGATTTTTCCACTGTCCCTTCATTTCATACATCTCCTTCACCTTCCACTCACCATCCATCGCCTTCTTCAAGCAAGCCCATTCCCAAGAAGCTCAAATTTCCCATTGAACAAGAAAAAGAGCATGATGAGGAAGAAGAGCATGAGCAAGAGGAGGAAGATGATGATGAGCAATATCATGATGAAACAGAGCAGCAAGGGGAAAAAGAGCGCAGTGAGGCAGAGCAGCAAGGGGAAGAAGGGAATGATGAAGAGGAAGATGATGATGAGCAGCATGATGATGAATAGGTGCAGCATGATGAACAGGTGCAACATGATGAACAGAGGCAGCCACATGATGATGAATAGCAGCCTCATGATAAAGAACAGCAGCATGATGAAAAGGTGCAACACAGTGAGGAGGACAGCCCTTAAAAATAAATACAAAAGGACAGTTAAGGCATCCATGAATAAATCCAAGACAGTGGCAAGAATGATGATCAAAGTAGCAAGGGTAAAGAGCCAATGGAGCATGTGCTAGCTGCCTCTCCTAGGCAAGGGGCCATGCTCTCTTCTCTAAAAGTGGCGAAGCCCTGAACATCAAGGAAAAGGGTGCCTAAATTTTTAACTCCAAATGTTACTAGGGCCCTCTGAAGTAAGGGAAAATTTTCCAAGAAGCCCATTGTCGAATTTCCCAAGAGGAGGAAGACTAAAAGAGCCACCCAAAGCAAAGGAAAGGAGAAAGAAGAAAGGAGTCATGAAAAGGAAAGGGAATTCGACATCATTCAAATCCAAAGTGATGATAGCGACAATGAAGCCTGGATCCTAGAAAATCTCTTGACCAATAGAGAAAACCAAATTGTTGCTTTGATGACTGATCTTGAGAGGGCTAGAAACTTCAATCACTTTTTGCAAATTCAAAACAAACAGATGAGTGTCCATATGGCAGTATATGAGACACGGGCCATCAAATACAAAAAAGAGGCCTCTAAAGCACAAGTGAGATTGGAAGAAATCATGGGTGAGTTCGATGAAAACGAAGATGAAGATCAGCCCAGGAGAAAGAGGCCAAGAACCATGGGGCTCAAAAGATCTCTTGAGAAGCAAAAGGAAGAAGAAGCTACCCTTCTCCAATCTACCCCTCTCACTACATTGTTCGCACAAGAGATAGAGAAAAATCGAAAAGCATGGCTTGAGAGGGTTGATGATCACTTGGAGAAGAAGTTGGAGAAGGCAAATAGAGACTTGGACCTTCAACGGAGGATGACCGGGCATTATAAGAAAGTCAATCAGTTTGCCTGGCGGAAATTGAAGGCCACTCAGGAAAAAATCAAAGGAGGCTAAAAGGAAACGCCCAGCACCAAAATTGAGGAAAGACACCTCAAAGCTCCAAATTTTTGTCTCAGCTTCACAGCATGTTTTTGAAAACCCTTGAGGGTCATGCTCGCCAAATTTGGGCGAAATTCGACAAATTTTGATTTTTTTGTTATTTTTTAGGTTTTTGGCTAAAACTCACGGGCATCACCATTTCAGTTTGGGGCATCCTCAAAGGATAAAAATGGTATCATTGGATGCCATATTTTTAGGGGCATATACTTAGCGATTTTCAGATAAATTGAAGATCATTTGCTCCCCCAAAATGGTGAAAAACACTCGCGTTTTCTACACTCTGCCCCGTTTATCAGCAAGGCCTATTTTTTGGGTTTTTACACACAGGCCTATTTTTGGAGGACTTCTAGTGGTCAGTTTGGAGCAAACTAAAAATTTTCAGAAAATACACATTCAGAGCTTTCCAACAAGCCATCACGGGCCTCGTTTCAACATTGGAAAGGCATCCAAAGGTTGTCCGCAAGACAGAGGACTTTTTGCTGATGTATTTCTTGAATATTTTTGTGAAAAATGCACTTTTCAAAAGTGAATTTTCCTCATGTGCGTTTAGATATTTTTCTGCATGGTTAGTTACAAAAAGTCAATTTATTTTCCTCTTTTAACATTTTTGAGACATTTTATTAGATATTTTGTGTCTTGAGCTTTGCAAAGCCTCAAGGACAAAATCAGATATTTTGGATAAGCCAATGAGATTGCAAGTTGAACTAGGAGGTTTTCCCTCATGTTGGCCTATATATTCCAAAGGCTTTCATTGTAAACAAGGCTGAACTTGATGAATAGAAGCAATATATGGTCATACAAGCTTGGAATAAACACTTGTCTCATGCTTTTGGATAGTTTCTTGGATGTTTTTGGATGATGAAAGAGGATTGTTGTTGGATTCCATGACTTGGTAGAATGGTATAGTGTCTCTCTCTCTGTTTTGTTTCTTAGTTTTCATTCATAATTCCATGTTCTTGCTTGCTATAAGGCAGTAGAGAATAGATTTGAGACATGCCCTTGGAGGCACCTCAAATTTCATGTTTCTTTATAGCTTCCATGTTTTCTTCATTCCTAGTCACATTAAAGAATCCTTGATTGCTCTTTAATAACTTAAGAATATTGTTTGCTTGTTTCATTTATGGTTTTACGCATGCTAAGTATGATTCATGGTATGCCCTACTTACTCATGGCTAGCCATAGCTCCACCTATGAAACCTCTCTTTGATTGATTATATTGTCATTTGTTGAACCAAGGAGGCCTTGTACTGATCTTGCCCTTTGCCTAAAACTATGCAGTCTTGTTTTCAAAGTGCCCAATAGCTTGAAATACTATGTTTAGGCGTTCTTTCATAGCGATTTGAGTTTTTTGTTTGTCTTAAATGTATTTCCCCAAAGTCTGATAGCCATTTCCTAAAGTTAGAGAGTCATATATCTCTATGCATGGCTTGAATGTTTATTTCTATTCATTGATCAGTTTATAGTTGCATTTCTCGTGATTAATGGTTTGCCCTACCATGTTTATGTTAGCTATTAAACTATTTATGTTTGAAATCCTTTGTTCTTCACAAGTTTAATTTTCATCTCACTCCATTTTACCCAAAGATCCATTTTACCTCGAATCAAATCGACCCTTCAACAACCTTGTATCACCACCTGAAAGCTTTCTTGACCTTTTCAACCCCATAGCCTAGTTGATCTGACATCTTTTTACCTATCTTAGTCTTTGATCAATTCATCCCTCACAACCTAAAAACCAAAACCAAAAAAACCTATTTCATAACTAGCCTAAAATCAAGAACACAATAAGCAAGCACACAGATATCCCTTACACAAATAGAGAGAGCCCTCTCTAAGTCCAGGAAGGCTAGGTCCTTGGGCTCCAAATATTGGTTTGATGTTACACTGTCATTTGGCTTGCCAATCAGCCAAATCACGGGACTCTAACAAAGTCATCCTTTGTCTCCAAAATCAGTAACTCTCATTTCGTAATAAAGTGGCTTCTTGTCAATGTCAAATCATCATCTAGGAAGTTCACTTAGAAACATTATATTCCAGTATAATAATGTTTGTTACAGTATCGACAAGATCCTCGCTTCCGGATTTTTGACCGAAATATTTTGTTTGGCATTCGACATCAAATCATCTATTCATGCCTTACGAAATGTACTGCATTACCTTGAGGTCCATTGACATCAATGGTGGTTCTCTTGCGTTTGTTAATAGCTCACATCATTGGCCGATAATCAAACGAATTCTTACCATGTTCGACTACAAATCATATATTCGCATGGCTAAACTTGTACCCGAATGATTGAGTGAACGAGATAAGAAGACCCCAGATCTAGTTTCAGCCATCTGGGCTATGATTTCAGGATTTTTGTACACATCATCTGTACGATGACCTTACATACAGATCGTCATTCGAACATGGGCCTATATCTGTAGGCATGTTTGTATTGGGCAACATTCCAATGTAGATGACTTTCTACACTATGTGCATGTCATTAGATAGTTTATGTGTTGAGCATTGGAATGCCTTCCCTCAACAATTTATGATCAAGAAGATATATCATGATGTAATGTATTGTAAGATTGATGCAGGTAGCCACTCCGCTTCAGCTCCAACCCATCACAGTGTAAAGCATCTCATTAAAAAAATATTGTTATTATTATTCTGACTTCATGGTTTAGGGGGAAATCTGTTATAGGTCAATTTGGGCACCATTCCCAATGACCTGGTTTAATAGGACATCATCCCCAGAACCAATGAATAGGATCCATCATCCCCTATAATTTCATTTGCTATATGCCCTAAGCTAAAGAACAAAGAAAAATCATTCCTGACTTCCATTGCAAGGTTTCCAAGATTTGAAGTATATATTATAACACCTATGAGCTCACCAACACAGTCACTTAAGGGGTTAAGTGTGTTTCATATACAAGTAATGCCACTCAAAGGTGCTCTGAAAAGCACTTCCCGACACTCAAGGGTGCATTGGTCAATTGGGAGTGAAATTCTCATTGTTCTAGAATCTCCACTTGGCCAGTGCCTTCTAGAAGAGTGCATATGTGTCAAGCTTGGGAACATGTCTTGCCTATTATTAGAAAGTCAGTGATTGTAGAACTACCTTCAGTTCATCTATAAATTGAGCATAGATCCTAGTGCTTGAGAAGGAATAATTTGAGTATAGAAATGCTGGTGGAATTTAAATTTAGGAATTGATTTGAGTGATATGTTGCTGGAGAGATGTTCATTATGATGAGGTTGCGATGATGCTGGAGATGGTGACATCTGTTAGTGTCCCGTGATTTGGCAGATTGGTATACCAAATGCACAGGGTAACATAGGACCAGTCTTTGGATTCCTAGGACCTAGCCTTCCTGGACTTAGAGAGGGCTCTCTCTATTATATGCAAAGGATGTGAACTTGTTTGCTTTAGATGGTTGATTTTAGGCTAGTTGTTAAGTGTAGGGTTTGTTGTTTGTTTTGGTTGGGCAAGATGACCAGGTAGAATAGGTGGAGTGAGAGGTCTTCAAATCATTGGGCTATGGATTCAATGAAAGTCATGGATATCTCAACAATGAAACAGGATGCATAACAGGGCCAATCTAGCATAGTCAAATGAATCTTTAAGTTTTTATGGTAAATGAGGTGGACATCAAGTTTGGGAACAAAGGTAGGGCAAAGGGAAATCAAGAATCATTTACCATGTATCCTTTTAACAATAAGGGACTAAAACACATAAGCATAAAGAAGAAATCAATAGACAGGGAAAACCAATAACTCTTTGATTCAACTTAAGCAAATAAGCATTCAAGACAAACATTCCAATGAAATATAGAAGGCAAGAAACTCATTTAACTTCTAGTGATTTCACCTTCAAGGTTAGAAAACATTCAAGATAACAAAAAACTTTAATCAATGAAGAGGGAACTCCTAAACATCAATCATCAAGCTACAAAGAACTTCAAGGCAACTTCTCAATTATAGACAAAGGACATGATCAAAACATGACCTCTTTGGCTAAAACCTAACAAGTAATACTTCAAAGAGAAATTCCAAAACATATTTTAAATAGCATAAAATAAGCAGGGCTAACCATAAAACAGATTTGAAAACTACTATATTGAACCATTTATGGAATGAACAAACATAGGTAGGTCTAAGAAGCAATTAAGAATTTCTTAAACAAACTCAACAGAGGAAGACATAAAGGCAATGAAAAATAGGAAGGACTAAGGTGCTTCAAGCAACATTTCTTAACCTATACTTTTATGTTTTACTGCAACATAGAAAGATGAACATAATGATAAACATGAAAAACAAGAACTAATAGAGACACATCACCATTAACCATGTGCAGGGATCCTGTAATCTATCCTCCTTAATCATCAATCAAAATAGCCAATTCATAAACTTCACAAGACCAATTTCTTCTTCAAACTCTAGAAACCATGTATTTCTCTCAAAAATCATCAAATTCCCACAAGATAATGAACTCAAATGCAGTATTTATTTGCAAATGAGGAGGTGAATCTAGGTGAGGGTTTTAGTTTCATTTATTATAGAGTTAATGAGTCTTTTACCTTGAATACCATGCAAAAAATGTTTGAAGATACTTCTCTAGAACAATAACTCCTATCTTAACTTCTGAGAGAATATATGTGAAATTTTTGACTTTAAGGCCTATAAATAAATTTACAATAACTGCTGGTAGATAGAAAATATCTCTGACTAAGTGTAATAACTATTTATGCTTTATTTAAGGAAACAAAGCATTAGGTGGAAAAATATCTTTGAAAGAAGTAACTGCCTATAGGTGCAATTAATTCGAATGTGCTTTGGGTTAATTTGCTTCTTGTTTTGTCTTTAATCTCTATATTTAGTCTTTTAAACTCTGTCTTTACACTCTGACTGTTTGTTTCTATCATTTTTTTTTTTTAATCTGCTTTATCTCTGCCTGTTCATTAATCCTTTTTTATTAATCCTTTTAATATTTTAACTGTCTACCTTTATTACCTTTATCCTATGCCTTTGCTAGCTAATCCTTTGTTTTTGCTTCTGATCAGTGATTAGCCCTTTAATGCTTTAATCTTCTTTTCTTCATTGTTTCTCTGACTATGCTTGTTTTATGCGTGTAGGGGATGCTTCCTTTCATGGTAGGAGGGTTACTTAACCATCAATGATCATGTTTCGTCGATGGTTAATATTGATACACAGCCTCTGACCATTTGTGATCCAAATCGAACTTTTGGATCGTCATCCAGAGGCTGATTTCGTCGTTTTTGGCCCATCGGAATGCTCTTTAGGCATTCCGCCATAAAACCTGCACATAGAAACATTCTGTCAGTTTAAAAACTTGCGAGGAGGGCCTTGACTACTTTTTCTTGTGGTTTTGGGCTTACCAGAAGGGTTTGCAGAGGAGGAAATGGTGTGGGAGGAAAAGTTCTGAAGGCGGAACTGGAAGAATTTTGAACAGAGGCCGAGGGGTTTGAAAAATGGAACAGAGGGGTAAACGGTTTTCAAAAATCAGAAGTGGTTTATCACGCGGTAGAAAGGCAGTAAGTGGTTTTCAGGAGGGGGCATGCGATATGGTGCAGAGCTCGACGCGTGGCAGGTAGAAACGACCTATATCGCATGGTCAAGGATTTTTTAAATCCCATGAAATTTAATTTGCGATATGAGCGATCAACCGTCGGATCTCAGAGGCAGATATCAACGGTGATCGCATGATGTGGGGCAGTGGGTATGTAGAAAGGTGGGGTCAGGGCACGGGGTGACGTGGCAGGTTTCTTGTCACGTAGTGCGGGGGGTAAAATGTATGCAGCGTTATGGTTTTTTTGGCGACAGGTTATATTATGAGGCGGGCCCGATGGATAGATGCGGAATATAAAAGGGGCGAGAGATTTAAATGGGAAGCGGGGCCCAGGGGTTTATAAAATAAGCGAAAGCTCTTATCGGTAAGAGGAAGGGGAAGGTTATATGAGCGCGAGGGGGTTGGGGCTAGAGGAAAAAGGGGCTTAGACCTTTATAACATAAGGTCGGACCTATAGTAAAAAAACAAGGTTTTTATACATAAAACAAAAAGACCCGAAAGGCTTAATTTTTTATTTTAAACAATGTAAAAGGGGCCTTTTACATTTGTTTAATATATACAAAGGAAAATGAAGAATAAGGGTTTTCTTTATGAAGGTTTATGAAGGAGGAAATGGGTTTTTTAGAGGGGAAAGGAATAATGAGAGTGTGGGTAAGGGGAGTGAAAAATGAGATCAATAGGCCCAAAAATGAAGTCTTTTTGGAGTAGTAAGGAAGACTTTAGAAGGCAGAGAGGAAATAAATAGAAAAACATGTTGATTTAGGATAATAAAGGCAGTGAGATTTCTAAAACTCACAATATTTATGAATTTTTTTTTTAGAAATCTGGGATAAGTATTTATTCATCTCTAAGATAGCAAAAAATTATTGATGACTAACAGTGTCTCCACTTGGGGAGGGCAGCTCCTTTTCAGGAGGTGTCCAGAACTTTCAGATCTCTGGTTTTATGAAGACCAGTGCCTCATCCATTGGGAAGATTTTTTCTTCTTTTCATTTACCATGTTTACCTTTGTCCTGTCTCCTATAATCCCATTTCATTCTTTATATTTTCTCATTGATTTTTTCTTTGTTTGGATTAGTTTTCTCAGCTATAGTGTTTGTGTTTCCTGCTGTCTTTTTAGGAATTTTTTCATGGATTTTCCTAATTGTAGTGTCTAGACTGTTTTTCTTGGGGGCTTCTTGGTTCTTTTTTCTCCTAAGGTCATATTTCCTATGGACTTCCATTATGGCATTTTCAAATTCCAATTGGTAATTTTCAGAATCCTCATAGTTTGTTTCAGTTTGATCTAAGGAAAATAAACCTTGTTCTTCTTTAGTAAGAAAAAACATCACCCTCATTATCAGCACCTATCAAATTTACATGGTTTTCTTCAGGTTCTTCAGACTCTCTTCCATCTTCATCTACATAATTGTCTTGGAAATGGGGCCTGATTTTTTGTTCATTGTCTCTTGGTCTATTTTGGGGAGGGTCTCTTCTGAAGTTCGGATTCCTATTTCTGTTTTGAGGATTTACTTGGTTTTCCCTAGGAGGTGCTCTTTCACTCAAGTTTATTCTTTCCATCATTCTTTCCATTACTCTCACTAAATTGTCAATCTTGGAATTAGATGAGGAGGTTGAGGCCATAGCTTCATCTTTGTAGGTAATTCTCTTTTCTGTTCTCATCCTAAACCTCTTTTCAATGAGGTTGGATTCTGCACTAATAGCTCCCCTTTGCATTTCTTCTAAGGTTGTGGGGTCTCTCTCCCTCAATTGGAACGTCATGTCTGGATCAAATCCTTTTGGAAATTTTACTAATGCTAGGCCTTGTGGGGGTTTCATATGAGGTGGGAGGGCATCATATACACTGTTAAACCTAGTACAATAATTTTGTACACTTTCTCCCGCATTCCTCTTAAGATTGTTATATTCTGGAAGGATTTGGAGGGGGTTTTTCTTGATTTCCCACTTGTTTATGAAATTTTGGTAGAGGGAAGGGAGATCATGGATGTTGTTAGGAGTTAATGCTTTGAACAATTTTTTGGCTTCACCTCCTAATATTCATGCAAATATCCTCATTTTAATGGTTTCTTCTTCTATTTCCATGTAATCAAAGGCATCATTTATCCTATCTACATGTTGGGAAGTGATGTATTCAGCTCCTATGAAATGAGGGATTTTGGATTGGTAGTCATTTGGAAATGGTACCAGAGGTTGTGGTAAAACCGGGGGGGCATACCAAGCTATCATGATGGGAGCTAATGGATGATTTACAAGATTAGGGTTTGTGAGAGGAGGTGTAGGATGAAGTGGAGTGGTTTGCACATTGGTGGTATGGATGCGTGTGGTGGAAGCACTTAGACCAACAAACTGATTCTGAACAGATTTGATATGGAAAGAGCTAAAGTAATGGAGAAGCTGAAAGTCAGGTGGTGTGGAAGGAGAGGCTTCTCTACTAGAACTTTGCTGCAAATCTATGGGCTCAAGATCAGTCTGGTCAATATCAATTTGTGACTTGGTTCTTAAAAGGTTCTTTATGTGATGCAAATCAAACTGGGGATCTTGCAAGGCCGTAAGATGTTCAGGGAAAGAGCTTGCTCTGTGAATAGTCCTAACGGTATTTAATTTTCCAGATTTAGAAGTTTGCAACAAAATATTTTTTGGGTCATTAACTATGGTGGGAGGGTTTGGGTCCGAATGAGATCTATTACTGATCATTTGTGAAGCAAGATTTCAAACTCAAAATGTAGAGAGGCTGAAAGTTTAAGACTATTTTTGGAAAGCTGACCTCTCTTGGTACTTGGTAAACTCACCCAGCATCGGACTAGGCTTCTAAACTTTTCAGGGCTGATTTGACACAATCCTAGGGATGTCTGATGAGAACTAGTGAGGTAATAGGCCTACTGGAGGCTAGTGGAGTCGCTAGGTGGATGTTTTTAGTTGTTTTTAGGATATGTGTGTATGGTCCACCACCAATAAATGACAAAAAACCAATCTAGGGATGTTTTTTTGTTTTCTGAGTTCCTTTAGGGATACTAATATTGTCACTGACTCAAAGGTCCCATCATGATCACCATTATGTTAGTGATAGTGATGAGGTGGTACTTAGATTTCCATTGACTCAGAAGGTCCCACCGTGATCGCCAGAATGTTAGTGTCCCATGATTTGGTAGATTGGTAGACCAAATGCGCAGGGTAACATAAGACCAGTCTTTGGAGTCCTAGGACCTAGCCTTCCTGGACTCAGAGAGGGCTCTCTCTATTATATGCAAAGGATGTGAACTTGTTTGCATTAGATGGTTGATTTTAGGCTATTTGTTAAGTGTAGGGTTTGTTGTTTGTTTTGGTTGGGAAAGACAACCAGATAGAATAGGTGGAGTGAGAGGTCTTCAAATCATTGGGCTATGGAGTTAATGAAAGTCATGGATATTTCAACAATGAAACAAGATGCATAACAGGGCCAATCTAGCATAGTCAAATGGATCTTTAAGTTTTTATGGTAAATGAGGTGGACATCAAGTTTGGGAACAAAGTTAGGGCAAAGGGAAATCAAGAATCCTTTACCATGTTGTAATGTTCCTAATTAGCTCAAGCTAATAGGAACATTTCATTTTTTTTAATTTTAATCATTGATGAATAAAATGGAAAGGAGGACATGAAAAACTCCAAAATCTCAAAAATAAAGCATTCCCCCGGTGTGAAAAAAGATAAATCAGGGCTTTCTTAAACAAAATCCACTTGTGTGTGAATAGGAATTGAACCACTTTTGAAGACCCAGCGCAGTTCTAGAAGAAGGATCCAATGTGAAAGGGGTTAACTCAATTGAGGTGGTTTAGGGTTTGTGCTCACCTTCAAGTTATAAAAGGAAGGAGAAGGCTCTTGTAAAGGTTGTTGATCACATTTGTAATTTCGATTTTGCTTGAGCAACTCCTTTCTCTGCGCTGTTTAGCAAGAGAAAGAGAGGATTCCCTGTTCAGGAATCCTCCCTCCTTCCTTGAGAAGCTCTTCAAGGGAATTGTATTGAATTTCCCACTATCTGGCATTGTTGGCCAAGCTCTACCTCTATTAGCAGCACTGATCTTGTTGAGGTTTTTGTAGCTGCTATGAGTTGCAGCAAGTTTTGAACTAGATCTGCAAGATCTAGTTATTTTGGAGGAGATTTCTCTCAGGGAGGGTGTCTTGTGACCACCCGGAAGAGGATATTACTCCCATTTTACTTTCAGATCTGTATATTTCAATTATTGTCATATTCTGCTCAAGCTACAGCGCTTCCCCTTTGGGTACTGCGTTATTTCATGTGCTGCTGCTAGTATTATTTGATTTTCTCTTTGTAATAGATCTCAGATGATTGAGGCTTGCCTCTCATCTTGAAGATTCATCTTGTAGCTTGCTAAAATCTATTGTTTATATCTGATATACTGTAATAAAACTCTTATTCAGTAATTTCTAGATTTTTTCTGCAGTTCTATGTATTAAAAGTCAGATCTACACTTTCTAGTGCATTATTTTGTTAAAACCCCAAAGGGGACTTGTAAAAGAGGCTGAGTAGTTTCCAGCTATGGTATGGATCTGATGTTACAGCCATAGATCTGTTGTATATCTAAGTTTTAATTTTTAACTGCTGAAGCACTCATAGACAAACGTTGTTCCTTCATTTCTGCAATTTTACATATGCCGGAGTTGCCTTTCTTGAGGAATTTCTGCTATATTGTTCATGAGATTTGTTGTATATTGAAGGGAGGATCATTTATATTTTGATCTGATGTATATTTCTATACTTTTGAGATTTTAAGCTGACCTCCTCTAATTATTTGGCAAAACTGCACAATTCTGGTTGCTGGGTTTTCTTGTTGCAGCAGCTCTTCTCTTTAGCTGACTTTTAGCTAGTCAGCTTCATGGGAGATCTGTTTAAGGGGCTTAAACTCATTTTTTTTTCCTAAAATTCAGCACACAATTCCCACATATCCTAATCTAGGGGAAACAAGCCCTGAACTGCGTTATTTTAGCACCAAATGGCTTATACAACGTTCTCACGGTACCTCTTGCTGATTTTCCTGAAGTAGAAATTTCCCGCTTCTTCCTTTTTTGGTTTTTGCTCCTATTTTGGATTATTTCTTAGATCTGTATATATAAATATCTCAAGAGCTAAAAAATCCAATAGGAGTGTGTTATTTCCACCCTTGCTGTGTTACACCTATTTTCTACAGATAGAGTCTGAAACGGGCCAGGTAGCCTCTAGATCTCACCCTCTCTTTAGAGTGACATATCCAGTAAAAGCCCCTTCAGTCTATCTTTGGTTTAGAAATTTTTGGTGTTTTTCCCCTTGTTGTGAACCCATAGTGTAATATCTTAATATATTCCCTATTGTGCCTATTCTTCCCATTTTGGTTCATTACACATGTACCCTTTTAACAAACAGGGACTAAAACACATAAGCATAAGGAAGAAATCAATAGATAGGGAAAACCAGTAACTCTTTGATTCAACTTAAGAAAATAAGCATTCAAGGTAAACATTCCAATGAAATATAGAAGGCAAGAAACTCATTTAACTTCTAGTGATTTCACCTTCAAGGTTAGAAAAGATTCAAGATAACAAATAACTTTAATCAATGAAGAGGGAAATCCTAAATGATAAAGCTACAAAGAACTTCAAGGCAACTTCTCAAGTATAGACAAAGGACATGATCAAAACATGACCTCTTTGGCTAAAACCTAACAAGTAATACTTCAAAGGGAAATTCCAAAACAGAGTTTAAATAGCATCAAATAAGTAGGGCTAACCATAAAACAGATTTGAAAACTATTGTATTTAACCATTTATGGAATGAACAAGCATAGGTAGGTCTAAGAAGAAATTAAGAATTTCTTAAGCAAACTCAGCAGAGGAAAACATAAAGGCAATGAAAAACAAGAACGACTAAGGTGCTTCAAGCAACATTTATTAACCTATACTTTTATGTTTTACTGCAACATAGAAAGATGAACATAATGATAAATATGAAAAACAAGAACTAATAGAGACACATCACCATTAACCATGCTCAAGAATCTGTAAGCTATCCTCCTTCATCATCAATCAAAACAGCCCATTCATAAACTTCACAAGACCTTTTTCTTCTTCAAACTCTAGAAACCATGTATTGCTCTCAAAAATTATCAAATGCCCACAAGATAATGAACTCAAATGAAGTATTTATCTGCAAATGAGGAGGCGAATCTAAGTAAGGGTTTGAGTGTCATTTATTACAGAGTTAATAAGTCTTTTACCTTGAAGACCATGCAAGGTCTAAGGCCGAAAATATCTTAAGATACTTCTCTTGAACAATAACTCCTATCTTAACTTCTTAGAGAACATATTCGAAATGTTTGACTTTAAGGCCTATAAATAACTTTACAATAACTGTTGGTAGATTGAAAATATCTTTAACTGAGTGTAGTAATTGTTTTATTCTTTATTGAAGGAAACAACACATTAGGTGGCAAAATATTTTTGAAAGAAGTAACTATCTGTAGGTGCAATTAATTTGAATGTGCTTTGGGTTAATCTGCTTCTTTTTTTGTCTTCAATATCTGTATTTAGGCTTTCAACTCTGTCTTTACACTCTGACTGTCTGTTTCTATCATTTATTTTTTTAGTCTTCTTTATCTCTTCCTGTTCATTAATCATTTTTTATTAATCCTTTTAATCTTTTAACTGTCTACCTTTATTACCTTTATCCTCTGCCTTTGCTCACTAATCCTTTGTTTTTGCTTCTGATCAGTGATTAGCCCTTTTTCCTTTAATCTTATTTTCTTCACTATTTCTCTGATTGTGCATGTTTTCTACATGCAGGGGATGCTTCCTTTCGTGGTAGGAGAGTTACTTGACCATCGATGATCATGTTTCATCGATGGTTAATATTGATACATGGCCTCTGACCATTTGTGATCCAAATTGAACTTCCGGATCGTCATCCAGAGGCTGATTTGGTCATTTTTGGACCATTGGAATGCTCTTTAGGCATTCCGCCATCCTACACATAGAAACAATTTGTCAGTTTAAAAACCTGCGGGGAGGGCCTTGACTGCTTTTTCTTGTGGTTTTTGGCTTATCGGAAGGGTTTGTAAAGGAGGAAATGGAGTGGGAGGCAAAGTTTCGAAGGCGAAACTGGCAGAATTTTGAACAGAGGCTGGGGGATTTCAAAAATGGCACAGAGGGGTAAACGGTTTTGAAAAACCGGAAGTGGTTTATCATGCGATAGAAAGGAGGTAAGTGGTTTTCGGGAGGGGGCATGCGATATGGTGCAGAGCTCGACGTGTGGCAGGTATAAATGGCCTATACTGCACGGTCAGGGATTTTTTAAATCCCACGCAATTTAATTTTTGATATGAGCGATCGACGGTCGGATCTCGGAGGCAAAGATCAACGGTGATCACATGATGTGGGGCGGCAGGTATGTACAAAGGTGGGGTCCGGGCACAGGGTGACGTGGTGGGTTCTTGTCGCGTAGTGTGGGGGATCAAAATGTATGCGGGGTTATGGTTTTTGTGAAGACAGGTTATATTATAAGGCGGGCCCAATGGACATAAGGCGAAATATAAAAGGGGCGAGAGGTTTAAATGGGAAGCAGGGCCCAAGGGTTTATAAAATAAGCGTGTTGACACCTAATCCTAAGGGTTGGGTGAGGATATTTAATATTGTATAATAAATAATATTACGAAATAAGGAAGGCCAAGAGTCATTGGGAGATGAATCCCAATAACTTCACCTCCATGTATAAATACATGCACATTCTTCATCTAATACATTCTGATTTGCGGAGTTACCTCCTGGTTTGACATGGTAACAGAGCCAGTCCCACTATTGGCATTCTTTCCTGTGGTGTAACTCCCTCATTTCTGCTAACAGTCTTTTTCTTAGTTAGTTTTATGTATAGGTTTTGCTGCTCCATTAGATTGATGTCATTCTGAGTTTATATACTGTAATTCTGCATTTTTTTTATCTGCAACTTTTGCCCAGTTCTAATTTTTTCAGCTTCTGAAGATTCTGCAATTTGCAGTCCCTGAAATTTTACAATTGCAGCTCCTGCAAACACCTGCAAATTCTGCAGTTATTAAAATCCTACAATTCCAAAAAAAAATTAACGGCCTATCGGCCTCATAGCTCATCGCTTACACCCTCACCTCGCCTCTGCATCGATCTCCCTTACGCATTGCCTATCCTCGACTGCATTCCCCATGGCTATCTACCATCTCCCTTATGTAGCTGCGCTACCCCATTACCCACTACCCAAACCCCCTACCTTGACATATGCTTAGGCCACTCACTTCCGCGACACATGCCCTTCCCCGCTATTGCTATCCTACGCCGCTTAACCCCCGCTACCCTACTATCGTTACGCGCCCCCTCCCCGGCTCCATCGTTACCCTACCTCGACCCTGACTACACATAGTCTATCATCTACCCCGCCCCCCGCTACAGCACTCCACTACACCTATCCCGCTACGCCCCTTCTCCCTAACCCGCCTACCCCTCTGCTCTCACAGTTCCCACCCAACTCGCTACCCTCCTCGCCCGACTCCCTAACTAACACAGCAGCACATAAAACCATCGACTCCCAGTTGTAATAAGCTTGCATACGCCTACATACGTTGTTTGTTTATAATACATCCCCCCCCCCCCATTCATATAACATACCGCTCATTAACATATACTGCCCCGTCCCATTTTTAATATCATTCCATTTTACTACCACCGCCCCCTCCACATTTTCAATCAGTTCCCATATAATACCATCCCCCCATATTATCACCTCCTCCACATAATTTTTTTCCCAAAACAAAAAAAAAATTAAAATATATATATATATATATATATATATATATTGCATAATTGAGTATATTTCCAGAATTGAAGATTTTTCTAGCAAATTTTTTTCCTCTCAAAAGAATTTTTTCCAGCACAGTAATTGTTTTTTCCCTTCAAAAGAATGCATTCTCTCATATCTATTCTAGGGTTGGTTCTCTCTGAAAAAGAGAACTATCTTGAATGGTCTCAGAAAATCAAGCACACTCTCATTTTTAATGAGTTGTGGAAAGGAATTTGTGAAGGACAAGAAGGAAATCCACCAGCAAAGCCCACTTCAGACAAGGAGCTCGCCATTTGGGAAAACAAGGACTCCAAGGCCTATGCCTTGATTGCAGCTTCCGTAAATGAAGAGGTGAGTCGCCATATTTCATCATTTTCAAATGCCTATGAAGCCTTTAGCAAGCTGAAATAACTCTATGACTCACATTCAGAACTAGAAATTGTTCAATTGATGATTAAGCTGTTCAGTCTTGAAATGAAGAATGATGATCCCCTTGCTTTAGCTTCAGAAGTAAGATCTATAATGCATGATATTGACAGCACTGGTGTAAAAATTGACATATCTCTCATAGCATATGTTAAGGCATTATATCCGACTTACTCACATTATCTTGAGTCATTGCAATCAAGAAACTTTGAGCATATCACCTTTGAGACCCTTGAGAAAAATTTTGCAGAAAGAGAGAAAGCTTTCGGGAAGATGACAGTCCCTTCATCTTCTGAAGAGGCTGCATATTGTACACATAGAGAAAAGAATCATGGTCCAGATTCTTCCAGAGGAAGAGGTGGCAGAAGAGGAAGAGGAAGAAGAAACTTCAGAGAAAGGGGGGGCAGACAATCTGACAAATCCGATCTTCATTGCACACGTTGCAATAAAGATGGACATGATGCATCCAAATGCAGGACACTTTGGGATAAAATTGAGCAGCAAAGAAATCAAGACAAAGGTAAAACTAATGACAAAGACAAAGGTAAAGCACCTGAATCCACTCATTATGTTCTAGCACATTGTAACAATGGAGTAACTAAAGACTTGTTTGATGTTTCATTTACTTCATGGAGATATGATTGGTTGCTAGATTCAGGAGCAACATGTCACATGACATTTAGAAAATATTTTTTTGAAGAATTCACTGACAAAGTTGATGGAGCAGTATATTTCGCAGATAAATCCAAACTCAAGCCATCAGGGCTTGGCACAGTCAGGCTTAAACTGCCTGGTCTTCCTGATCATATCCTATATGAGGTTCTATACCTCCCGGAGTTGAAGAGAAACTTGCTGTCCCTGATCGAAATCCGGCAGCAAGGACACTCAGTTCACTTGTTTGATGGCAAGGTAGAGGTCAGATCAGCATCAGATCACTCACTTGTCATGGAGGGAATAGAAGAAGGGAGACTCTTGAAGCTGAAAGGTTCATCTGCTCATGCTCAAAACTTTGCATTCATTTCACATCATGATGAAGGTACATTCCCATCAAGTCTTTTATGGCATGCTAGATTTGGACACTTAAACTATGAAAGCCTTCGTTTTTTGAAGAAAAATGGTGTTAATGGATTACCTACAATTCTTAGGAAACCTAAGGAATGTGATGATTGTATTCTAGGAAAGCATAGCAAACAACCATTTCATGATTCACACTCCAAAGCACATAGAAAACTTGAGCTTATTCATTCAGATTTATGTGGCCTTATGCTTATTGCTTCTGCAAATGGAAATAAATATATGATGACATTTATTGATGAATACACCAGAATGTGTTGGATTTACTTATTGAAGAACAAGTCTGATGCTTTTCAAACATTCAAGAATTTTCATGCATGGATTGAAAATGATGCACAAACTCATATTGGCTCTCTACGTACTGATAATGGAAAAGAATACACTTCAAACAATTTTGAAAATTATCTTCGTCAACATGGGATCAAACATCAAACAACTGTGCCATATAATCCCCAACAGAACGGTGTAGCTGAAAGAATGAACAGAACTATTTTAAATATGGTTCGCTCCATGTTATTTTTCAAGAATGTAAAATTGATGTTTTGGGCTGATGCAGTTCTATGTGTTGTTTACATAAAGAATAAGTGTCCTTCAAGTTCAATTAGAAACAAAACTCCTTTTGAAATGTGGCATGGCCACATTCCTTCGGTAAAGCATTTCAGGGTCTTTGGGTCCACCTATTATGCCTTGATACCCAAGGGACAAAGGAATAAACTTGGTGCTAGAAGTCGAAAATGTATCTTCTTGGGGTACTCCAATACCTCCAAAGGATATCGTCTCTATGATGAAGCCAATAAGAAGTTTGTAATAGTAAGAGATGTCATATTCCTTGAATCTTCCAAGAGTGACAAGGTTGTTGAGCGGCAACTTGATCGCCTGGATAGATTCACACATGCAAAGTCTTTCCAAGAATTTGATAATCAGATTCCACATCTTGAAGGGGGGATTCCTATATTGAATCAAACTATGGAATCATGTCCTGAAGCACTCTCTCCCCCACATGAAGAAACAACCACGGATGACACATTGAATGATGTGATTGACAGAATTGGGAGATTGAATCTTGAGCAGCCTAGGCCATCTCAGAAAGGTCCTCCCAAATGGCTGACAAAGACACTGGAGAATGTTCATCTCGATGAGGTTGGAAAAACAGGAACAAGAAGTTCCATTAAACAAAATGAAGGTGATGTAGATAATTCTGATTCTCCTGTTGATATGGATATTGCTTATAACTGTGAATTGAGTTTGTCTACAGATCATGAACCAACTTCCTTCAAAGAAGCCACTTCTCATGATAAATGGAAAGAAGCGATGCAAAAGGATTATGATGCCTTGATAAAGAATGGCACTTGGAAGCTGGTTGATCTGCCATTGGGAACAAAACCAATTGGTTGTAAGTGGGTCTACAAGAACAAGTATAAAGCAGATGGCTCACTTGACAAGCACAAGGCCAGGCTTTTGGAAAAAGGTTTTGCACAAAAAGAAGGAATTGATTGTGAAAAAACTTTTGCCCCCACAGCAAAATGGACCACCATCCGGACTCTCTTTGCCCTAGCAGCTCAGAATGGATGGAAAGTCCATCATATGGATGTAAAAACCGCCTTTTTTAATGGATTTCTAAAGGAGAAAGTTTTTATGTCCCAGCCAGAAGGATTTGTTGTAAAGGGCCAAGAATACAAAGTTTGCAAGCTTATAAATTTTTTGTATGGCCTCAAGCAAGCACCATGAGCCTGGTATGAGAAATTAACCGAGCATCTTCTGAAACTTGACTTCAAACATTTTGATCTTGATGATGCAACCTTGTTTGTTAAGAAAGTTGGAAAAATAGTTGTATATATTGTGGTGTATGTAGATGATATTTTGATAACAGGGAACAATGAGAGCTATATTGCATCCATGAAGAAAGAATTGAAGAAAGGTTTTGAAATGACTGATTTGGGTCATGTTCATTACTATCTGGGTATTGAAGTAATTCAACATCCTAAATATATATTTCTTTCTCAAAAGAAGTACATTAGAGATCTTTTGAACAAGTTTGGCATGGATGAATGCAATCCCTTAACCACTCCAATGGAACAAAACTTGAAGCTCACATCCATTGAAGGGAAGGAATTTGAGGATGTAACTAAGTATAGATAGCTTATAGGAAGTCTTATTTACCTGACCACCACCAGACCTGACATTTCATTTTCTGTTGGAATCCTCTCAAGGTTTATGCAAAAACCTTGAGAAGGACATTGGTCTACTGCAAAAAGAGTGTTAAGGTACTTGAAGGGGACTCAAGACTTTGGACTCAAATATACACAGGTAGGCGACTTCAGCTTGATCGGATACTCTAATTTAGACTTTGATGGGGACAAAGAATTAGGGGTGTCTACTACATGTTACACCATGAGTCTTGGATCAGGAGCTGTCTCATGGAGATCACGCAAACAGTCAGTTCCAGCAGATTCCACGACCGAGGTAGAATATGTGGCAGCAGCTGAAGCAACAAAGGAAATTGTGTGGCTTAGAAAAATCCTAGAAGATTTGTAGATGAAACAAACGTATTCAACACCACTCATGATTGACAACACTTCTACAATAAATTTGGCCAAGAACCCAAAGTTCCATGATCGAACAAAGCACATCAATACAAAATATCATCTAATTCGACATCATGTTCAGGCCAAAACCATCCATCTACATCATTGTTCCAAAAATGAGCAAACTAATTTTATCTTCACCAAAGCACTTGGCAAAGAAAAGTTTGAAAATTTCAGATCAATGCTTGGGCTCACCAACATCCCTTCGGATTAAAGGGGGGAATGTTGACACCTAATCCTAAGGGTTGGGTGAGGATATTTAATATCGCTTATCGGTAAGAGGAAGGGGAAGGTTATATGAGCGTGAGGGGGTTGGGGCTAGAGGAAAAATGGGCTTAGGCATTTATAACATAAGGTCGGGCCTATAGTATAAAAACTAGGTTTTTATACATAAAACAAAAAGACCCGAAAGGTTTAATTTTTTATTTTAAACAATGTAAAAGGGGCCTTTTACATTTTTTTAATATATACAAAGGAAAATGAAGAATAGAATTTTTCTTTATGAAGGTTTATGAAGGATGAAATGGGTTTTTCAAAGGGGAAAGGAATGAATGAGAGTGTGGGTAGGGGGAGTGAAAAATGAGATCAATAGGCCCAAAAATGAAGTCCTTTTGGAGCAGTAAGGAAGAATTTGGAAGGCAAAGAGGAAACATATATAAAAACATGTTGATTTAGGATAATGAAGGCAGTGATATTTCTAAAACTCACAATATTCATGAATTTTGTTTTTAGAAATCTGGGATAAGTATTTATTCATCTCTAATATAGCAAAAAATTACTGATGACTAACAGTGTCTCCACTTGGGGAGGGCAGCTTCTTTTCAGGAGGTGTCCAGAACTATCAGATCTCTGGTTTTATGAAGACCAATGCCTCATCCATTGGGCAGATTTTTTCTTCTTTTCATTTACCACGATTACCTTTGTCATGTCTCCTATAATCCCATTTCAGCACTGTGTCTCCAATGTGGAAATTTTTGGCTTTAGTTCTCCTGTCAAAAAATTTCTTTATATTTTCTTTTACTGCTTGTGTCCTTTTGTAAACCTCCTCTCTTGTCTGACGTAGATGAATGGTTTGGTTCAGCCTCCTTTGCAGGTCATTTTCTTATGATTGCACTTCTTGGAGAAGCTTAATCACCGGGACTGCCAAGGATGTTGGGAAAATGGCATCCATGCCATACACTAGTTGATAGGGAGACATACCGATTGATTTCTTGGTGGTTAATCTATCAACCCATAGTGCATGTACTAGCTTTCCATGCCATGCTTTTTTATTCTGTTCTAGAAGCTTCTTGATGATATTGACCATGATTTTGTTAGAGGACTCAGCTAGCCCATTACCTTGAGGGTAACAAGTTGTGGAATTTCCTAATGTGATGTGATATTTATAACAAAAGTCAATCATTCTTTTGGATGTAAAGGCAGCATCATTGTCTATGATGATCTTTCTGGGGCAACCAAATCTAGACAAGATGTTAGTCTCA